>JAOXNR010000013.1:2124861-2150213 GCA_028571225.1 Parsonsia alboflavescens
ATTTGGCATCCAGCACTACAATTTGCAAGTATCATGAAAGTACAATCTTTTTGGTTCTTACATCGTGCCTCAAATCTGCCTCTATCCGAACGTGTCACATGATATGGAAATCAGTTATTAAGTGAATATTCACCAACTGCTGCTACCAGTTTATCCTTATTATTAAAGACTGCACCTTTTCCAATAAAACCCACTGGTGGAACAGTATCGTCTTCAAAAAAATGCACCTCTTCATAGTCATTCCAGACCATATTTGTAAAGTGAGTAGAAGGGTCTTGTATAAATTGTTCAAATGGAATCACTTACCTTATCCCATTGTGGAAGTTGTCATTGTTGTCACCACTGTCATTGTTGTCACCATTGTCATCATCATCAACATCATTATCAACCTTAACGCTGTGAATATATTCTTCATCGAATTCATAATTATCATCTGTGTGAATATATCCAGATGTCCCACCTTCATCATTTGCATCAACAAATCCTGCCCTTTCATGATCATTTGGACTGGATGGACAATTACCGCCAGTATCACCACTGATGCCACCCTCATAAGTCCTCTAAATTTTGTTCACGACGACAATTTTAGGATCCCCTTCCCCCTTAAAAAACATGATGTCATACATGTCTGCAATCTCTATTAGTTTCATACTTCCATCACAAAATTTCGAAGCAATTGACATTTGTATATCAAATTGGTTTAAGTTAATCTTCTTCATGTTTGCCATAGTTTTCCTCAAAGCTTCATAGTTCACATCGGAGGGTACGACTAGTGCACGCACCCTTCCATCTCGAGAACCCTCGTGAACAGCAATTCTCATGTAATCCATTTATACAATGTGTCTCAAAATCAACTATTGTGTCTCGAAATCCTCTATTTGTGTTTCGAAACCCAATATTTATGTCTCGAAATACCCTAGAAATCCCTATGTCTCGAAATCCCAAATCCAATGTATATCTCGAAATCCTGGGTCTTGAAATACTCTATCTTGAATCCCCTATGTATGTCTACAAAGTTCCCTCTCTTGTCCCGAAAGTCTACTCTGTCTCGAAATCCCAAATCTAATATTTGTCTCGAAATATTCTATCTTGAAATCCCAAATCCAATATATGTCTCGAAATCTCCTCACTTCGACGGAAATCTATGCAATCCTACCTTCCTTCCTTCCTCCTCCCAGATAAACAACACAGAACAAACAAACCCAAATTTCCAAACACCAAAGAAAAAAAAATAACAAAGAAACAAACCGAACAATGTACATTCGAACACCCCTACCTTTGTTTTCTTGATTGCTGAAAACAAATATGAACAATCGAATACAATAAAAAACTAGTTTTTTTCTTTCTCTCCTATAAGGGAATGGTTCTTTGGGCAATTTTCTTAGCTATGGTTCAAAACTTTTGATCAAATGAATGATGTTAGTTGTAGTTTCTTCAATTCATTTTACGAGTAGTTGGATTCGGTTGGGTGTGTTGAATGTTGAGGGGTAAGATAGTAAATCCATGTTAAAGGAGAATAAATGTTATGTTTTGATTTTTTATTTTAATTAAAATTTAAAATAGGTATAGAATAAAAAGTTAATTTTAGATATGAGTAATGTGAAATGTTGTGAAGAATTAGATAAATAAGAAATTATTATTTTAATTTGGATAAAAATGAAAACGTCCCATTATTAAACCATCGATAATTAAAGATTATCTGGCTCATATTTTTTTTGGGCAGCCCATCTAAATTTTTGGGTCTTATTTGATTGGGCCGACTAATAAGATTTTTATCTTTATATCCTTTGGAAAAATCGAAGAATGTCTACGCTTTTTCGTTTTAAATAGTAGTTTTTTTCTTTCCTTTTCCTTTTCCTCTTTTCCTAACTTTTTCCTACCTAGAAATATCTGACGAAGTACCCTTCGGGATTTTTCGTATTTGTCTCCGTTGCTATAAAAACTCTACAAATCTTTTATGTTTCTTTCATTTTAGATTTTACCCTTTATTTATGTACCCTAGCTTTCCCAACTTCCCCAATTTCTGATCTTATGTATATCAACTCAAAATTCAACTTTCTTCGATACCTAGGGTTCCTGATTCATTTCAAGGTTGATTTTTTTTTTAATTCTTTTTCTGATTTGCTTGCGGGGTGTCTGAAAATGATGTTTCATTAGAGCAAAGAGGGAGCAAGAGTTATGATGAACAATTCAATTGGGATTTATTACATGGGTATCAGCCAATGCCGAAGTTACGAAAAGGAGTTCGCCGGCCGCCTCGCGTGTCTTCTCCTGTAGTGGTGGCAGAAACGTCGGCCGCTGGAGATTCGAAGAAGAAGGCGGTGAAGAGGAAAGCAGAAGGGCAAGGTTTTGTTGTTGGGAGGCAAATTAAAACTCGGGCTGCGATTGCTAGGGCTAAAGCTGCCGAAGAGGCGGTCAAAGAAGGAGAGGAGTTACAGGGAAAGGAGAACGAGGATAAGGAAGGGAAGAAGGAACTGAAGGAGGAGGGGGACAAAGTTTTTCCTGTTGCTGTAGAAAAGGAGAAAAAAATGGTGGATCGAAGTGGAGGATTGAGTGCTAAAGGTAGTGCTGGACAAGATGATGATTTGTGTGCTGCACCTTTCCCTGATAAGGTAATTGTTGAAACCCAATGGTCTATGTGCTCTAAGAGCATACACATGCAGTCTAGGTAGCTAGATGCTTGAATATATGTATGTTTCTTGCTGAAATGGGGGCTTAAGCTAGTGCTTATGCATGAATGTGGGTTTTGAATCATCTGAAAATGTTAAAAAGTTTCTGCCTGTATATATGGCCAATTAGAATTGTCACGAAAGACATGGTTTTCTGTAAGAATATATGAATAATGATTTATCGTCTGCATGTGTGTGACTGTGTAACCTTTTTTAAGATTACTGTGTTTGATCCCACCTTTTCCAAATATGTGCTAGTTAAAACAAGCATTAGACAAATGACAAGCTATGAGATGAAACATAACTTCAAATTCGATATGCCTATCTTACATTTTTTTTAATTGAATTTCAGGTACAGGTTGGAGGATCACCAATGTATAAGGTGGAGAGGAAATTAGGTAAAGGTGGTTTTGGTCAGGTGTTTGTGGGTCGTCGTCTTTCTGGTGGAGTGGAACAAACCACAGGTCCTGGAGCTGTGGAGGTAACTTTGATCTTTCTCCTGCAAAACTGATTGACCTTCAATTTTCAAAAAGCATTGAGATTTGGGGCTCTGAAGTCTTTTTTCTTCCAGGTAGCTCTGAAGTTTGAACATAGAAATAGCAAAGGATGCAACTATGGTCCTCCACATGAGTGGCAAGTCTACAAGTACGCATTTGAAACCTATATTCTAGGAATAATATATGTCTGCAGAACTAAAATTTTTTTCTTTTTTAAACAGCACTCTTGGGGGCAGCCATGGAGTGCCTAGAGTTCACTATAAGGGAAAACAGGGAGAATATTATGTAATGGTATGATTCAAGTGCTGTGTGTATATCTCTAGCACATGTTTTTACCCAAGTGCATATTAAGTTTCTTATCAATGTATGGTGCATATGTATATGTTTTGCTTATTGGGCATATTTGTACATACATATGTTGGTATTGATTATTAGGTAAATTTTGTGTAGGTCATGGATATTTTAGGCCCCAGCTTATGGGATGTATGGAATTCCTCTGGGCAATCGTAAGTGTCTGGCACATTTTCTCGTTGTGGCCTGTTATTCCTTTTGCATGCGTCTCTTGTTACATTGAAATTTGAGTTTTCTTTTATTGACACTGGATGAGGTATTTCTCCACCTTCTTATTGTGCTTGTCAAGCTGATTTTCAATGTTTGGAATGATGTTCTTTTTGCTGTATATCCAAATTATGTTTACTCATGAAATATTTGTTAGTTGCCTGATGTCACTTTTAGGCTTTTCAGAGAATAGTTTATGCACTGGAAAGACAGATGTTTTTATCTTATGGCAACTGACACAAGGTTTGGTTTGGTAAAAGCAGAAAGTAAATTGTATTTTGCCTGTCATGGGGGAAGTAAAATAGGATTTGCCATACTCCTACTTTCTACATCACATTTTCTTCCTTCCCAAGTTACTGGAAGGAGTTGAAGAGCACTAATGAAAAGTGATAGATTTGTTTATTAGCTTTAGCGAATAAAATAGGGGAGAAAATGGGATAGACTATGCATATGTAGGCAAATGTTTCTCTTTCCTATATTTCATCTGGGTGTATTTGTTCCTCTCCTGATAGGTTCTGTGAGTCCAACTTATTGGAGCTTAAATGTAGTCTATTGACTCGTTTCTTTATTTTGACTTAAATCAAGCTTTTGAGTGCAAACTATGTCTTTTCATATTCTGGATGTTATGAGGTCATGAACTTGGGTTGTGTATTAACACATGACATGATGCTGACAATGGCGTCTTTCCTTTTTAGATATTTATGTGTTTCCTCTCTGCAGGATATGGTGCATTTTGCTCTTGTTTATTTATTGTTATGTACATCTTTGTAGGATGTCTGCGGAAATGGTGGCTTGCATTGCAGTTGAGTCCTTGTCAATTTTAGAGAAGATGCATGCAAGAGGGTAATGCATCACATACTTTTCTTATTCCCCACTAATAAATGCTTTTAAAGCCATTTGTGGTATCATCCGTAAGTTAAATGACTTTTGTTATTTTAATAATTGCCTCTTTTATTTCCTTCTCTAAATAGGTATGTCCATGGGGATGTAAAGCCTGAGAACTTTTTGATGGGACAACCCTCAACACCACAGGAGAAAAAGTTATTTCTCGTAGACTTAGGATTAGGTATAAAATTTGAATTAATTAACATATCTCTCTTGCATTGGTTATCTTCACAATTTTTAATTTTTATTTATTATTATTTTTTTACCTCACATTTTGTCTTCCCCTTCCTATGCCTGTGCAAAATGCAGCTACAAAATGGAAAGATGGTTCCAGGGCTCAACATGTCAAATATGATCAACGTCCTGACATATTTAGGTATGCATCACATATATGGATAGGCCTATTTTACAATTGCATCTTTTGCTTTGGACAATTCTAATTTTGGTTTCCGGAGGATTCTGCAGGGGCACTGTGCGATATGCTAGTGTGCATGCTCATTTGGGAAGGACTGCAAGCAGAAGAGATGACCTTGAATCACTTGCATATACCCTTGTTTTTCTTCACAAAGGCAGGTTGCCATGGCAAGGATATCAGGTATCATTTTTCACTTGCCTACTTTATATCCTTTGGGTTGTTGGTGTGGTTACATTGCTTGCAGCACATCTAACTTTACTCGTGCAAATTTATCAGGGTGATAATAAATCATTTCTGGTGTGCAAGAAGAAGATGGCAACATCTCCAGAGATTCTATGTTGTTTTTGCCCATCCCCCCTGAGAGAGTTTCTTGACATTGTAATTAACTTGAAATTTGATGAAGAGCCTAACTATTCTAAGCTGATATCTCTCTTTGAGGGTCTGATTGGACCAGATCCTACAATCAGGCCGGTAAACACAGATGGTGCTCAGAAGGTAATTCTCTAATTTTAGGATTATTGAATTGCTTTCTTTTAGTTGTAGTTAGGTGTTCCTAGCTTTATAAACATCCACTTGCTAGATTATCATTGGAAAAAAGCGCGCTAGATTGGATCTTGATGGGGAAAATGCTCAACAACCTAAGAAGAAGGTGCGCACAGGAGTACCTGCAACACAATGGATTTCTGTTTACAACGCTAGGCTGCCCATGAAACAGAGGTGAATCTGTTTAAAATGATATAGTACCCAGTCCTTGTCAACTGGTTTCTTATGGGTTTATCTGTCCCTTTTTGCTTTATTTTACCTTCTTTTGGTGGGCCCCAAGAGGTGGGTTGTGGGAATATGGCTAATGTCCTGTTCACTTGCAGAAAAGTATTTGTGGAGTTGAAGTGTTCTAAACAAGGCAGTCCTTTTCCACCTCTTGGTTTAAATGACCATCTTTTTGTCTTGACGTGTTAGCAAAAACATGTAGATGTTCTTATATTCCTATGACTATTATTTATTTTTTTGGTTAAATGAGCGTTTATTTATCTTTTATATTTTTAGATACCATTTCAATGTCTCGGATGCAAGACTACCACAGCATGTAGAAAGAGGAAATGAGGATGCCTTATTTATAAGTTCAGTGGCATCTTGTTCCAACTTATGGGCTCTAGTTATGGATGCTGGAACTAATTTTTCAGCACAAGTTTTTGAAATATCACAACTTTTCTTGAACAAGGTAAATTTTTGTCTTTGCATGTGGATTTGAGATTGGGATGTTGATATTGCTTAAGAACTTCATTACCTAGTAACCTTTCTTGTCCATTTGACTTAGGAATGGATCATGGAACAGTGGGATAAGAACTACTATATTAGCTCTCTTGCTGGTGCTTCTAATGGAAAAGCTCTTGTGGTGATGTCAAAAGGTAGCATTATTTAATAGGGAAATCACATTCTAATATCATGCTATTTATTATAGTTGAAAGGCATTTCCTTCGATTCTGCAATTGATTTATTCTTTATTTCATATTTCTTGGTTTTCAGCTTTTGCAATAAGCTAATATCTGCTATCTAATCTAAGCATTCTAATTTTGCAAAAAAAGTTTTTTGTCTCATTGTGATAGCTGTTATTTATCATATTGTTGAAGAGTCTCCTTGTCTCCTTTCAGAGCCTATCAATTTGGGAATAACCCTCAAATCTGATGGTTGCCTTATGTCTTGATGTGCTCTAAGGGGGGTGGGTCAACTTTTTATTTTCTGGGTTTATGGACTTGTTTTTTTTTTCTGTTGATTGTTTGCGGTCATTGAACTTAATCCTTATCTTGAAATGCTCATTTACTTTGAAATTAAAATGGTTGCCATGGCCTGGCAGCAACTTAATTTGCAACTTTGTTAGGCTACTAGAAAGGAAGCTTGTTTTACAGTTTTTTTGAAGGATTTGTATTTGTTGACTCTGTATGCATTATCCACTGTGTACATCAATGAAGGTTTGGAGATGAATGAATAACCTTTTGGAGCTTTTGTTGAATTAGACTTGGGGACAAATCTCCAGTTATGGGAGACCTACCAGAATTTCAGTTAACGTTAGAGCACAATCCTTTGGTGACATTTTTATAGGGAAATTAGCTTATAGGTGGGTGGATAGCCTTTGGGATTTGATGAATGGTTAGTTTATTTTCATACTCACTAACAGAGTCCTCTTTTAAGTCCTTTTAACATTTTTGGGATAGGTCTTTTAACTCTTAAAATTTAAAAAACAATTCTAAAAAATGCATACTTTTTAGCTTCTAAAAATTGATTCTATATCCAAATAGTCCCATTGGTTTATTTAATGCTGAATAGTGTTTGACTCGAGCTTATCCTTGGTTCTCTATAAAATCCTATCCAGATCCCTGCCTGAGGTCTTGGTCTTATTAGCTGGTTTTATCTGTTAAGTTTCTTTATTTAAACATTGTGGGGATCTCTTGCAGGCACTCCATATAATCAACAGTCTTATAAAGTTAGTGATTCTTTTCCATTCAAATGGATTAACAAGAAGTGGAAAGAGGGTTTTTTTGTCACCTCCATGGCAACTGCTGCTAGTCGTTGGGCTGTTGTCATGTCCAGAAATACTGGCTTCCGTGATCAGGTTATGCTACTTAAACCTTTTTTAGTTTTGTTTCTTTGGTATTAGCTTTCTATTAACTCAAAAACTAATTCAGTTTTTGGAGACAAAAATTGGAGTATTGTTTTTTTTTTTTGGTTCAAACAATAATTGGAATTATGGACAAGATTTTTTTCTTCCATATTAGATTAGGAGGGTGATGTGGCAGGATTCGAAGGTGAAGGATTTCATTGATTATGAATCCCAAAAAATTGCATCGAAATGCATTTTCACCCATTTTCACTCAGTGCATAAATGGCAACAATTATTTTATTCATTGTATGTGCGGTCGAGTGAATTCAGGCTATTAAATCCTTTGAACAGAAAGATGTATTTGACGCTTAAGTTGAATGGCCAGTCTGCACACCCTCCTTCTGAACAATTCAGTAGTTTCATTGTTTATAGTTTTTCTTTTGTGTCTTCATTCTCGTGTGGCCAAATGGAGGAGAACTATTATCTCAGACACAGTTATTTAACGGTCTTTTGTTTGCATGTGTGTGCACTGAGTATGTGCAACCAGTTTTGGGCATCTTTTAGTCAAAATAATAATGGGTGGTGTATTACACAGATATGAAACTTTTTTAACTTGGTTCAATGGAAAAGAAACAAAAAGGAATTAGGACTTTTGACACCTATTTTTAATTGCCAGGCTGATGCCACCTTTTTCCTGGTTACAAATAATTTATCCTACCATTTTTGAATGGAGAAATAGTTTTTTATTTTAGTAGTGTAATATTCAGTTTCTCTGATGATTTTGACCCTCTCTTTATCAGGTTGTGGAGCTTGATTTCTTCTACCCAAGTGAGGGCATCCATAGACGATGGGAGAGTGGCTATCGTATTACATCAACAGCAGCCACTTATGATCAAGCTGCTCTTATTTTGAGTATTCCTAGATGCAAACCTCGTGATGAGACACAGGAAACTCTGCGCACATCTCAGTTTCCTAGCACACATCTTAAGGTAAAATACTTTTTGTAATTATAATAATTTGGTATTTGACATCTGATGCATTCCTCCTCCCTCCCCACCCACTCTGAATGTTTTTATGTCTGAATTGCTTTAGTGAGATCATGCAGTAAATCTTCATGCTTCCGAACAATTTTATTGGCAAGGACTTATATTTTGCTTCATGAGTTAACTAAATTTCTTTGGGTGTCAGACTTGTTACTTTTTATCTACTTCAAATAGTTTGCATGATTATTTCTGTGAATTGCTGATCACTTATGAATTTTCTGTTTATCACTGCATTTTATTAAATTTGGCCTAACTTCTTGGCCTCTCATTTACCTTTACTGGTTTATCCTTACTGGACCCAAGTGGTTTAATTCTCTTTTAACTCATTTCCTTTGTATCCTTTTTGTGATTGAGTACATTCTGGAGTTCTTTTGTACTTGGCAAGGTGAAAAGTGAAAATGTGGTAATCAGAGGGAGGTCAGGAACTTTGATATACAGGAATAGCATGCAAAATATTGCCTAATCTCATGGTCTAAGACCAAAAAAATGGAAACACTATAGTAAGGGAAAAAATTTGATTGATCTACATTTTTCAAAATTTCAGATGTTCTCTTGTTTGAGTCCAAAAATGTACTTCAGATCCTTTGTCAAATAAAAATTATATGCATACCCGCTCTTCTGATTAATCGCAAGAAGGCTAACCAGGGAACCTTATTTCTCCTTAGTCTTATGCATTAGAGCTAACATAGCCAGCTTCTATTTTCTCCTCAGATCTAATTAAGATAAATGATATCTATATATTTCTTTGTGCTATTAATGATGAAGTGAAGAAAGGTTTACCAGGTTTTCTGAGTATGTGGAAACTTTTTACTTGGATGGCACTCCTGACGTGGAAATTTCATAAACCTTTTCCAGAAATGGTAGATTGTTGCATAGAGCTTTTGTTTGACAAGCAAAATGAATACATCCTAACTGGAGTAGAGTTGTACGTGTTGATTTCTTCAAATTTCTAACTATTGATCTACTTAAAAACCTGAGGTTTAATTTAAGCAAGATAGAGTTCTGTATCATTGATGAAGCTAGTTTCATAGTGTTACTAATGTTGATCAGGCTGAGAACCCTGGGTGAATTGCCAGACGTGTCATTTTCTTTATATTTAAGCAAATATATTTTCTATTTAATTTGCACAAAATTCTCTAATGTTTCTTATATTAGTTTTGTGCTTGTCTGAGCAGGAAAAATGGGCCAAAAATCTCTACCTTTCACAACTCTGCTATGGACGGACCATGAGTTGATTATGGTTTGTGAATAGGAGGGTAGATTATTTTGTAAAGGTAGAAATAACAGAGAAATCTGAAACTGATTTGGGGCTTCCTTTATCTAACCTTATGGTCCCTGGTTATATGTAGAAGTTTTTTTGTGTAGAATCCATGTGTATAAATGACTTATGCAGTAAAGGGATTTACTAATGTGGCATAGAAATGTGGATTTAATATGATTATATGAATTTTCTTTTCATTATTGGTGTGCTTGAAAGTTTACTATTTGTACATTAATGGTTTGTTTTGTTCTTACATTATGGGTGTGCTTGAAAGTTTACTCTCACGTAGGAGGTAAATTTCCAGGACAATGCTGGGGTTCTACATGGTGCATACTGGATAATTTTGTGGGGTTAGCAGAAAAGAATTCTTCAATTTAGTTGATTCCCGGACTTACATTACCTATAAATAATCCTAAACTAGAATTTGATCCATCCATAATCTTGAATTTTCAAAGTTATCTCGTCATACACCTCTATCCAAATAGACGGTTAACTCATTAATAGATGGGAGTATTTTTGTCTTCAAAGCCTTCTGTTACGTTTCCTCTTTTCTATCTCTTTCCTTTCATATCTGTCCTGCCAACATGCTACTTGATGGCCAGCCAGTCCCATCACCTGCAACCTCCAGCCTCCCTCCCGCCAACAGGGACGTCCCTTGCTCCTTTTCAGAGCACCTCACGCCACCACCACAGCTAACCTTACTGTCTCCACCGACCCACCACTGAATGCCCGAAAACCTTCCTAGGCAGAAATAGTCCAAAACAATTGCAAGCTTCCCAAAGCTTGCATTAAATAAGCCCATTCAATCTTTTCTTATTTCCAAATTCTAAAACACAAAAAGATGTGAAGATGATTACAATATGTTTTGCTAAAGAGTTATTAGCTATTTCAATCCTTAAATTATATCATTTTGAAAGCTTTGGTCTCTAAAGGTTTTTTTTTTTGGCATGTATAGTTCTTAAACAATTTACGAGTGGTCATTTTGATCAAATTCTTTAAAAATATCATCAAATTTTGCAATCAACGGTGAGTTGATTAAAATGAGAAGGGTATTTTCATCATTACACGGTTCATGGGAGAAATTTAGAAAAAAAAAAAAAAAACAGATCAACTTGAATTTGTCAAAATTCCTCTTCCAATTGAATATCACAAACTGCTGGCGATGCTCATTTTCTTCCTCACTATGCGCACTGGCCGAGCTCTTCTACTACTGTTGAGTTGAAATTTTCCAGCTCCTCAAAATTCCTCAGCTAATGGTAAAATAAAAATTATTGGGTTTTTTCGATGCTTGATTGATTGTTCGATCTTGAAACTGAGAGGGAGTTAAGGAACAGCTTCTTGGAGCGCATTTTAGCTTTCTTCAGTTTCGTTTCTTGTCAGCGATGTCTGTGCCGCCAGAACGATTTGCAAGGGCTTGTGAGACAAATTCTTCCCTGTTTTCTTTTCCTTTTCCTTTTTTGGTTGTTTTGTTGTGGGAACATGATCAGTTTTATTGGGAATTTGAATAGCAATTGTAAATGCTAACAAAACCTAGCTAAGTTGGGGTTTTAATTTCTACATTTCAATGGTTATTTCTTCACTGACAACTAGAACTTGGCCAGTGCACATAATGTGGGAGAAGATGAGTAACGACAGCAGTTTTTGATTTTTTTTAATTTTTTAATTTTTTTTAATTTTTAAATTTCACCCCATGAATAGTTCACCGATGAGATCAAAATCCGGTGACATTTTTGAAGAATCTGGTTAAAAGGATCAAAATGGTTATCCGTAAATTGTTTAAGATTATACAAGAAAAAAAAAAAACTTTAGGGACCAAATCTTCTAAAGGGATATAGTTTGAGGACTGGAATGACCAACAACTCTTTTTCTAAATTGTTGCTTTTATTTTCTCCGAAATTGGAAATTATATATTCTTATGAAATCAACATTTCGAATCTAAGGTATTCGAGTCGAGTTCCTCTTTTTTGTGGATCTGTAGTGAATGAATTTGAGGACCTCAATGATGCGTTAATCCTTGATTTATTTTCTCCTGATGTGTTAATCCTTGATTTATTTTCTCTGTTCGCTGTGAGTCTTAGAGTCCATTTGTTTTGACTTAAAAAAAAGTACTTATTTTGTTCCAATAAATACTTAAATAAAAGAAAATCTTGTTTTAAAATGAGAGAGAAAATAAGAAGAAAAAAATTAAGGAAAGTTAATATGAAAGTTGGAGAGTTAAAAGTGTTTTTTTACAAGCTACTTCTTGTTGCCTAAAAAATAAGTCAAATTTTAATTTATTTCTTAACTTATGTTTTTTTTCAAAAGTTTATTTAAGTGCTGTTGAAACAAAATAAGTTTTTTTTTTTTTTTAAAACTAAAACAAACAGGCTCTTTGTGTCTTTAGTCATTATCACCAATCTTCAGGGGTTGCTTTTTCTATCTTTGGGGACGTCTATTATTATAAGGGTGGGACTGGAACACCCAAATGAAATAGATGAGCTTTTTAAAAAGTGGAAATTGCAGGTAATAATCACTTTTGGATAATCCTTTTAAATTTTGGTCACTTTTTTAATCTTTTAAGATATAATCACTTTTGAAAGTGAAATTATCCCATTACCCTCACTTGGATAATAATAATAATAAAAAGAATGAAAATCTATTCTTTCTTTTTTCAAAATCTGCATAGCTTGAAACTTCAAGCTATTACTTGCGCCAACTGTCTCTCCCCCCCTGCCCGTGACAACGAACATTGCATCTGGAAGCTTCACCATCTCAAAAAACTGTTCTTTCCATCTCAAATATTAAAGTTTCATGCAGTAAAGGTTCATTTTCATTTGGAAAGTTGTGAACTTTGTGTGTTTTGAGTCTATGGAATTAGGGTTTGGAAAGGTTTGATCTTTGTTGTTTCTCATGGTTGTATCTGCAAATCGTTCGTTCTCCCCTTTATTCATCCCTTTTTTATGTTTGCCATACTCACTCGTATGAATGGTTTGTTTTGGGGCAGTGCATGGGTCGTTTGTATTTTTTACGGGTTGTGTATAGTTTCTATGGTCTTTGCACCCTGATGGGTTTATTTTTTACCGGTTGGTTGTTGGGATGGTGATATGGGTTGTTTGAATTCGAGATGGGTTGTTTCATGTGCAGTTTATATATATTATGAACCAAGGTTTCGTCTTTTTTGTTTTTATTGGCTGTACAGGCTTCAAATCTTTCATGTTCCCTATATTCATATCTTTTTTATGTTTTTTTTTCATGTATTGAGCTCAAAACTCAGTTGTATATGGGTTGTTCATGGCAGTGCATGGGATTTGAAAAATGGTTGCATGGGTTTTCTGTTGGTTGTCACTGTACTGTACGGGGTTATTACTCGCAGGTGATACAGGTTGTTTCATAAATGGTATGGGTTGTCTGTAATCTTTGTAGATCCTATTTGAAAAATCGTGTCTGTAATCTTTAGGGGTTGTTAGTCGTTGGTGTTATGGGTTGTTTCTATAGGTGATTTGGGTTGTCTATAATCTTTGTAGATATTATTGGAAAGATTGTGTCTGTAATCTTTATGGGTTATTAGTCGTTGGTGTTACGAGATGTTTCTCTATGTGGTATGAGTTCTCTGGAATCTGTGTGGATTGTACTTTTTGTTTGTTTTTAAAATTCCAGGCATTATAACGCTGTTTAAACCTCAGGTCTTCAAAAGTGATTAGTTATATTTGATGTTTGGGGGAGAAATGGGAGGATGGTACTTACAAGGGTGGAGATGCTATTCTATGGGATGTTGGACCTGACTTGACCTATCTTGGTTTGTTGAAGATAGCGGAAGATTGTCTTGGCATGGAATGCAATGGAAAAGAGATACAACTAAGAAATGAGAAGGACTTACTGCCACCGATCCTCATTAACAATGATGTGCATCTGGCAAGAATACTCAGATTGTGTGAATCAGTTATCCATGTGTTCGTGTCACCAAGATAAAAGTCCAGCGCATGTAATGTGACTTTCGTAGCATCCTAGCCAAGTGCTAATGTAATTGGAACAAGCTAGATTGATGAAAGCATTGAACCTGTCCTTGAAGGGTTAGGTAACATCAGGACATGTCTAGTAGCAACCCTGATGTGAGCATTCCAGATGACAACAATCCAAATGGAAACAACTTGGACTTTTAACATGCCAGATTTTAACAATTCATTTGATATAAACTCGGATGATACCAATTAGGATGAGAACAACTCTTTTGGAAACAATTCGCTTGAGAATAACTATTTTGGAAACTACCTATATGAGAGAACAACTTTTTTGGAAACAACACGTATGAGAACAACTTGTTTGGAAACAACCTGCATGAGAACAATGATGAAAAGGATGACTGTACAACCAGTCCAGTAAGATAGTGGGTCATCCCCATCACCGACTCCAAATGCATAAAGGAAGTTTCAGTGGAAGAAACATTTTTGGAACTTGATCACATATATGTGGGAAAATCTTTAAAAGTAAGAAGGAAATGAAGTTTGGAGTAGAGATGTATGTCTTAAAGGAGAAATTTGGCCTGAAGCTAATGAAATCTAGTCGTTGGCATTATGTTGTGCGCTACATGGGTGAACATTGTGATTTTATTTTTCGTGGGAGGAAGCTAAAGACAGAAGGTGATTATTGGCAAGTTGGTAAGTTCGTGAAGGGTCACATTTGCTAGTAAGATGTTACAAATATGAGGCAGAGAAAAACAAGCTCTCACATAATAGGAAGGTGTTTGTCCTCAAGAATGCAAAGGAATTCGTGCAAGCAATACATGCATTAGGATGTGATGAGCATTACGAAAGATGAGCCTGGTGTTGATTGTGCATATGGCATGGCATGACATGCTCAAGTCGTGTTTGGATCACCAGAGGAGTCCTTTCAACTCCGATCCTTGTACTTTCACACATTGGTCATAGAGAATCCAGAAACATTGGTTGATGTTGAAACTGATGATCAAAATCATTTTCAATAGTATTTTTGGGCATATGGTGCTTGTTTGAGGGGATTTCGGAAATAAATAAGGCCAGTGATTTGTATTGATGCTACGCATCTGAAGGGAAGGTTCAGGTTTATCTTACTGATAGCATTTTGTAAAGAGGCAAATGAGCAGGTTAGACTATCGAATGTGTGGGTTGTTTTGGTAACATGTACAAGTTGTTCTGGTAACATGTGTAGGTTGTTTGTTCTACTTTTCTGGGTTATTTTTCCTGCATATACCCGTTCTACTTGTCTGGCACGTTTATTCGAAGGTATGGGTTGTTTGTTTTACTTGTTTGGGTTGTTTTTCCTGCATGCATATGTTCTAATTATCTAGGTTGTTTATTCAAAGGTACGAGTTATTTATTCTACTTTTCTGGGTTGTTTATTTGCATGTGTAGGTTGTTTGTTCTATTTTTGTGGAGTTTATGTTCTATTTTTGTGGGGTGTTCTTCCTGCATATACCTATTCTACTTGCATGAGTTGTTTACTTGATGCACAGGTTGTTTGTTCAACTTGTTTGAGTTGTTTTCTTGCACGTACTAGTTCTGCCTTAACT
The DNA here is from genome assembly GCA_028571225.1 of Parsonsia alboflavescens. Classification (NCBI taxonomy): domain Eukaryota; kingdom Viridiplantae; phylum Streptophyta; class Magnoliopsida; order Gentianales; family Apocynaceae; genus Parsonsia; species Parsonsia alboflavescens. The sequence goes on from JAOXNR010000013.1 coordinate 2,140,310, forward strand.
ATTCTTTGGTGAGCAGATCTACCCATTAGCGTTTGACATTGGCCATCTCAAGGATTTCAATTCCTGGTCCTGGTTCCTTAACAAAATCAGAGGAGCGATTGGATGTCCTGTTGGGTTGATCTTCGTTGCATCAGGAGGGCTGTATTGCATGTGTATGGTAATGAGGCTGCAGATGGCTTGTGCTTCTATCATTTGAAGAACAGGTTTAAGTTGTCGTGCCCAAACCCCCAAATAATTATGCTATTCACCAACACTGTCAACTCGTACAAAGAAGTCGATTACGTAAGAGCCATGGTAAGGATCGAACAAGAAAATGAGGCCGCACATGATTGGCTAATCAACAATGATCTAGAGAGATAGGCACGGGTGTAGGTAGGGTTGTAAACGGGACTAAACAGGTCCAAAACCTAATATCTCGGACCTAGAAGAGAGGAGTAAAACCATGTACCAGACCCGTCCATTTACCCTGCGGGTAATACATATGCTTGCCCGATTTCGACTTATTAGGGTACAAGTAATGAATCAGGTATACTAGACTTGATTATCTATTTCCTAAAAATTTGAAAAGTTGTAAAATTCTAAAATACTTACTATAAATTAAATACAAGTCATATGCATGCCAAAAATATTAACTTACATATACAAAAAACATATTAGAAACATACAATATACTTAAATCATTAAATCCATAAATTCCAAAAAGGAAAATAACCAAGCCAATATAAATTTAGAATGTTCAAAATAAAGTTATTACAATATCAAAAATAACATACTTGTGCCTTTTTTTGTTTTAAGTTGTTACGATTGCAAGACTCCAAATCAATGTTCAAAGATTCCATTACATCTATATGTTAAAATCCAAGCATGTCTTCTTTTTATCTCTTCCACAAAATTTCAGTGACATCTCATGATCAAGGATAATGAATATCTGCAAGTTAAGACAACAAATTGATTTCATTAGTAATGAGATTTATACACAAAAATAAAATAAAAAATGAAATGAACATAATATTGTAGTTTGATTTTAAATCCAAATACCTAAGTAGAAATGAGAAAGAACATGTTTTTGATGAAACAAGACTTCAATTTATCTTTTCTATTTTAGCCAATGAAGAACTATCCTCCACAAGATCAACTAACCTTGAAACAAACTAAAACAATCAATTAGAAAAAATAATATATTAAGACAAAAAATATATAAATCAAATGAGTATAGTCTTTATTTATTTTTTTCCCCATTGATTCAATCCAATCGCTTGTGGTTATCAATGCTTCCACCACAGTAGGAAGTAAAGAAGCACGTGATTCTTTAATTACCCTTCCTCAACATTGAATGCAGATTCAGATGCAACAATAGTAGTTGGAACAACTAAAATATCTTTTCCCATTTTTCCTATTATGGGATATTTCTTAGAATTAACTTTCTACCATTCCAAAATATTAAAGTTCTCATTCTTAGGAAACACTGGTTCTTCCAAAATATTGATCAATTTCAGACTTTTGATATGCACGGAGTTAAGAAGAATGAGATTCCTTATACCATCTATCAAAGACATTTAACTCATCCATACCTACCTGATTTGTATTTTTAGCAACATCATTTTCTTTAGAATTTCCAAAACCTAAATGACCACCATATTCAAGATACAAATCCCTAAAATGACTTCTAAATCTCTCAAAATAGAGATCAACCTTAAAACCATAAATTTCAATAAAATAGAATTGAACCAATCCATTTCAAATCGGGGATTGAGAGCCACAGCAGTTGCAAACACCAAACAACACTCATCCCAATATTTTTCAAATTTAATCTTCATTGGACCAGCCATGCTTCTTATAAAATCATGTTCACTATTTTCCCGTTCTAGCAACTTAGCTTGAATTCTACATATATCAGGAGAAAGGTGATTTGAAGTAGGAAACTGACTACCACTAAAATGAATTATGGCATCATAAAATGCTTTCAAGCAACCATGAACCAATGAAGCAACTTTCCATTCCTCCTTAGTTGGATTAAACTTGTAGTTTTTATCAATTTGTTTAATACGATTGAATCCTTCTTTTATAGGTAATGCAGAGTCAAGCATTAAAAAAGTTGAATTCCATCTAGTTAGCACAGCCAAAGACACTTTCTTCTTATTTTTCAACTTACATTGCTGTAATGCACACTCAAATTTCTAACAACCATTAGAAGATCTTTTCAAATACTTACAAGTTTCTCTAATTTTATGAAGTATGTCACCAATTTGATTCAAACCATCTTGCACAATCAAGTTAAGAATATGAGCACTATAACTAACATAAAACAAATCTCCATTCAAAGGAAGTAAAGATTTATCAATTAACCAAGATTTTAAATTCCTAACCATTGAATCATTTGAAGATGCATTGTCCACAATCATCAAAAGTAATTTTCTATCCAAATTCCATTCTATCACAAGTTCTTTGATAAATCTAAATAAAGTTTCATCATCATGAGGATAAGGAATAGATTTGTAGGAAATAATCTTCTTCTTCAACACCCAATTGTCATCAAGAAAATGAGTCGTTAATCATGCATATGCAATATTAGAATGACCAGAAGTCCAAAGATCCCTAGTGAGTGTTACTTTATAAACAAGATTATCCAAAAACTTATACAATTTATCCTTCTCCACTTTATATAAAGCAATCACTTCTGATCTAATTGTGTTTTGAGAAACTAGCTTGAAATTTGGATTTAACCCATTACAAAACTTCTCAAACAATTCATGCTCACAAATATTAAAAGCATAATTGTGTTTAATTATTTCCCTTGCCAATCTTTCCTACTCCTTTCTTGACCAAATTTATACCTTTTTACTTCAACTATTCCAGTAGATGAATCATTTTTCAATTGAAGAGTCAAGTGTTCAAATTTCTTGTTTTTTCTATAAACACAATTGTCTAAATGTTTTTTTGGATGCGTAGTTCTTGAAGAACTTGAACTAGAAAGTTATTTTTTACACCATTTACATTGAGTAACAATAATTCCAAAAGGTGAAGAAAGCCTAGTCATTTCATCATATACCTTTGAAGTTAATTTTCTTGAAACTTTCGGTTTCACCTTATCATCTTCAATCTCATCTGAAACGCCCTCAGTATACAAATCTACTATTTGATTGGCCTCCATGGATGCTCAGGAACTAGAAGTTTGTAATGGATTTGTAGATGTACTTGACATCCTAAAAAAAAAAGAATATTAATTGTTTGCATTTTTCTAAAAACATTATATTAAGTAGTCAAGAAAACAGAAGTGTGTGTCCATGGAATGAATTTTTTTTTTTTGAACCAATAATAATCTATTAATAGCATAGCAATGTTGAAAAAATTTTACACCACAGAAATTAGAAGTCGGGAAAAAAATGCTTGGTAATTTTTAGTAACAAGAAGAAGAAAAATTTGGACTAATGAACTGAATGAAAAATTAGGAAAAGTAGGGTTACAAGAACCTAACAAAGAAAATGGTAAATAAATCCCATAATTCAAGATTTACCTACGACCAACAAACTGAATTATAAAAAAGAAAGAAGTAGGAAACGAAAACGCTATACGGGATTGATCAACAATGATCAATTCTAAAATTTTTTACAAAACTAAAATTTTCAAAGACTATTTTTTTTGTTGCTGCAATTTTAGTGATGAAGATGAAATCGTCTCTCTTCTCTATTTTTTTCTCTCCATTGTTGTGAGTGTGTGTAGTGCATGTTTTTTGGTGTGGGCCTAATTGATCCTAATGGTGAATCAGAGATGAATGGGATGAGAGCATTGATTTGGTTGTTAGAGAAGAGAAGAGGCAAAGATTGACCTGAGAGAGTATCGAATTGCAGACCATCGAGACTAAATTGGACTACAGCTCTAGGGAAGAGATGAGTATCGGACTGTCGACCAACGGCCTAGTGCTCTATTCAAAGTGTTCTTGTGTTCTCTCTTTTCTGAGTTTGAACAATGATGTCCGAAAAGAAGAGGAGGAAGCTGACTGTGAGAGTGATATCAGAATGAAGAGAGTGAGGTGGCATTCAAAGTTTGTAAGAATATAAGAAAGGATTTCATTTATGAGTTAATCACAACCGTTAGATGTAACTCAGGATAGATCTAATGGTATATAAATTTTTTTAAAATTTATTTTTAATTTATAGTTAATATACTATCCGGGTCGGACCCTAAATGGGCACATTATAGTTAATCTCAATTTCGGACCCATTTATTAAATTCTAAATAGGTTTGGGTCTAAAAAATCATATAGCAACTTCGGAATAAATGGGTCAGTCAAGGGTTTGGGTATACCTGGCCCATTGATAGTCCCAGGTGAAGGCTTTTAGTTAATCGATACACGTGCATGACGTCAATATTGTAGAATCAATGAACTCAATGCTTGTAGAGGCACGAAAAATGCAGATTATGGTTATGGTTGAGTTGAGTTGATTTGAGACTGGTGCAGGAGATGGATCCAAGAACGACATTGTGAAGCAAACTCTGTTAATACCGTGCTGTCTAACCACTATAATAAAATGGTCCTTAACATGTTGGAAGCCTGTAGACGTTTACCTACAAGGCGAGTTTCAACATATGAGTTTTCTATCCTTGACAACGACAAGAATGGCACAGTTGAGTTCTTGAATCATACATGTACTTATGGAATGTTTCACTTACTTTGTCTTCCATGCAGACCTTCATTGGAGACCCTAAGGTGTGGTTTGAGCTGGTTTTGGGTTGTTTCTTTGCTACACGAGTTGTTTCACTTGATGCACGGGTTGTTTTCCTGATTTATGCACAGTTATTTTACTCTATGCACAGGTTGTTTTACTTGATACACGGGTTGTTTTCCTGATTTGTTAAGAGTTGTTTTAGCATGTTTTCGTAGGATGTTCAATGCTAATAATGATTTTGCTGAGTTCACTAACATGCAGTACACGAGAGATCCTTGGGTTGCATCATATTCTGATTCCATTAGACCCATGCCACACCCATCTGACTAGAATGTGCCACAAACTATTAAGGACACAATTATTTTACCACTGTTATGGAGAGACTAGGCTGATAGACCTTGGACCAGAAGACTCGCTTCCATGGGTGAATTCCGGAGAAGGAGATAATAAACAATGTGTCATGCTATTGGTCAAAACAAACAAACATATCCAAGACCATTTAGATTGAATGGAGGGTCATCGACTCAACCTTTGACTGGAAACGCCAAAACTTTTGTGATTCGACATGGGCCGAAGACATCTTCTGTATGCAAAGAACGTGGTCACACAAAAAAATGTTGCCCACGGAGACATACAGTAGCAAATACAAACACGCAGCCTGAAAAAGAAACGCAAAGTCTACCATTGAATGAAAAACTCAAACTTATTCATTATCCTATTTGTATATACAATTGTAGAGTTTGGGTTTTATTGAAATTTGTCCGAATTGTTTAGATTACGTGTTTAGATTGTTTACTTGGTGTTACGTCTAGTCTGTTTAAAGTGGGTCCATTAGTTTTGGTTAAGGGATGAGTTGGTAGTTTTGGAAACTTGTTCAAGTTGTTTACTTGGTGTTATGTTTCATTTGTTTAAATTGGACAATAATTTTTTTTAAAAGGATGAACGAGTTATTTGTCCTAGTTGTTTAGTTAACATGTCCAAGTTGTTTACTTACTGTTACGTCTCGATTGTTTCAACCAGACCCATCAGTTTTTTTTAAAGGGATGAATGAGTTGTTTGTTTTACTTGTCTGGGTTATTTTGGAAAATCAAACTTTTTCCTGGTACTCCAAACTTGTCATAACCATTTAAGTTACTGAAATACACATGTTCGCTTTTCAGGTACTCCAATTGAAAACAATTTATGGGCAAATTCCAACTGTAGGCCGTCAATCTCAATATCCTTAAGGCTTGGTGGCATGCCATAAAGAACAGATTGCATGGCAACGATACTCCATGTACCACAGTTGTTCCCATTAGATTGAGTTGGCTTGCTTGTGTTGAGTGCGACTTGCAATCCTTCATTCTAACTCTCTGGTCGCTTGGTCCGCTTCTTCCTCTTGCTTGCCTTCTCCCAAAGTCCCTACCTATCAAATAGATGGCCTCTAGTGCTGCTTAATGGCTTCAACTCTTCTTGCCTGGTCTGCCACCTTGTATACCTTGTCCCAAGAGAGTCTACTAGGGAAGCCTTCATCTTTTGGAGTTCGATCACATCACAAGCATTGCCCAATGTTGGATTGTTTCAAGGTAGATAGGAGACACTACTTTAGCAACTTTATTCTAAGGTTTTAAGCCATTCAAGTACTCGAACAAGATATTCTCAAATTGCATACCAGAAGCATTGAAGTTAGTATCCCATGGCTTTTTCTTCATGTTGGCCATCATTCTTTTGAATGTATTCTACAGAATGAAATCACAACCATTAGCATAACACATGATAATTAAAGGAAACCAAGCTGAGAATACAAATTAACTCACGAAGAATTGCACGTTGATGAAAATGACCCAACTTTTCACCGTTTGTTGATTTAGGAAACCAAGAGTAGTGTCCAGATGCTCATTCCCCATCCATTGCTTCTCATTCACCAGCCTTGTAGAGAATCCGACATCAACAAGCCAAAACAGCATTGATAGCTTCACACTACTAACAACGTAAAATAACCCAGACCATGCAATTAAACAACCACTACAAGTTAATAGGACAACCCGTATAAGAACAAAAAAAAAAAAAAAAACTCATATGAGAACAAAAAACAACCTATATGAGAACGAAAAAACAACCCATGACAACGGGTCGAACTCCCCAACTCCAGACTCATTTCCCATCTCATCTTTCTTTTTGTCATCTAGCTGTTCCTTCTCTTCTTTTCCATCTTTTTCTTCCGACATTTCTTTTTTCTCTTCCCCAATACCTTCTTTTTCTTCCTCGGTTTCTTTCTTCTCTGAATTACTTGCTTCCTTTTCTTCCACGATTCCCTTTTTCTCCTCCTTAGTTCCTTCTTTTTCTTCCTCCATTCCTTTTTCCTCTTCCTCATTCTCTTTTTTACCTTCCTCATTCTCTTTTTTCTCTTCTTCAGTTCCTTCTTTTTCTTCTTCCATTCCTTTTTCTTGAACCTCTCCTCCACTTCAGCCATTATTTGTTGCTTTAAGCCTTTTAAAAATTTCCCATTTGATTGGTGGGGTAGCTCCTTCTCAACTGAAACCTTTTATCTTTTTATAGAGAGGGCAGTAGGGGAAGATCTTGTTCTTTTCACTGGGGGGGGGGGGGGGGGTAGGAGTTACAAACAAGGAAATTTATAATAGTAGAACCTATGACACAATTGAATTAATATCCTCCTTTGCCTCGATGTAGAGGAAGGCATCATCATTGCTTGCCTCTTCCTCTGTGCTTGTCTTTCTCCATGCTTGCCTCTTGCTCAAATTTTGTGTCCTTTGGCATGCTTTCCTTTTCCTCCATCATTGGGTCTCCCACCATTATTGGTTTCTAGGTAATTACTAGAGCTTGTTGGTCTAAATGAGTTTTTTCAACATGTCCACTCATCCATGGATCATAATGCAAACAGGTTATGTCATTGAGATCATCATCTTCATCTATCCTGACCTAGTAATCTCTGGCCATCTAATCTTCGGTTGATTCAAGATTTACAGCTGCAACTAGCTGCAGTGAGACAAATGTGTGGACTGTTTAATGCGTATGTGCAGGTTGTTTAGAATCTGACAAGAAACAGATGTTTACCTGTTTTTTGGAGTCCAATGTGTTGAATTTCCTATTTAGATTTTATTTTTTGGTATTCCACAGGTACTTAAACATCCTCAGATGCTGGATTAGATTAGTTGGAATAGCTATAATTTTAGTAAACTTTCTCAGAATAGGAATTGCCTCCAATGCCCAAAACTGAATTAAAAAATATCATGTTAGTTTCATTATAAAACAAACCACTAAAACAACCCATAGATACATACCCAACATCCCGCACATACATATTAAGCACCCCACACATACACATTCAACAATCCACACATACACATTAAACAACTCACACATACACACTAAACAACAATAACACCCATTAAACAAGCCGCAACAGCTAGACTTTACCTACAGGGCCTGGATATATCCATGCACAAGGTATCTAATAATTTTCCTATCCTTTCTTCTTTCCTTTGCACTTATGCTCATTGGAGACCACCAATCTTTATCAATCCAGTATATCAACATCTGGTGTAACAGGCTAACCCATTGAAATGCATTCCACCCAAAAGCATCATTTACCAAATCAAGTGCCACTGCTGTATTGCACTGTTCAGAGCGCAGCCCAGTAGCTATAAGTGACAAATGAGCAGCAAGGCCAGCTTCACAGCATCCCCCTTATGGACTTTTTCATTCTTAACTACCAAATGAAAGCCGTGGAAGAAGAGGTCTCATACATCCTGGACTGTAACATTATCTTTGGTGGGCCAGCGAATTATTATCCTTTGTGTATTTGTTTGTGATGGTCATTGGTATCTTGCCAAATTTTAGTCTGTAAACTAGGTAGACCTCCCTTCTACCGAACTGGACTATCTTGTCCCCAATGAGGAACCACAACTCAATGTGAGGTGTATCTAGTAGCACCATTCTCCTACACACTAGCTGGTGGAGGATGTTGCCAGCAACTTGATTGCGATTATCGAACGCTATCAAATGTCCCATGCATGTCTTCTGCAAGGTCAATAGTTCAGCAACTGGATGGATTGTTTTCATGGTGTCCGTTATATCTTTCCCGAGAACCGGTTTTGTCGTGTGGTCAAGATTTACAGAAATATTAACTCCCCATTCTTCCTTGTTGTGCATAAGAAATCTCTCCATCTAGCAGAATAAAGGTGCATCATGAATAGGATAAAAAACTCGTACCCTTGGGAAAAACAACCCATGCAAGTTACAACACAACCCGTCCATGAAGAGAAAACAGTCTGTCCATTTATAAAAAAAACTACTCATCGCAGTCATCTAAAACAGAACAAAAAGTAACAGCATTTTCTCATCCCAAAAGAGTAAAAATCTATATGCCTAAAATATAATTCTTGAGGTTCCCAGGCCAATTGAAGAATACAGAATACCCCAACCACAACTTTTGTTTTCCACTGACGGCACTGTACGACGAGAAAGGAGTCTTTCTCGGCACTCCGCACCTTGTCTGATTGCGGCCTCACATTCCAGTTCACGTCGGGAGGTGCGGGATTTTGGCTGACAAAATTTAGAAGGTTGCTGGTTGCGCACGGGTGCATTCTCCGACCATTGTGGGTATACGCACTGCTGTCCTGTACCCAGCATAGGCACGGAACGGACTTAGTTGGTGCCATCCGGTGATCGGAGTCTTGTGACTCATCCCCCCGTTGTTCACTGTTGCGGTCTTCGTGTTCCCGCGCGGCAGCCATGGTGTAAATTCAAATTTCAAATTTTGAATTTGAATTGAATCCCTCTGTGCCGGCATGCCAAAACGAAGGTCAAAGGGCGGGCAGAAAAGAAAAAAAGGCCGAGGTGGGGGCAGAATTTGTATCCTATTTCCGTAATCTTTTGGGGACTGCCATTGGGGTTGATCAGCCGAAAGTAGAGGCTTTCTTGGCCGGGAAACAGGTTACCACCGAATTGGCAGACAGCTTATGCTCGGCGGTGGAAAACAGGGAGATTAAGGAGGCATTATTGAACATTGATGAGGCAAAGGCTCCAGGACCGGACGGTTTTTCCTCTGGGTTCTTCAAAGGCAGTTGGGATGTGGTAGGGGATACTATTTGTGATGCCGTTAAGGAGTTTTTTGTCTCCGGGCGGTTATTGAAGCAGTTGAACCATTCGGTCATTGTGTTGGTGCCAAAGAAGGCTCACGCCCCGAAAGTCGAAGATTACCGTCCAATCTCCTGTTGTAATGATGTGTATAAAAT
>JAOXNR010000013.1:2150313-2177114 GCA_028571225.1 Parsonsia alboflavescens
CCCCCCCCCCCCCCTCCCTTGGCAAAAATAAAGGAAAAAAAACACTATTTCGCATGAAAAATAAGCATAAAGCGAACATATCCAAGAGATCTACCTCTTTTCACTAGAAGACCATAATTTCTGGGTTAGAAAAACTAGAAATATTAGATTTTTGTAAGTCTATGTTAGAATAGTTTAGATTACAAATTCAAAGATAGGAAAATGGAGAACCAAATTGTAAATTTCCTTACAGAAATTGATAATTAAAGTTAGAAACATAACCAAAACAATATTATTAACCATGAAAATAACAAATGACTGGCTAGGACACAGGTTCTATGATACATTGCCCAAATCAGGCCTATTGTAAAGACAAAGGACCAACACTCTGGACTCACAATTCTTTGTGCCAAATTAGTGACCTGAAAAGTATAACATAGAAAATTCCATCACACAGGTTTAAACAAATTTCTTTCATCATTTTCTAAACTATCATCAATGGTTAAAGCTGAATGATAGCAGGATCTTGCAGCTAAATCAGAAATGTTTTTCTTGATTCATGTTGCAGAAGCAAAAAGTGGAGGATTACAGCAAGCAGCTTAAAAAATAGAAGTGACACTCTGCTGAATAAGCCCAGGAAATTTTATCTCAGGTAAAGTGTGCCCCCATTTACTTTTGTAGAATAATGAAGCAAACCATGTTTGTGAAGAATTTCCCTTTCGATAACATTAATTGAACAGTTAAAAGATTCTAGCCACCTATACCTGAAACTATACAGACAGAAATCACACAGCATCATATATTTGAGTTACATCATTAAATAACATAAGCGACATGGGAAAGGACAAAGTGAATTAATATAGCTTAGAGAAGCACCAACTTTCCCCCAATCTAAAGTTCTATCATTTTGAAGCTTCCTTGCAATATCAAATAAGTTCTTAGCAGCCAATGTTCAGTCTAATGTCTCTAGCATGTAAGTAAAGTGGAGCTCAAAGGTTTCTTGATGAAATTAGAAAGTATGCCTTTGGTGGTGAAACTTGGAAAAAAACTTATGAACTTTACTGCTTTTTTCTTATGAAGATAAATCGGAAACTTGGATATTCTAGTTGTTGTTTAAATGTCGGTCAAAGAGTTCAAAGACAATACCTCTAGAAAACTACAGAGTGATTAAAGCAAAGCAGAAATAGATATTTCTCAGAAAATTCAGTAGAGGTCTAATTATGTTCAGTTATGGTTTTGCACTGACTAATAACCAATTAATCTGGCCCTAAAATACATTTAATGGCAGTCAAAACGACAAAAACAATGACAGGAAAGGAGATTTCATACATAAATTTCCATGAACCTTAATATGTTCTCCTATATTCACTAGGAAAGTATATGTGTGAAACCATTAATAAAGAAAGATAAATGAATGAAAAAAAAAAAAGACAGAAGGAAAGGAGCTTTCTCCACCAATAGATTTCCATGAACCTTAATGTATATACATAGTCTCTTTCGTTCAGTAGGCAAGCATATGTGTGAAAGACTTATGATGAAAGTAAACTGAATGCACCAAATACTGAGTCGCAATTTAGCATGATTGATCTGATTCAACATAATCCTTAAAACGGAAACTCACCTTGATCCTATATGTCCTCGGCTTTAACTCCTTCCTAATATGAACAAGATTCTGCTCCTCTCTATTCAACCTAGTTGAAATTTGATGAGGATGCAAAAGCCCAGGTGTATCAAACAACTTGGCATTCCCGGGAAGCACTCCTTCCACTCTTAAAATCCCTAAAGTCGTTCCAGGGACAGGTGCCTCAGTTAATTGGCTCACCTTCCCACCACCACACTTCCCTATTGAATTAAGGAGTGTACTCTTCCCAGCATTCTGTGCTCCAATAGCCCACACATGCCCTCTATGCCCTGCCAGACCCACGACATCATCAAACAAATTCTTCAGTCCCCATTCCCTAACTGCACTAACTAAATGCACACTAGTCAGCTTAGTTACCCCACCTTCCCTTGCCCTGGTTCTAATCCAATGTTCAAGCCTAGTAGGTGATAATGAGCTTGGTAAAAGATCAATCTTTGTTGCAACCAACACAATCCTAGGTATGTTCCCTGATTTCCCCTCTTTCCATGCCCTCGAATTCTCGTCAATGGTCTTTGAAGCCAAATTAGCCACTTTCTTAGGAAATGAACCATCAAAATCTGATGCATCAACCACCATAAGAACTACGGTTCTTGGTCCATTAATGGACATCAACCTACTTCCAACAGTATGATCAAAATCAAAGTCAGGCAACAAATTTTCAACACTCGGGTCTTTCACCTTCCCGTAGCTTCTCAAACTGTGACACCTAGCACACACAGTGGGCCATCCGGGCAACTTTTTATCTTCAATTTCGAGAATTGCATCACTTTCTACAACTATAGGCTCATTTAGAAAGCCTCTTTTCTGGGAATCAGAGATTTCAGACTCGTCAAAGACAGGGTTTTTGTCAATCCGAGAAGTGCGTCTGCGATTTTTAGGATTGGGTTTCATGTAATATCCAGGTTGTTGAGGGTCAGAATCTTGCATAGGAACCCCGCAACCAGGGCAAATGAGGAAACCTTCCGGAGATGAATCATCATAATTTCCATCCCTGGATATGGGTTTAAGTGGAAAAGACTGAGTCTTTGTGGGTTCTGAAGAAAAGGGTCTGAAGAAATACAATGGCCAAGGGGTTTTAGCAGGGTTTTGTACAAAGTGGGGTGGAGCTGAAGAGGAATAGATATATACGGGTCTTTTGCACGCATAGCTGGAAAGAAAATGTGGGTTGAGGAGCTTTCTGAGCTTTGTTGGTGAAAGATTTCTTCCAAAAGTCATTTCTCTCACAATTCAGTTCTGCAATTTGTAGGCGTCTTCGACCATGGGCAGCGGCTGAGCGGAGCAAGGGCTGTAGTGTAGCTTCAACGTTTTCACGCCAAAACTCAAATCATATCTCTAAATTATTCAAAAAGAAATTTTAAGAATGTCTTTCATTTTGGAAATAATGGATCACATTTGATGCTAAAAATACGTTCTTATAGTGTGAAAGTCTCCTTTATATTCCCTGAAAGGCTTTTCCTATAAGTATAAGTTATATGTATCATTTAAACAAAAGAATATATTATAGATTTTCTCAATATATTTCTACAGTATCTTTTAGTATTAATTTTATAGTACTTTATTGGTACAAACTCTAGCTTACTGAGAAATTTTCTCGACTCAAGATTAGTAATTTTCTTTCATTTATATAATTATAATGTTATATAATCAAATATTAATTAGTTTAAAGCGAATTTTAATATTTCTTTTTCTGATTGTATGTTTCACTTTTATCTTATTATAGTTATCTTTCACTTTATAGATATGAAGATATCCCAAAAGAATATCAGTGAAATATGTCTTGCGGACAACGCTACAATTCATACAATATTAAAAAATAAAAAAATATTTATATTCCTTGCAAATGGAAGATATGTTAACATAATTGTCGGTACTACAAATATTATTAAAGATTCGGGTAGAGCTCATATTTTATTACCCAAAGGAACAAAGCTTGTTATTAAGCATGCTTTATATTCACCCGAATCTCCACGAAATTTGTTGAGTTTTAAAGATATTAAACTAAATGAATATCATATTGAGATAATGAATGATGGAGAACCTAAATATCTTTACATTACATCTATAATATTGAGTCAAAAATAGGTAGTGGAAAAACAACATTGTTTATCCTTTGGGTTATACTACACATTTATCCAAGCAATTGAAACTTATACTTCAGAAATCAATTGGGCCATCCCTATTCAATTATGATACGAAGAATTCTTGAACATTCATATGGACATTCATTGAAACACCAAAAGATTTTTCAATGACGTGAATTTAAATGTGTTCTTATTTTCAAGGAAAATTGATTATTAGACCATCACTGGTTAAAGTTGGAATTGAATCTCTAATGTTTTTTAAACGAATTTAAAGTGATATATGTGGACTTGTAGATCCACCATATGGACCATTTCCGTATTTTATGGCCTTAATCAATGCATTGACGAAATGGTCACATGTATGGTCATCATCATCTTGCAATCTAGCATTTTTAAGGTGACTTGCTATGATTATTCGATTGTGAGCACATTTTCTTGATTATCCAATTAAAAGGATATGCCTTGACAATGTTGGTGATTTCACATCAAAAGCATTCAATGATTACTGTATGTCAATTGAAATATTTGTTGAACATCCTATTGTTCATGTTCATATAAAAAATGGTCTGGTAGAATCGTTTATTAAATGACTCCAGTTGATTGTAAAATTATTACTTATGAGAACAAAGCTCCCAATTTCTGCTTAAGGATATGCTATTTTACATGCAGCAGCAATTATTCGCATTAGTGCAATAAGTTATCATACTCACTCCCCAATGCAATTGGTTCATGGTCATGAACCAAATATATCCCACCTTAGAATTTTTTGATGTCTTGTATATATTCCGATTGCTCCATCACAACGCATGAAAATGGATCATCAAATACGAGTAGGAATACATGTTGGGTTTGAATCTCTGTCTATCATCATATGTTTAGAGCCACTGATTGGAGATTTATTCACAACAATATTTGTTGATTGTCATTTTTATAAATCCATTGTTCAAACATCAGGGGGAGAAAGTAACAGTTGGATAACAAAAAGTAGATTGCATGACAAGAATTATCCTTGTCTCATGATAATCCTTGCACAAGTGAATCTAAATTGTAAGTTCAAAGGATAATTAATTTGCAAAATATAACAAATTGATTGCTAGATGCATTTACTGACCAAAAGAGAGTAATTAAATCTCACATCCCAGCTGCAAATGCTTTTGTCAAAATTGACATCCCTGAAGGACAAAGTAAAGTTGCAAATGAATCAATAGCATGCCAAAAGCTTGGCATACCTGTCATTTCTAAAGACAAAAATCCTCGTAAAAGGAAAGGAACAAATTTAAAAAATGGCTCTGACATGGGAAAAATACCACTACAAGAGGTTTTCAATACAGAGAGCAACAAGGAAGATTTACTTCCAGAGGAAATCCTTGACATAGTTCAATAAACAAAGAATGAGATTTAGGTACCTTCAATAAGTGAACATGATGAGATCTTAGTGAATTATGTCACAATAGGAAACAAATTGAACCGACAAAAAATAGTAGTTGACAATATATTCGCATATTATGTAGTTTGCAATATTATGATTAAAAATGAGGATCTTGAACCTACATCAATCGCAGAATGTTGGAACAGAAATGATTGGCCAATATGGAAAGAAGCAATTAAATTTGAATTAGATTTGCTTTCACAATGAAGTGTTTTTTGACTGATTGTCCAAACACCAACCGAAGAGAGTCCACTAGGGTACAAACAGGTATTTGTGCAAAAGAGGAATGAGAGAAATTAAATCACAGGATATAAAGCATGGCTTGTCGCACAAGGATTTACCCAACAACCCAGCATTGATTATGAGGAAATTTATTCTCCTATGTTGGATGCAATCACATTTCGATATTTTATCAGTTTGGCAATATAAGAAAAGCTTCAAATGCATCTAATGGATGTTTGGAAATCTCTAAAGGATTCAGGTTCCCAGAAGTAAGCTTGCCAAATTCTCCAGAAATTTTTTCAATCCAAATTAAACAAATCACTTTATGGATTGAACCAATCTGGATGTATGTGGTATAATCGTTTAATGAGAATCCATTAAAAGAAGGATACAAAAATGATCCCATATGCCCATGTATCTTTATTAGAAGATCCGAATATGAATTTGTTATTATTGTTGTCTATGTTGTTGATTTAAACATTTTGGAACTCTACAATAATTGACAAAGGCCATGCATTATTAAAACAAGAATTTGAAATGAAAGACCTTGGAAAAATAAAGATGTGCTTAGGTCTTCAACTCACACATTTGAGTAATGGTATCCTGATCCATCAATCCCATTATACTGAGAAAGTGTTAAAACGATTTAATATGGACAAAGCACATCCCTTAAATGCTCCTATATTAGTTAGATCACCTGAAGTGAAAAATGACCCATTTCGACCTAAAGAAGATGATGAAGAGATTCTTGATCTTGAAGTACCTTATTTCAATGCCATAGGAGCATTAATGTATCTTGCTAATAATACTTGATCCATATATCTTTTGTGTCAACTTGTTAGCAAGATATAGTTCTTCTCCAATAAGAAAACTTTGGAATGGTGTTAAACACATTTTACGATACCTTTGAGGATCAATTAATATGAGATTGTATTACTCAAATGAATAAATCCGATTTGGTTGAATAAGCAGATGCAGGTTATTTATCTGATCCACACTAGATTCGATCCCAGACAAGTTATTTTTTTACTTCTAGAGGTACTGCTATCTCATGGAGATATGTAAAACAATCTCTTGTTGCTACTTCTAACAATACAAAAATGTTAGCCATTCATGAAGCAAGCAGGGAATGTGTTTGGCTACAATCTTTGGATCAACATATTCGTACATCATGTGGGCTTGACGCAAATGAACTCGTTCCAACAACAATATATGAAGATAATGTTGCATGCATCACCCGATTAAAGGAAGGATTCATCAAAGGTGATAAAACAAGACATATATCACCAAAGTTTTTCTTTACTCATGATCTTCAAGAGAAAGGTAAGATTCAAGTTCATTAGATGCGTTCCTATGATAATTGAGCTGATTTATTCCCTAAAGCCCTTCCCACTTCGACATTTGAAAGATTGATGAAGAATATTGGTTTACATCGTCTTTGACAATTTAATGGTTGTTACCATCGGAGGGAGTAAAATATATGGTGTACTCTTTTTCCTTCATTGAGTTTTTATCCTACTGAATTTTTTTAGATAAGGTTTTTAATGAGACAGTGACACTTATAGTATCAATAATGGTCATTTAATGGGGAGTGTTGGAAATAATGAATGACATTTGATGATCAAAATTAATTTTTGTAAAGTGTGAAAGTCTCCCTTGATTCTATGAAAGGCTTCTCCTATGTCTAAGGAGATTCTTGGAAGTCAAGTTTAGATCCCTATAAATATAGATCACATAGACCATTTGTAATACATCCTTTGAAACAGAATAATATATGATAAATTCTCTTCATACATTTTCACTTTATATTTGAATATCAATTTTATAATATTTCAAATTATTTTATGAAATTAGAATTATGTCATAATAAATTATTTTATAATTAATTAAAGTTAACAATAAATATGAAATGTAAATTGTAATGGCTTATAAAACTTTATTATATTAAAAAAATAAACATTCAATATATACATTTTTTCACAAAAAGTTTCAATAAACAATACAATGATTTAGGGCCTATTTGTTTTAGTTTATCTTTAAAAAAAAGCACTTATTTTTTAGTGCATATTTTTTAAGAAAAAGTACTTTAGGGGAAATTAAACTTGTTTGTTAGGACTTTTGAAAAAGTACTTTTTTTTTTTTTTTTTGACCTTTCGTTTTTATCACTTCTTTCTTTCCACCCTACCATGCCCACCCTTTACCTACTCCTCAACACCCTGTCTTCCAGAGTTTCTTTCTGCTTCTTTGTTTAGATTTTTTTTTTCATTTTGAAAATTTATTTTTTTAACTTGTATATAGGAGAATAAATTTTAGTTTTTAACTTTTTTCCCCCTTTTTTTTGAGGTTTTTTTCCTTATTTTTCTATTGTGTGATTTTTAAAATTCATTTTTTGAATTCATGTATTATCTTTATAATATATTTTAAAAATAGGAAAAAAATTAATAATTTTTTTAATCTTCCGAGAATAAATTGAACATAATTTATTTATTATTATCTTTCAATCTAATTTTTTTAAAATTAAATTTATTAAATATTGATTTTAAATAGATTTTAGTTTTTTAATCTTAAATTATTATAAAGTTTTAAAAAAATCATATAAAAAAAGATTTTATTAAAAAAAATTTCATAAGTGCATTTTTAGAGTTGTTGTACAATTCAATTATCAAATTTTACTCTTTTGGAGGACCTTAAATTTTTTTTTTTTTTTTGGCTTTTATCATTCTTAAAGTTTTTTTTTTCTAAAAGAAATTATCCTTAAAGTTGACTTTAAAATCAGTTTTTTTTTATAAAAAAAATCCAGTCAAAAGAATCAAAATATCTAACCATAAATTATTTAGGGATGTTAAAAGCCAAAAAAAAAAAAATTTAAAGACTACAGCTTCCAAAAGGTTAAAGTTTGATGACATAATTATACAATAACGCTGCTTTTTCATCCAAACAATTTTTTTTTAAACAAAACACTTTGATAAAAAAGCATCCAAACACAAAACTACTTAATTAAAATATATATTAAAAAAAAAAAAATAACCACTTCAAGCACGTTTTTTAAACTTATCCAAATCGGCCTTAATCACAGTTCTAATAAAAGTCAAATTTTGTTTGAAAATAACCTCCCCCCCCCCTTTTTTTTTTCTAATTGTATTTTGATACTTCTCATTTTCAAGATAAGTTATGCTCATAATTAAGTCATTTTTAGCGATGAGCGAAGATATAGACAAATAATTTGATGATAATTTTAGATAATCATTTTTAAGATAACTTGTGTAATATCTATGTTTTGTCATATTACTATTACTCCCTCCATCCAAAATTAAATGTCTACATTTTTCTTTTGAATTATCCATAAATAAATGTCTTATTTCCTAAATTAGTTAAAATTTTTTTAAGAATATTGATATTGTTAAATCAACTAATTTTCTTAAAATTTACGTAAATCAAAATAATTCATTCAATTTTAAATAGAAGGGAGTAGTTTTTAATAAAAAGATAAACATCACGTAGATACTGAATGGAATGCAACCAGGGTCCAAGAGAAAATACATCACAAAACTCAAGGGATAATATAGGATGAAAGAAAGATATCCTAAATATTAAAATGACTTTTCTTGAAGCCTATGTTAGACTCCATCCTTGAACAACAATTCAGTACAGTTATCGTTATATTAACCCCAAAATCTCAGCCTCTGTAGAATCTCCATGGTTGGTTCAGAGAATTTAAAGGATGTCCTCAGATGTGTTTATAGGGCTTCAAACGTAAACTCGTAAAATTAGAAAATCTTAAAGACAAATATGAGAGCGTAAGCTCATAAAGAAAGGTTATGAACTTCGAAATTGAACACTTAAAAAACAAAAGACAAAAAACTTGGCTTAGGTAGGGGGGGGGGGGAGAAGAAAAAGTAAAAAACTACATGAGAATTTGTAAGATGAATTCATACAATCAAGAACTCTGAAAAAAAAAAACCAGCCAGACCCCTTCTAGACTTGTAAGTCATTTACAAAGAATGGGAAGAACACCACCAAACTGTAAGAGCTAAACAAATATTTACTATTGATTTGAAGCTGGGAACAGAAATGGATGATGATGCAGCTTATGCTACTCACCACCAGCTGCTGATTTGGTTTACAAAGGTTCTCTCCAGATGCGGCCAGCCACTTTTAGCTTCAACTCCTGCCTATCACCACCAGAGAAAAAAAGGGCCATGCTTCTCTGGATAATTAATCCATCCAAACTGTCTCGAACGGTTTTATGACTGTCACGAATGCTCCGTGGTACTCCTTGCCATATTAGCTTTCTACCATTTCCACCAACTTCTAAGCTATAACTGAACTTTTTTGCATCGTCATCTTCACCCATAAACCGCAGGAATGCCATATAAACAGGGGCCATCCCTATGTGAAAAGCCTCAAAGTGCAAGCAAAATTGATGGCCAAAACAGTTGAAAACCTGCATTCAATTGGATTCTAAAACGTGAATGTAGGAACTTTCAAGCTTCAATGTGCTAAAATAGAGCTTAAAACTACATAACTATAAACAAGCATCTAGCATTTATAGGTTGAAATTCTGGAGGTTTCCTGAAGTAGAAAAGCAACATACTTCATCACTTGGAGGATTTCTTATATGCCCAACGGTGGGCATGATGACATGGAAAATTAAACATTTAATATTAAAACTACAATGTTAGGCACACTGGAAGTGCAAGTTCATAAAGGAATTGAAGCTACAGCATAACATGTTTGACCATAAAAAATGGTATCAAGACATTTTTGAATGAGAGACATTTCTTACAGTCAACATCCATGTAGCGTTTTCAACTTCTTGGGGATTGGATTTGACATATCTGTGATTGAAAGTACACCCATCATGCATGTCAACCTTGTGATCATTCTTGAGATGTGTGACAAGGGATGCGATATTTCCAACAGTAGAGCATTCAGCACCAGCATAAGGGCAACTATAAGGTCGAAATCTGCAATTCTGTTCATGACGAAGCCTGCTATGGAAAGAGAATATCTCTTGACAACCAAGAATCTGGTACCTACATGGCAATTCTAGTGATTCTGTGACTTTCTCCAATGCCAGGCACCTGATGTTTCCAAGTTCATGGCGACAAACTGGGCAGCAGCGTACTTTAGACTTGCAATTTGAGCATAAAGTATGGCCATTGGGGCACTAAATGAAAGACAAGGAGTTATTCAACTAGGAAGTTAACAATTAGATATTAAATGTGGTAAAACTTTTATGCCCTGAACATTGGCAAAGTAAATGCTGCAGTCACAGAACACTTGCAAAGATACATAAAACGGAAAGTTGCGACAAATTTTATTGTGTTCTGCTGTTTCATTTGAACGTAACAGGCCAAGAGGCACATTAGGGCTACACCCCTGTTTGCTGGGTACCTTTATGTCAAAGATAGAATTTATGGTGTATTTGTTCATGAATGTGCAAGCCAAATATGTAAAACAGATATGTTAGATCTTTATTTACAGAAGAACAAGAAAGTTCCTAAAGAATTTAGTGGGGGAATGAGAATTATCCTGATCTTTCTGCTAAGTCTCTGAATCTTTGCACTTGGGATTTTAATCCATGACCTAGACAACTAAGATTATTCAACTGTATAATACTGCAAGCGCTAAAAAACCCAGAACATATTTTACAATTCATATCTATTGGAACACATTACTAATCCATTTATGGGTTAGTTGAAAATTGAAATGTTCATCCTAAGCTTGTAAAACACCAAAAGTTAACATATTTGAGCCTCTTACCACTAATGTAAATTTTGCATCCTGTATGGATTTGTCAAAAGAGTGAAAATAAAAGTATTGGCAGTATTTACTTGATCCACCATGGCTGACAATCAAGCATATATGTGGTACATGGTTGTAGAATGGGAAAGCCCCTTTCCTAAGTTTTCAAGAGACTATCTAAATGTTCTGCCCTGGTCGAAGGCTACCATAGAGACACCTAAACTTTATTCGTATATTTAGAGTTTTGTATCTTTATTTCCAATTCATATTCTAATCAACCATATATCTTAAGGGATCCTCCTGTATAGTAAAAATTCATAAAAGATTTTAAAAATCTAGCATGGTCAAGTGTTGTTCACGAAATATCAAACAAAATATCTGATCTACTGACAATGATGCAAATACCACAGAAATCTTTCACAAAAAGATATCCTTGGTGAGACACTGACAGCCGAAGCACTCTAACTGCAAAGCTATAGTGAAACTAATAACTCATGTAGGCATGCTAGATGAAAAGACACAAAAAATAAGTACACTTTGTTAACCAAAAAGCACATGAGAACCTACTTGGTGAATGGGAGGGTACATTATGTTCAAACAGACAGGACACTCAAGTAAGTCCTGCACAGCAGATTTTGATGGGGTTCCAACCTTCCCACCACTAACCATACCCACTTTTCTGTGAGGTGAGCTTCTAAATTCACCATTTTCAGGAGCAAAGCCACAATCAGAAAGCACCCGGGAGTCATTACCAATTTTGTAAGCATTTCCTCCAGGAGCCATGCTTTAGTCCTAGATTTCCAAAGATGTTGCAGTGTCACCACAAATAATTGATGCAGTATACCCTCTGACAAAGTTCACATCAGAGTGTACTTGGAAGGATTAATCCTGTCAAATAGAGCTGATGTAAGAAATCAAGCCAGCTAAATCTCAAACTTAAAGGGCATGGTGAAGTGAAACTACAATTGTTCTCTTTATCAGGGAAAAAGGAGGTCTATCTTTTACTATTCTAGACAATTGAAAATAACTTTAGATTTGAAATCTTTTTTTCTGTCTCACCAAGTTGGAGCTGGCCAATCTCCTAGGGTTCCCCACAAGCAGTTAAACTTCCAATTTATAAGTTTAGGGAGGCAGATTGTCTGACAGGAGAAGGTTGTGGTAGAAAAAAAAAATTTAGTTTTATCCTAGAAGATTAAAGAAGGAATTTGCTCTATCTAACACTTTATAATATGTGAGTAAAACCATGAATCTATCCTTCTAAGAATGCCAGGTAGACATGTTGCCACATAGGACAATATGTAAGGGCAAGCTGCGAGTCTGATTACAACAAATAT
The DNA here is from genome assembly GCA_028571225.1 of Parsonsia alboflavescens. Classification (NCBI taxonomy): domain Eukaryota; kingdom Viridiplantae; phylum Streptophyta; class Magnoliopsida; order Gentianales; family Apocynaceae; genus Parsonsia; species Parsonsia alboflavescens. The sequence goes on from JAOXNR010000013.1 coordinate 2,162,749, forward strand.
CACCCAATAGTTGAAAAAAATGAATTCGAGAACAAGGAAGCCTCATAAAGCTGGTAGTTCTGCTCAATTTGAAAGCCAACATGTTCCATAGCTCAATCAAATGCCACAGAAAATAATAGCTGAAGTTTATCTATAACCATCTTATATATTAAAACACCAACGACATTGTTCTGTTAGTATTTCTGTCATCTATAATAAGAAAAATGTAAGATTGAGAACCAATACTCATATTCAATAAATCATGTGTACTAACAGAAAGTTTCTCAGCAGAGACAACAACGAAAACTTTGTCTCATCTATTTATAGATTCTATCCAAAGGAAGGCCATTGACACATAATGTTAGAGATAAACTATTGTTAAGTCCATCCGGTGTTTCATTCAAGAACCTATCACAGAACTTTTCCTATTCCCTAATGCACCATTTCATGTGGTAAACAGAATGAATTTTTCTTATAGTTGCATCGGTCACTTTAAAAACTTATAGAAAGTACACAATAGAACCATTATTCTTAAGGGTCCATGTACATAAATCAAGCAGAATCATTAGATATTGAATTTGGTACATAATACAACCTGCACCCTTATTAATAGTTTAGAGGCATTCATGCACCCTTGAAATAATTTGTGAAACTTTGCCTCCATGAATTTTCTAATATCCTTTTGAAAGATTTACCCAAAACAACGGAAGTTGTGAAATTCTTGAACCAACTATGTGTGTTACTCTGATACTACAACTAGAACTTCCATACCAACTAGAAAGAAGATCAACCCAAATCCTTATGTGAAAGTAACGGACATTATTGAACTTTAATTATCCCTCGACCTAACACCACCCCCCACTCCATAAGAAAAGGGAAAAAAGACATGAAAAGATCAGCAAATAGCAAGCAAAATAGTTCTAAAAGTATTCATTTATTTGTTATAGATATCCCATGGATGGAGCCATTGTGACTGAAAAATCAAAGTTTCCTTATGCAGAGTTTCTCTAATTGAATTCTGATAAACCGTACAACCAAACTATGTTGATAAACAAAATTAGTAACAATGAGAACAGTAGAAGAGAACTCATATACTTGCTCCATGATAGAGATAATCCATCTTGCAACTAGGACCTCCAATAAAAGAATAAACAGAAAATTTATCAGTTTTGAATCTTCAAGCATTAGTGTATTAATTCACATGCTCATTTAGAACAAAAATTAACATCATGAACAAATGGTTGAGTATGGGAAAGGAACACCACTCGGAAAAGATTTAGGTTCCATAATAATAGAGTTAACCCCCAAGTCCCCTGCATCCACATAACATCATGAGTGCACAGCGGGTGGATCTAAGACTAAGAGAGTAAAAAAAAAAAATGTTAAATACAAAAAGCCATTGCAAGAGAGAACAGCAGACTGATGCAAGTCTTTAAGCAAGTAAAGCAGATGAAAAATGCACATCCAAAAAAGAAAAAGTCATCCATATAAGTATAATTATATAAAGAAAACAAATCAAAAGCTAAATCAGACACATTCACCTTTAGTCAACTTGTAAAGACGCAACGCAAAATAAAGTTAAACTATCATTCCCCATCCATGTTAATCACATGACCAAAGGAGCATGAGAAAAGAAAAGGAAAAAATTAATATGAAAAAACTGTCTTTTATCATTTCAACATGACTGGTCATCTAAGGAAAAATGATTGAGGAAAACCTTATTGATATTCATGACAACTTAAACCCAAACAGCTATATCCTTTTTCTCCAGCTTCCATCATCAGATAGAATTCAAAACCTACATATAAACCATGGGGAACGGGTAAACTTACTTAACAGTTTGAACATAGAAGCAATAGAAAGGAAAATGACTTGAAACCAACAAACCAGAAGAAACAAAAGAAGAACTAAAGAGAAAACCACAGAGAACTGAAGAGGCAAGACCACACAAAGAAATCAATCCCATACCTTCTCTGTGCCGCTTTAACTAAAACTTCAAATTCTAGAACTTGAACACACACGAGAGATATAAAATAGATCTAATTATTGGGAAGTTATTCACATAATTTAAAAGAAATAATAAAAAATATTGAGGAAACCCAATTAATAAATGGAATGATAGTCTTTGACAAATTTTTAATCCTAAAAAAAATGATGAAAAAAACAGAAATGAACTTAATTTCCAGAAGCATTAATCCGGTACCATCAAAATGAGATCTCTCTCTCAAGGGCAATAATTAGATCACAAAATTGAAAACGATATACATAAACAAATTAAGAATTCAAAATGTCCGCAAACTTAATCCTATTCTCAGGGGAGAAAAAGTGTCTAACTTACTCCCCTAGAGCTTGAATGACCATCGAGATCGAAAAAAAAAGGGAGGTATGAGCCTGTTTGTCTTCCACTCCGTAGGAGATGAACACCACGAACAGTCAAAAATTGGGAAACCATAAATAATATCCTGCAAAATTCCTCACCATTTTGACATATTTCCATAAATTTCAATACAAACAAGAAACCCAGAAAAGAATCAAGGGACACAACCCAAAACCAGAACAAAATTGTCCATGAAAAAATTTTTAGAAACAAAGACCATCTTTTAATGCAAAACCGAGGAGGAAAAAAGAAAAAAACTAACCAAGAAAGAAGAGCAAAAACCCAGATGAGAAATTGCAGTATTGCACTCAAATACCTTAGATTTCAATTCAACCCATTATAGAAATCAATAATTGGGTGGTGATTGGTCTCGGAAGAAAACAACAAGGCACAGGAGAAAGAAGGAAAATGGGTTGGTGCGTTGGAGCTCAATCCTTAAAAGCTGCTTCCTAAATTTACGTGTCCCGGCTGGAGCTTAGAGTCCTAATTCTTTAAATTGGTACTGCCATGTAATGTAATCCGTCTAACAACAGTCAGATTTTGGGGGTGAGCCCTCGCCATATATATATATCCTTCCCTTACATGCCCCTTTGTAAAATTGACAAGTAATTCGAACTCTGGTGTGCACGTGTGGTTGGCTCTCTGTTGCTTTGTATGTGTACATGTGAGAAGGATTCAATGTTGCGGAGCTGCTAGGGTCCAACTCCATCTAAAATATTAATAAGTATATAGTCAATAATTCAGAATATGTTTGTTAATTTATTTCATTTGATTTAAAATCTCAGTTGTTTTTTGTTTGTAAAAGTTTCTTACTATATATATATATATATATATATATATATATATATATATATTACGTTAAACGTTAACAAAGATAACCCTCTGGTGATAGAAAAAATTCATAAAAATCAATTTTTGATCAATCTTGTCCTCATATATTATCTTCTTGTAATGTGCTCATTGACCCACTCATAATTCATCCTTATTTATCCAAATTGGATAAAAATATTCAAAAATTTCTTTTCTTATAACCCACCAGATAAAAAATGAGAAAAAATATTATGGGTTATAATTGGATAAAGTAAGTTATATTATGAATTGATAAAACATACCCTATCGGATGAAAGAAAAAACTCATAAAATACAATTTAAGGTAAAAAAGGATCGTTTGCAAAAAAAAAAAAAAAAATTTAAAAGATCAAAAAGAAAAATTTATGAATAAAAATAACAATTTATAAATAGTTAATAAATCAAAAATATCATTCTTCCATTTTTCTTTCTCAAAAGGTCCAGATAATTTAAGAAAAAATCAAGTGAGAAATTTTTCTTATGAAAAAAAAACCTGAAATTTATGCTTCTTTTTTTTAAAAAAATAAAACTTTTAAAAAGTCAAGAATTTAACTAAAAATCTTCAGTATTTTAAGGATTATTTTATTCTTGATATTATATAATTATTAAAAAATCATGAGATCAAATATTGAAATCGATAAATGTCATTGAATTAAAATTCGTCCTTGACAATAGATCCTATTATATTATTCAAGCGTAAAATTCATTGGCCTCTTGGTAGACTTAGTTTAGACAAGCAAAACATAGTTAACAAACAAAGGAGTGGCATGAAAGAAAATTTTCGATGCCACCATATCAGATGTCTATATGTGGTGCAATCTAAAGTTTTTATCAAATAATTTTCCTGTCACCTTTTGAAAAATGAAAAATAAGAAGAAGAAAAAAAAATCATGATAATCATCGTCATTGGACCACCACTTCGCCGGCTTCTTCATCACCGGAAAACCAGAAGAAATTCAAACATCAAAACCGGAAAAAAAAAAAAAAAAAAACCCTGCAATCAAATTACATCACAAAAGAAAGATAGTTTGTAATTTTTCCTCTAGTTTTCTGCATTAGGAATAAAGTAGCCTTCCATTAGCTTCAGATGCCATTCAATTTTTTTTGGTTTACTTGTGATGGAGACGCGGCAAAATGGTGAGAAGATGATGATAAGGATCATCATGATCTTTTCTTTTTTTTTCATTTTTTTTTAATATATGACGTGGTAATTTATATATACATATCAAAAGGTGATTAAGAAATTATCATATTTGTGAATCAATTCAAACTTCAGACTGAATCACGTAGGTTGACTCTTCTAAGGAGGACGTTTACTCATAGCCAATGAGGCCATAACATCAGGAACACATGACCTTAGTGAAATTGTCCCTTTTGTTTTTTCCTTACGGGTTATTTCAAAGAAGACGGTAACGTTACGGATACGCCACGTTGAATCTTTCCATGTTTTGAGGTTTGAGTTTCCGAAGTTCTGATTAAAGAATTCAAAAATGAGTGGTGGTAAAATAAAGTGATTGTGTACCTCACATATATTTAATAAGGACTTGCGATGATTAATCATTAAGATGTGATTTTAAATTATTTTTTAAAATTATAAAGAGATATAATGTATAAAAACAGTGATTATGGGATCCTTCCGAAATTTGTTTTTCCTGTATTTTAGAACCAAAAATCACCAGAAACCAACCGCAAAATTTAGTAGTTTAAGCTCAAATCAAGATGTGGGCATTTGTTCTGGTTTCTAGCCAAAAAGGATATGCCTACTGACAGACTATATACAATCATCACGCGACCAACACCAAAAATCCAAGCTTCGATATATATATATGATTTTTTTGAATGTACGCCGTCGTAAATGCTGTGATGTGCTCTTGAAAAAAAAAGTTATGTAAAATTTTTTTTTTTTTAATTGCTAAACTTCTCTTTACATATTGAAAAAAAAAAAGATTTTACAGAAAATTACAGTCACTTTTCCTTCAGAGCACACGAACATGAGCACAATACAATACAGCATTCCTATGTATATATATATATATTTCATTTCATATTATGCCACACCTTACCTGATAGTCATTCGACTAGAACTACGAGTAACCCTCTTTGTATCAGGGAGGGATGGAGCAGCAGGTTCCTCATGAATGCCGGAGTGGGTGGTCTGTTTCCTCTTTCTTGAAGAGCGGAGGTTCTGATGGCTAGAACTTGGATCATCTTCTGGTACAACAGCCTCTGCCTGGGAGGTCTCTCTCCTCTTTCTTGAAGAACGAGGTGGATTTTGAAGGGAAGCACTCGGATCATCATCTTCTTCTTCAACAGCTTCTACCTGGGAGGTCCCTTTCCTCTTTCTTGAAGAACGATGTCGATTTTGAAGGGAAGCACTGGGATTGTCTTCGTCTTCAACAGTTTCTACTTCGGGCAAGGGATGCCATTCTGTCTTACACCCTGGACAAACTCTTGCCATCTGTGGATGACAGAACAACTAAATTAACTGAATCATCAAAGTTGAAAAAAAATACAGGAGAAAGGAAATACCTTTCTTTGCGAGAATTTCTTCTTGAGACAGTATAGATGAAGTCGAACATTGCATCCTTCATTGTGGCAAAGCTCTGCCTGCTCAAAACAATGAGTGCGCTTGATGTTCGACAATAATACATTAGCACCAGTCATTGAGTCAAAAATGGGTCATCAAACAAGCAATCATATCAAATTAGAAAGGCACAAAAACTGGCAGATAACAGATATCCTCTAAACTGGTGATAGAAGAAAATGACTAGTGACAATTCAATCATTTCTATGCACCACATGATTCTTAAACAAAATTATCTAACCCAGATGGGGAACCATAGACAGGTGCTTAACCCTCTTCAATCTTATTGATCTACACAGGAAACCTCAGGTGCTGCCCTAACAAGAAGATCAAGATAGTTTCTACACAAAATGCTCAGGTCACAGCCCTGGGAAATGCCAGGAGGAAATCCAAATGAAGAGCAATTGGTGGGGAAAAGGCAACAGTAACTAATTAGCAACTGTGGCTCCCTTCAACTTGCAGGGCTACAGAAATCAGAATTAACTGGAAAAATTGGAGGAGATGGTAAAGGATCTTTTTCGGTCAAAGCCAGGAAGAGCATAAGAGAGTACTTAAAAAGGCCAGAACAAAAGGTCCCAAACTAATAAGGTTCACCATTTTCTGGCAGATTTCTTGACTTGGCCTCATGTCATCATCGAATGATAAAGCTACTCTAAATTGGGGGTTTTAGCCTTTTTCCTATTTTTTTTTAAAAAAAATGAATTGCACCCAACTCCTACCTTGCTGCTGGCTTTATACAAGCTCTATGTGAAGCCGAAAACAGAATAATGAAATTATTCCTGCCTGAAGCAAACATTGAATGAGAAAATTCTTCTCCAAAAGTAAGAGTTAGAAATTTAATTCTGTTTCTTTACTGTTCAAAGGGAGACCCTTGCTGTACCATCATGCAATGGAAGTGATTTCTACCCATCCAAATCCTACACCTCCCAGGATTTTCCTAATTCAATGTCCTAGAGATAGGAAGTACACTGGCCATACAGTTCCTTCTACTAAAATAAAAACCTTAATATGGTGTGAACTGTGAAGAACAGTCTATCCTGGTCTATCAATACCCAGGAGGATCACAGGGGAACCCATGAAACTTTGACCACAACTACAAGGCAGGGACTATTGATCCTCATGACAGATTCCAGATGTTACCACATCCCTAAAATAATTTGGAATTTTTTTTCTAAAACAAGCAATCACTTCCTGGAAATAGATATATTCATTTATAGTTTAATTAAAACCTTCAGGGTTTTTGAGTAAAGCTCAATAGACATCCTGAGTACAAGGACAATGACCACACCAAACGGGTTATTAGTTGTTAACATATCTATACTATTTTGCTATGCACCTCAAGATTCCTTCGAACTTCTTTTCCAGCCATGATAAACTTATGAAACTGAAGAGGATGGAAGAATGCATTCATAAAAAGGGAATCAATTAAATGAAGAAACAACATCCAGTGAGAAAGATACATCAAGAACCTACAATTGTAATCATGCAGTGTGAAAAATGCAATAACACATACTCCACAAACCTTCACTGCAGCCTCATTGCAAACTTCACAAATAGGAACCTCATTATTACGGAACCAACTTCGCAAATCAAGAAAGGATCTAACACCAAGTCCAATCTGCCCATCAGAAGTTGAAGAAAGCCACTGGTCAAGCACAAACTCTTCAAGAGTTTTATCTTTCTGGGTCATGGAGAAGTTCCTGAATGCAGTGGGCAACTGAGATGAATACTCCTGTGAGCCATGTAACTGTGATCCCACTCCACTTGGAATCTGGAAACTTTCAAGCAACAGTTAGAATTGATGAAAACAGCAATTAACAGAATTACACAACAGTAAACATTTTATCTGTTTGTATTTGTTCAATATTGGGACCCTTGACAGGTAAAGTTCAGTGCCTCAGTGTAAAAACTGATGGTAGAACAAACTTTCATCAAGTTCCAATCAGAAAAAGAGAAAAACTAGATCAGATGTTCTCATTCTATTAATACAAGCGGGACACGTTGGAAACTCATTCCAGAGGTGCACATTCAGGAAATTCGGAGAGGAAATAAAGTAGTGTATGAAAGAAATTACAACTACTGTTAGTAGTCATAACTGAAATATACAAATTGCCTTTTCAGGGTTATATTACTAAGTTCAAATTTCATTTTCAAAGAGCAAAGTTTGCCTGGAAGACAGAAAATAATTTAATCAATCTTTTTAAACCAGATATAGAAAGCAGTGATTCCATATTTAGTATTAAGAGGAATATAAGAAAGATGTAATTTTCCGACCGAGCTGATCTTCATTAACAAAATTCTTAGAGCTATTGAAAAAAGACTTTTAGTAAGATGCGATTTCCAACAGCGACATCAACCTTAAAATCACTTTCTAAATTACTAAAAGGATGGTACAAGCCCCAAGTGTCAATCCCAAGTTCAAGAGTGTCACTTGTGCTGCCAACCAAATGAATGAGTCGATAGATGAATGAGTAATAAATAAGTAACATAGTGAATATTTTTAGTAAATACTAAAAGAAGATATCCCTTTGAAAACTTAAAGTAATGTCTTCCATAAAGATAAGATTAACTGTTCTTTAATGGAAGAATAAAAAGGAATCCAAAAATGACCTTGGCTTCAAGACACGGCTTTGCAACAGTAGAATGTATATAAATAGTAACATGATTCATATATATGAAAGGAGATGATTGTTTCAGAATACCTGGTTCTGGAGTTTGATATTAAGAGCACTAGTGTTGGAGATGCTGCCTTGACCTGCTGCATCTTGGATAATAGCTTCAATCTAATTTGTGAAAATAAAGGAGAAAGGGTAGTCATTTTATAATAAGATAAGACATAAAATTCATATGAATCAAGCAAACAAAACCAATGATACATGTAAAATTTGGTGAATAGAATCTCTATCCGTTCTGAACTTGAATATATTTAATCCTGAAGGCATACCAGGCAACATAAGAAAACTTGTGCATTTGATTGTAATTAAATTAAGAAGTTTGCATATGCAAAAAAACAGTTACTAGCAGTAGATGTGTACAAAAGATCAAAATTATCTCAGCTCAGATAATCCATTCTTCAAATGAGCCTAAGAGAATTACTGATCTAAAATAACCCTTAAGCCTTTCATGTCTTTTCAACAACAACCTAAACCAAGAGGCATGTTTTTAGCAAAAAGTTTTATATCCATCTTCAATCATCCGATGTAAACAAGCACCACTTATGAAATCTCATCTTTCAGGTAAGAATATAAATAAAAATATAATTGTTTGTATGTGCCTAGAAGGAACTCTGTCATGGACTATAGATTATCACAGCAGAATAAATTGAGAAGAAAAAAACTTACTATGCCCTTGTAGTAAGCAATTTGAGGGGCACTGTATTTAGTTCCAAGCTTAGATTTCTCATCAGCAACATTGTTAACAATGCCATAATACACATTCTCATCATATTGATTTCGGCATGCCCGCAATTCAAATTGCACATAAGCTAGTTCCTCATTTATGTCCAAAAGATACTGATTAAATACTCGCTGATCTGTGCTTGAAAAAAATAGCCACAGCATAATAAACTGTGAGGATCTACCACATGCAGACATGAAGGTGTGCATATATTTATACATTCTTCTACACATTCAGGTATTAACAGAAAGGGCAAAGCAGCATAGAGGATGGATATTTTAGCATCTGCAAACAAAAGAAACAATTTTTTTATTCTTAAATCACTTACCACTCACTGAAAGTGCCCTAGAGACTGAAGGAATCCGAAGCAATTCTCTAGTGTTTTTCCTCTAATAGTATCCTTGGTACGGGATAGGTGATAGACATTTCTAATATCTACGGTCTTTCCTTGCTTTCCGTGAACTTTTATAGATTGAACCTTATTTCATGTTTGTCACCCTAAACTCTTTCAAATGTCTGAACTTTGCAAAAAAAACCAGCATAAGATACCCCCACATCTATCGGAAAGATTGAGCTAATAGAGAGGAAAACATCTTACACATTCAACAAAAATCAATCAGACATCCAATTCTCAACTTAAGATAATTCAATTTATGAATCCGAAACAACATTTGATAAACCCTGAGATTGCACACCAAGTATCTCAGTAAGGTTAACTCAAAATGCAAACAAAAAAGGGGTAACACACATGTTGAGCAGTTTGATACTACTGTATCAGATCTCATATGTGGGAAACTGAATAGATGGCATGGAAAATAACAAGAATCAAACTCAGAAAAAGAAAGTGAAAATGGAACCTGGTGATTTTCCAAGCACTTGAGCAAGGAGGGAGTAGAACTCATTCCTCTTGACCGGTCCTCGGGATAACAGAGCCTGAATTAGGGTATGGTGTTGCCAACACAAAGTCTTGGTCATTCTGGATTTTTTGGGTTCAGAGAAATTCGTGAAGGCAAGAATTTCTTGACAAAAACCTAGACTGCTGAGATGGCGGGAACTCTTGGGATTTTATAGCCTCGTCGCCTCCTCGTACCTCTGCCCTTTTGAATAGTGTAAATTCTAAAAAATATTCAAATTGAATCGGATATTTCAATTTTATCTGATTTTTAAAAACATTTCAATTGTATTTATTTTGCTAAAGTGATTTTATCCAAATTTGAACGAATATCCAATTTGAAAAAAGAGAACCGTTGATCAAATAGAAAACATTCAATTGTTCCTCATTCAATTGACCTTTTCCAAACCCTAAGAAATTCCAATGGATATCCCAAGTTCTGTCTATCCTTAGTTATGATCCGAATCTCCTCCTCTCACAACCCATTTCTTCAAACTCGCTAGTGCCATCGAATTGATTTACTACGATAATGCCGAAACAACAATCCCCCCACCTAAAGCCATTCCATATTTCCCTTTTATAACTTCTGATAGCATGTCATTGTCGAAGAAAAAGAAGTTACACCGCTACAAAAAAAGAAAAAGTTAGACCGTTGTCTCCTCGACTATAGGTAAGTAATCTTGCATCATTTAAAATTTTTGCCCCTCCATGATCATATTTATGACTCTAAACATTGAAATGGTTGTTTTGTGATCATGTATGAGTTTGTTTTATGTGATTGTTCTGTCATCCTTTTTTTTTCACACTTTTGAACTGGAAATGTTTAACTGTCATATATGCTTTGGTTTTTACTTCTTTTTTTTATTTTGTTGATAATTGAGGAATGTTAAACCTATTTGGAGGCATATTTGTGGGATAAACGACTGGGGAAGGTTGGAATTAGAGTTTGGAATTGAGAAGTAGACTTTTTGGATTGAAATTGTGGAAGGTCGGGATAATCCCATCGAAGGTCGGAATTATCAATTTGAAGGTCTGAGCATGCTGGTTTTTCCTAACCTTCAGTATAACTATTATTATTATTATTATGATAAAATTTTAAATTAAAATAAAAAATTGAAAAAAAATATTATTATTATTTAAAGTTAAATTAAAATGATTATTATTATTAAATTCTAAATGAAATAAATTTTAACTTAAATAAAAATTATTATTATTATTATGAAAATAATTAAAAATTATTATTATTAAACTATCATTATACTTTACAATGATTTATTATTATTATACAATGTAATTTATACTATCAATGTATAATAGAATTTAATTATACAGTGTACTTTAATACTTAATACTTTATAATGATTGTCCTGCCTTATTTTATTTTTTTATAAATAAAAATACATTGTACTTTATATTAAGAAAGTCAAATAATATTATTATAGTGACTCCACCAATGTCTATCTACTAAAAATAATAATAACAAGTTATAACTATAATATGTTTTAAAATTAAAATATTCGGGGTAATGTTTTATACAATGGTTTTAAATAATAAATTATTATAGATTTTTCCTGTGGAATATAATGTTTAAGATTTAAATAATACTTTTTCATGGATAACAAATTGTTTGGAGCCTATTTTATTTATTGTACTTAGTTTAATTGAACGACAATCCGACTAATTATTATTATGATTTTTTATATTTACGAAGATATGGATCATTGTAGAGGGAAATGGTCTTACTGGCATAGTCTTGTTATTCCTCCCGGTAAGACTGTGAGTTGTCATTGCAAGTTTTCATGGATAGTAGAGGTGATTGACTTGGTCAGGCTCCACGGGGTAGAGGAGCAATTCTGGAGGGTCCATTTGGACACATGCTGGAGCTACCCCGACATTCCGAGCTTTTGTACGCCTGTGCTACATTTCATGTGCTTAGATAGGAGATTCACTTCCGCAATGCTGGTCCCGATGAGATGTGGTTCCACATCAGAGGTAAACTACATCGATTGGGTTCTCATGAGTATCACCTGATCACCGAACTTCAATTTTGGCCCTATGGACTCGGAGATTTTAGGGCGGGATTTGTCAAGTAGCTCCGCACATAATTGGTTATTGGGGCACCGTCTACAGAACAATTGATATGTTTAGGGAGATGGAGGTTAGATCTCTGGAGCAGGATGATGTCCTCGGGCTTGCTTATAGCATCACCGTCGGATAATGGATATTGACACGTGGGTCTTCAATCGTGATTCCGTATTACATGTGGCATATCCTTGAGGATTTGCCAGCGGTTGAGGTATTTCCCTAGGGTACCATTGGGTAGAGCATGACACAGCATTGCCTCTGGAGAGCCATTGATGATGAGTCTCGGGTGATGAAGACTCATTTATACTGCAATGCTTGGGTGGTATTGGTATGACTTCAAATCTATCATTTTTGGAAATTCTTATCATTTATATCCACATAATAATATTTATTGATGTTTTTTCTTTGAATTCTGTGGTGGATGTACATCCACTTCCTATCCTTGCACCCGTATTTGTGCGTTGATGCTCATTCCTGAAGCTTCTACATCCGGCACTACACGGTACCTAAGGTGCCTTTTTCTCCAAAGGCCGATTCAATCCACTTCCAGAGTACAGTGGCATGTTTTATTGGACGCAGTAAGCAATCAACCTTTCTACTTGTGTTCTTTTTATCTTTTGTTTTTTTTAAATCAAATTTTCATTAAACTAAATTACTACGTACACAGGCATCTGCTTCATCACCATACATTGAGCCAGATGAGTAGGAGCAACTGATGCCGTATTGGACAGATTCTGGCAACCTTCCTTATATTCCACCTGTTTGTTGGGGGGCTTTGAAGCCCACCTCATTCTGGGAGATCGGCCGACAACAGCCACCCCCCTCTACGATTATAGAGGTTAGTTTAATGATATTTGTATTAGTAAATAGTAAATTAAATAGTCTAATTTATTGTGTCTAACGTTTTATATCTGTTTTATTTTTTTAAGTCTCCTGATCTGAGAGTTGAGGATGCTAGATCCTCAAGGACGAGGAGGAGCATTCCGAGGAGCGACTTCCCTCCCCTGTGAGATCGAAGGGTCATGGGACGGAGGAGGATCGCCACAAAGTATGTATTTCTTCATGTTTTTTTAAATCAAGCATTCAATTCAGTATGTAGATTTATTATAATTTTTGTTTAAAATTATAGTACGTTCCCGAGAGCGTTGAAAGACCCTCTCGTTCTGCTACTATTGGCAACAACATGATAGCCCAGCTCAAGATTCTATTGGCAAAGTTTGAGGAGCGGGTCCATGCCCATTTTGTCAAGCATGTTGATGCCCGCTTTGTCGAGCAGCATAAGTGGGTGACTGCTCGATTGGAGCAGCAGGAGCAGATGGCCCTCGCTTGGCACACTGCTATCCTACAACAAATGGATGAGCTAGAGCATTGACAGAGCCTCGGACAATGTGGTTAGACATCACCTCGTGCACATCAGGTTAGTATACGCTCTACTATCTAAATTAGTTAAATAGAGCATTAACTATTGATTATATTGTAACTGTATTTATTTTCTTTGAAACTAGCATTAGCAAATGTCGAGTGGTTGGCATCCAAATGCAGATCCACATGCTCCAGTTGTAGTCGACAATACCCCCTAATTTAGTTTGGATTTATAATAGTTTTATCTTTTAATAGATAATATTTAAGTAAATTTTCATAATTAGTTATGTTATTTATGAATGGTTAATTTTTTGTACCTAATAGACGGAGGGAGATGTTAGTGAGAGGGAGGTGGCAGATCCACCTCCTCCAGTTAAGGTCTGGATTACAGATCAAGTTAATTTAAACATCTCTCTATTTTTGAATATTTCATATATAAACCGATTTTGTAGTTAATTAATTTATTTTAAATAATAGTTGGAGGGGGATGCCGGTGAGAGGGAGGTTACACCCACTCCACCTAGTACTGTTGTATCTGACCCTATTGTTCAGGTGAGACATGACATAATTAGCTAATTTAATTTGTATTTTTTTATTTCATATTTATATGTCTTGTTCAAGTGTCTTTAATTTAATTTACGTTCTAATAATTGGATTTTAAATTATTTCAAGAGGGAGGACGTGCTATTCGGACCAAGGTTCGGGTTGCAAGCCTCATGTCATCGCTCACAAACCCCTCTCACCATATACATTTTGTTGCTCCAAAGAAGAAGCCCAGAACGAAGAAAGGGAGAGAGGCAGATCCGGTAAGGATGCTGGGGGGGGGGGGGGGGCTCCGTGGG
>JAOXNR010000013.1:2177124-2200040 GCA_028571225.1 Parsonsia alboflavescens
CCCCCCCCCCCCCCCCCCCCCCCCCGCCGTGGGATTCTAGTGGACAGTCCTCGGTACCCAAAGCCGCTTGGATACTTTCTTCTCTTTGGGGGAATCAGAGAGCTATTTACATTAATTTCGTTAATATAATATAACTTTCTCCTCATAATTAAGTTAGTGTGTCTCTTGTATTATGTTAGAGTTATTATTTATATTTTCTAACAATTGTGATTTTTATGTGGCAACCGCTTGACAAGGGGAATCCTCTCCTTTGATGGGAACTTTTTGAGGATCATTCAAGATTGCACACAGGAGCTGGAGGACTCTCATGTCGATCATTTCATTAGAGGGCTTCGACTGGCAGCTACAATGCATTCGGAGGCCTTCCCTAAGGTGTAGAGGTTCGTTATTGCCCCAGCTTATCTCTACGTAAGTGTAAAATTAATTTTTATCAATTGTTCTACTAGAGGGTGATTATATAATATCAATTAAAAATAACTCAAATGGCAAAGTATGCTCCTTTCTGCTTTCGTTTCTACCTCCGCTGGAGGGAAGCTTGAGAGGTATGAGTTCGATGATGGTTCCATCGGCTGGGTGAAGGGAGTTGGAAAGGATGATGAGGTCCCTTGATGGCAAGTCGATGAGGTAATAAACATAGTTTTTATTTAATTTTTCATTTTAAGTGACATTTTATATTAAATAATTTAATATTTTTCGATGTATTTGTATTTCTTGATGCCATGTTGCCATAAGAATCACTGGGTACTTCTATGGATCTCGCCGAAGGAAGCGAAGGCCACTCTATATGATCTGAGATTAGGGTGAGATAAAGTGGTGAGGGTGCGCAGGATAGAGATGATGGAGCCGGTCTGTAGGATGCTGCCGCACCTTAAAGTATAGGCCGACTATTATTCCACGATGGGAGTTGTTGCTGCTCCACTTGCCAAGTTTAGATTTGAATTTTTTGGCATTGTCACCCTCTCGAGTCAGCCTGATTTCATTAGCTATGCGGCCTACATTGCATATTACATATCACAGCTGCTGAGGGTGTATGTTTGGGTGATGCCATCACTAGAGGATATTCTAGATGCACCCTAACGAATTAGGGACGAGATAGCTTCGATCACGTTTGACTATAGCAGTAGGATATGTGATGGAGAACCGACACCAATGATACCTTTCGATCCAATGACAAGAGTTAAAGTGTCTAAGTTGAGGCAAGCAAATAAACACCTTTGTTCAAAGGAAGGAAGAGATGCTTCATTTCTCAATCGTCTTTGATGAACCATCCTTGAAGGATAAGGAGAAATCAAGAAAGGAGTTTATCATTTGGATGTTAGAAGACAAGGAGCAAGGCTTGGAATTGAAGGAACAAAGCTAGAATTGAAGGAAAATAGCACTTGAAGTCTAAAGTAGAATATCCGGTGCCGGCTAAAGCAATGAAAAGCACCGGATGCTTCTCGAGAGTATCAGGCATTGTGTCCGGCTCTCCATCCGACGCCGGACATAGCTCTTCCAACTTTCCCTTGTTTCTGCTGAACTTTCCCTCAATGCGTTGAAGACTTTTCTTGACCGATTTTCACTTGTTTTAATGACTTTTCTTCATGTCTTAGACTAGCTTAATATTGGTTAATCAAGTCTATAATCCTTCTAGGGTTTAATTAGTGTGAGACTATAAATAGATCTCTTTTTGTAATTTGAAACACCAACTTATTCTACAAACACAATTTCAGCAATTTGAGTGATTCATTTAGATCAAACTTAACTTTTCTTGAGTGTTCATCTAAACTCTTCTAGGGTTCTTAATGAAAACTCTTGAATCTTCAATACTTGGCTAGAGTAATTGAATTGGGTTGAAGAAATCCAAGCTAATAGAACATATTGGAAGACATTATGGTCATTAGCCTTCTAGCTTGAACCTCTTAGTGCAGTCTTGGGTAGATTTCAAATTAGGTTATGATTTTGGGTTTGGATAGATGGATGAAGAATTCAGCAAAGTTCAAGAATCACATCAATATAGATTTCTATCCCAATGATTTTTTTATTTATATAATGTATGTATTTTGCACAACGTGTAAATTATATTAGTTGTTTTATTTATATTATGTAATTAAAATCTACAAAGAATATGAAAATAATTACAAGTTATGAATCATCTAAAAAGAAAATGAAAATAGAGTTATTGGCCATTTTGGTCCTTCTTAGTCCTTTTTGCCATTTTGGTCCTTAAACAAGTCTATAAAAACCCTGCATTTTGGTCTTGTGTGGATTGTGCTTTGAAAAATTTTCCCCCCATTGAGTTTGAACTCTCACAGTGACATGCCTTGGTTTCTTTATATGTTTAGCTTTTTTTCTTATGAATTTTGTTGATAATGAGGAAATGTTAAGCCTATTTGGATGTAAAATAGTTAGATAAACAACTGGGGATGTGAGAATTAAGTTTGGAAATGGGAAAAAAACTTTTCTCATTTGAAATGGTGGAAGGTCGAGATGTACTTATTATTCTGAAGCTTTGCCTAGTCTTTCTTTGACCTTCGACCGATAGTCCTGGCCTTTGGATGATTATACCGACCTTCATTAAAATATAAATTAAATAAAAATCACTACCACTACTACTAATATTATTATTATTATTAAAAATAATATCATTATCATTATTATTATTATTAATTTTTTAATTAAATTTAAGTCGGATTATCCCGACCTTTGGCAAGTACATCCCGATCTTCAGACAGATAATCGCGACCTTCGGCAAGTTCATCCTGACCTTCAAACAAATAATCACGACCTTCCACAATTTCGAACAAGAAAAGTTAGTTTCCCATTTCCGAATGCAATTCTTACCTCCCCAGTTGTTTATCCTAATTTTTTTTCCCCCAAGTTCATGACTGCAGAAGAAAAAGAAGAAATATGACCGAGAATGGAGTAGAAAGAGATTGGGTAGCTTTTCACTAGTTTGCATTACATGCTTCTTTTATTACAAAGTAAAAATAAAAATTTCATGTGGTTGGATAAATCCAAATTTTACAAACTAGTAAGAATATGAAAATAATTACCGGTCATGAATCGTCTCAACATTAACATCGCCGTCAAAAAAATCCACACTCTTATGGACGACACTTACATTAACATTAACAAACACTCCCGTTTCATCTGTTGCCTCCAATGTTTGTCCAAAAACTTGAGACTGTTGGGTAGATATTAGAATAGATGGGTGCCCTTCTTGAGGATGATCATCGATAATGTAACCTTTACTTTGGGTGGTGGGGGTTCTGTGGCTATGTTCGGACAAGTTTGACGATTGTATCATTTTCTTTTGCATATCGTGCAAGCTTTCTTCTGTTGGTATTGTTCACTTCAAGAGAGGAACCAACCTTGTTGTGGTTTTCCTACCTAACTTCTGGCAAACGGTACATTGACAACCACATCTTCCAAACCTGCAATTCTATTCAAACTTGAAGACAATGGAACAGGCTGTATCAAAGGTGCATATGCCTTCCTCAATATTTCTGTGTCAAGTGAATTTGCACGGCACAGAGAATACTAGTGAGCCCCAATTTCCCTATAAAGAATTAAAGATGAAATAAAACAAATTGGGATTATGATTTTAAATCTATTTTCTAAACAATAGGGAAGATTTGGAAGGTCGAACCTACCGTACGGAAGGTCTGCTCGGCCTCCCCTAAGGTCGGTTCAGCCGTTTGGAATGTCTATTTAAATTATACAAAGGTTTTTTCATATCTAGCGATAGCAATGGCATGTTTACACTGAATTCCTTCTAATTCTCATCTCGAACATCCATAAATCCTCTGAATCATACCCACAACAGCATTTACTTCTTGTGGTGGATTACTTACGACATACTCCTCCTTAACTCGAATGGATGTAGTTTGCAATCTTTATTGATCAACCTTCACAGCTTCTTTCTCAATCTGTTCCACAGCACGTTTGATAATAATATCAAGCATTGTAGTGGCTACTTCTCAATGTTTATTGAATCAACTTTGACACATATCCCTATAAAACTCATGAGCAGACGTAATAGGCATTGAAGGACTCCACAAGATTGCTTGTCATTTGGTTATATCGATTCTTTGGACAGGAAGCATGTGACCAATCCGATCACCCTACCTCAACATCCAATCATCGATGAACCCTAGGGTCTATATTTTAAATGTCCCTAAAGTAATGGTCGCATTTGTGCTTATCCTAGACATATGCAGCACTTTTGAAAATCACTGCAACAAGAGGATCTCTACACGTTGTCTTTAAGTATTACTTCAAATGTCGAAAACAAAAGGCATGTGGAATCTAGGGATACACTTTTCTCACTGCATGTAGTATGTCTTTGTGTCGATCAGATACAATTACCAAATCATTGGGAGATCTGTATGCAGTTTTTAGTCTTCTTAAGAACCACTCACATGAATCATTGTCCTCCTCTTCACCGAATCCAAATGTAAGGGGAAAAGTTTGTCCGTTTCCATCCGCACAGATAGCTGAATAAATTTTACCCTCGTGTGCACCTTTCAAGTGTATTGAATCTATGATCATGATGGGTGTCATGTACTTGAAACCCTCGATCGAAGGACCAAGTGCACAAAATGACCTCACGAAATGCTCCTCCGGCAATGCTATCCTGGTTACTAAGCCAGGCATTGCACACTCCAAGAGGTAAAAGTATGATGGAAGCTATCTAAGTGAGTCCTCTAAAGTTCCATAAGCTATGTCCTTTGCATGCTGCAAAGATCTTCAAGTTTTGGTGTATCCTAGCTTCACACCATAATTATTCTGCATGTCCTGAATCACATTTGGGGGGGGGGGGTGATTTGCACCGACGAATTTACCAGCGTACAAACGACCAATTGTTGATGCACTTACATCCCTGTTTAGCTTTACTGTACAATTTGAATATAAGTGTGAGTCGGGACAAACTTGTGAATCACCTATATCTGGCATCCAGCTCTACACTGTGTACGTTTCGTGAAGGTGCAATCTTTTCGATTATTGCATTGCATCTTGAATCTTACCTTATTCGAACGTACCACGTGATAGGAAAATCGATTTTTGAGTGAGTATTAGCAGACTACTATCATCATTTAATCCTTACTGTTAAAAATTGAATCCTTCCCTATCGAACGCACAAGTGGAATGATTTCACCTTCGGAATAATGCACCTTTACTTCATTACCCCAATCCATGTTTGTGAACTGAGTAGAAGGATCCGCTATAAATTGCTCAAAAGGAACTAAGTTTCTAACTCCATCATCGAAGTTCATGGGAACATCATCATCAATAAAAAGAATATATTCTTCTTCGTAATCATCATCATCATCATCGGTGCGAATATTTCCAAATGACCCAAGTTCATCATTTAGAGGTGGGAATGTCCCATCCGCATTCCTTTTGTATGCATTAACAAAATCATTCATTTCATGATCACCGTCACACTGATGTAATCTTTCAATTTTGTTAACGACCACCATTTTAGGATCAGCTTCCCCCTTCAAATACATGATCCCGTATATATCTTCAATTTCCATTAATTTAGTACTTCCATAGGATAATTTCGATGCAATTTAGATTTGTATGTCGAATGGTTTAAATCAATTTTCATGCAGCTTGCCATAGTTGTCCTAAAACCTTCATAACTGATGTTGATTGGTACGACTATCGGATGCGAACTTCCACCTAAAGAACCATCATGAAGAACAATTCTGATGTAATCAATTTCTGCAAGACTTCAAAGAAAAATATATTCAAGAAAATGTACAAGCAATACTAGAAAGAAAAGGAGAGAAATATCTTAATAATAAAAAAAGGCCGAGAAAAAAAGGTCTAAATATTTTTTTAAAGAAAAAAAAGTACCAAAAAAAAAAGCTCGAAGGTCGAGATGACCATATGGAAGGTCGATATAATCCCTTCAAAAGTCTAATTGACCTTATGATGATCCATTGGAAGGTAGATTGAACCAAATAAAAAGGGTCGGCCAATCCTTCAAACACTGAACACAAGCAACTTCCTTTCTTTCCTTCCTTATACCAAACAAACAATAAAACACAGCAAAAAGTTGGTTGAACGATGACCAGCAAAACTTAGAGACAATTAGGAATCAAAACATAAGCATCAATCACCATAACAGCAAAAAAGAAAAATAAATTGAATTCAAAGTTGGTCGAATGACTCTAACTTGATCTTGTAAAGAAAAAAACCAACTCCTCTCCAAAAAATAAACACAATGGCTGAATTTTTTTTTTCCTTCAACAATTAGAATGAGTTTGTTTCAAGTTCAACTTTCACCAAGGAACCTTCGTGATGGATGCAGTAATTGTATTTTTTTCAGTTCTATTTTACAGCAGTGCAATGGTAGTTGGGGTGCTTTGAATGTTGAGGGCAATATAGTAACTATATGTTAAAAGTAAATAAAGGTCTTTTTTAAAAAAAAAAAAAGAAAAAATTCAAAATGGGTATAGAGTGAAAATATAGTTTTATACTTGGATAAATTATGCAATGTTGTATAGATTTGGGTAAAATAGAAGTCTTTCTATTCAAATTGGGTAGAAATGAAAACACCCCTTTTGAATACCACAGACCACCAATATTTACTTTTTAAAAAAATTTATTTATGAGAAAATCCTCTTTTTTATCCCTTACCTTTTTCCTTTTTTTTCCTTGGCTCATATGGGTCTTGATCTTTTTTTTGGGTCATCTTTTTTTTTTTTTTCTTACTTGAACCATATAAGTCTTAAATATTTATATATAATTTTTAAGATCCTTTGGGATTTTTTTTTAAACTATATCGATCCCTTATCTTTTTTCAATTGAACCAATAGGTCCTTTTCATGCGAAGTCAACAACAAGAACACAAATTAGTTAACAAATTTATTTTCATCCAAATACTATACTCCACTCTTCTTCTTCTTGAGTAATTTCCAGAAGAAGATAACACACCTCTCATCATCACAATCATCTTCTCCAAGATGTATGATCATTATTAGTCCAAGTTTTTTGTTAATGACATTCCCACCAAGAAAACGAAGTTTGTCTACCGGTTCATTTGTCTCGGCAAATTTATCCCATCAAAACTTGTTTCAATCCCTATCAATATTGTTTACGATCTATCATGTTTCGATTTAAGAGAAATACTACCCCACTCATTAGAGAATCAAGGCTGCTCTCCCTTTTGTTTGAGGAGCTTCTTCGTAGCTGTCCTATAACTATTTTTCCACCTTTGCTTTTTTATGCTTCGAAGAATTGTACATAGGTTGTTTTCGTGACACAAAACTTTTGAAGAGGGTAATCCTACTTTGTATTGATTGTAACAGTTGAGTTCGTAATAATTAACTTGTATTGGTTATTGGTATTTGTGGATTTGGGAGAAAATCCTAAGGTAGAAAACCTTAGGTAGTGGACTAGGCTCCCAAGGGTGAGTTGAACCACTATAAATCTTTGTGTCCTTTTGCTATCTATGGTCTTTATTGCCTTCTCTTATTGATATTCGTTGTGTGCCATTTATCGCATATCAAGTATTTGACATTTTGTCAAAATCAACATAGTTTTCTAATTTATAAAAAAGCTTTTATATTTTTATTTGAAAAAGTTTACAAAAAACCCGATTCATCCCCTCTTAGGTTTTTCAATTAGTATCAGATCAAGGCCTTCTATTGTTTTCGATTACACTCCTTGAAAGGAATGATCCTATGGCTTTGTCAAAGAACCTACCTTATGCCGAAGGCTCTTTTATGCATAGACCCCCTTTATTTAATGGAACTAACTATGGATGTTGGAAAAACCATATTCATATTTATGTTGTTTCTATTAATTATAAAATTGTGGAATATCATCTCAAATGGCCTCATTGTTCCTACAAAAATTTAGAACCATGTCATTGTGCCTAAGATGGAAGACAAGTTTGATCATGAAGATGAAAGGACAGTGAGTCTCAATTACCAAGCCATGAATAATCTATCATGTGCCCTTGATGCAAAGGAATACAATAGAGTGAGTGGTTGTGAAATGACAAATCAAATGTGGAAGGAACCAATCAAGTGAAGGAATCGAAGCTTGCTCTTTTTATTAGAGACTATGAGCTATTCAAAATGAAGCAAAATGAATCTATCACAGAAATGTTCACAAGATTCACAAACAAAATACTCCATGGGTAAACAAAATAGGAAGATTCTTGATTCATTATCAAAGGCTTGGGAAGCAAAGGTTATTGCTATTGAAGAATGAAAGAATCTAAATCTTCTCCCAACCAAGGAACTTATTAGATCCCTTCTCACAATTGAAATGAAACTCAAGAGGAAGGCGGATCTAGAGGAAGAAGATAAAGGAAAGAAAATATTGGCTCTCAAATCAATTGGTGTTGGAAGTGGAAAGGATGACTCCTCAAGTGATGAGAAAATTGAAATTTATGAAGATGAACTTGCTATGATAGTGAAGTTCAGAAGCAAATATAGAAAGGGGTACTTTAACGACTTCGAGAAGAATGCTCAAAAGAGTCAAAGTGGAGGATCTAGCAACAATACACAAGCTAGGCATTGCTACAATTGCAATTACACAAAACACTTGGTTGTAGAGTGTCCATATCCAAACAAGAAAAAGCAACAAGTTAACAAGAAAAGAAGAGCACTTGTGACAACATGGGATCAAATTGATAGTGAAGATGAAGGTAACGAGGAACAACAAGAAAGAACAAATATTTGTTTCATGGCCATCGATGATGAGGTAAAAGACTCCACTCCTCATGATGATTGTGATAATGATAATGGTGATCCTTATGATGTCTTGAATGAGCTACTTGATGAAGTAAAGAAATTAAACGAAAGAAATGTGAGCTTGAGAAATAAGGTTGAAAATTTAATTGTGGAAAACAAAAGGTTGTTGACGACATTGCATGAGTTAGAATAAAACAAAAAAACAACTTACTTGTTCCATTGACTCCTTTATTATTGAGAAAAAAGAACTTAGACATAAAGTTAATATTCTTGACACACTACTTGTTGAGCATGATTTGTTGAAAAAGAAAGTTAATGATTTGAATCTATCTAAGTTCATATGTAGGAAGGATAATTTAGATAAACTACTTGGTATTCAAAAGACCAACAAAAATAAAAATGGATTAGGATACTCACTTATTCACAAGCATACACACACTAGAAATGAGAAAAAAGAACTTAGACATAAAGTTAATATTCTTGACACACTACTTGTTGAGCATGATTTGTTGAAAAAGAAAGTTAATGATTTGAATCTATCTAAGTTCATATGTAGGAAGGATAATTTAGATAAACTACTTGGTATTCAAAAGACCAACAAAAATAAAAATGGATTAGGATACTCACTTATTCACAAGCATACACACACTAGAAATCACTTCATTAAGGCTTCATCTATTAGAATGCCTAATGTGTGTTGCTCATTTTGCAATAGAATTGGACATGTTTGTTTTAAAATGTCTTGATTTATTAAAAAAGAAAGTTGATGATTTGAATCTATCTAAGTTCACATGTGGGAAGATTAATTTAGATAAACTACTTGGTATTCAAAAGAACAACGAAGATAAAAATGGATTAGGATATTCACTTATTCACAAGCATACACTCACGAGAAATCACTTCATTAAGGCTTCGTCTATTAGTATGTCCAATGTGTGTTGCTCATTTTGCAATATAATTGGTCATGTTTGTTTTAAAATGTCATGTTAAAAGAAAAATTGAATTCGGAATGAAACCTATTTGGAGAGTTAAAGATCATGTCACCACTAACCCCCAAGGACCCAAAAAGATTTGGATACCTAAAGTCTCTTCTTCAACTTGGATGTAGTTATGCTTGAAATTGAATGAAAAAACAAATTCAAGGACACCAAATGGTTCCTTGATAGTGGATACTTAGGACACATGATCGGAAATGCCTCTAATTGCTTAAGGACTTCACATCTAAGAATGGAGGGTTTGTCACTTTCAGTGATAGTAAAAAGGGAAAATTACTTGGAGTGGGTAATGTGGGTAAGGCACCTCTCCCTATCATTAAGAATGGGTGGTCATTTGATTGCCTCAAATTCAACTTGTTGAGCACCAGTCAACTTTGTGATAATGATTTATATGTTGTTTTCAAAAAGGATTTTTGTTTTATTATCAATCAAGCTCTTGGTAAAGAAGTTTTTCATGGAAAAAGATTTGGAAATGTTTACACTCTTTATTTTGATGATTTTATTTCCTTTGATATGAAGTGTTTAGCTATAAATGACGATGATGGTTACTTGTGGCAACATAGACTTGATCATATTGGTATGGATTTGCTAAATGATTTATCTAAGCATGAACTTGTTATAGGACTTCCAAAAATTATCTTTCAAAAAAATGGAATTTGTTATGCTTGTCAATTTGGCAAACAAACAAAGGTTTCTTTCAAACAAAACAGAGATATGTCTACTTCAAAACCTCTCAAACTTGTTCACATGGATTTGTTTGGTCCTATGAAGTCTACAAGTCTTGGTGGAAAGAAATATGCTTACGTGATAGTTGATGATTACTTTCATTTTACTTGAGTCATTTTTCTTGCACAAAAAGATGAAGCTTTTGATGGTTTTGTAACTCTCTTCAAGAAAATTCAAAAATTACTTGATTTTAAATTGGTTTCTATTAGAAGTGACAATGGCAAAGAATTTCTCAACAAAAGTTTTACTACTCTTTGTGTTGGATAAGACATTTCACATAATTTTCGACTCCTAAAACCCCTTAACAAAATGATGTAGTGGAAAGAAAAAATCGTAACTTACAAGAAATGACACGCACTATGGTTTGTGAAAATTCTTTGCCAAAATATTTTTGGGCGGAAGCCATCAATACAACTTGTCATGTTATGAATCCTGTTTTGCTTAGACCTTTTATCAAGAAAACTCCCTATGAACTTCTTTTTGGATATTTTCCAAATATTTCTTATTTCAAAGTGTTTGGGTGTAAATGTTTTATTCTCAATACCAACAATAATCCTACAAAATTTGATGAAGGGATATTTTTGGGTTACTCTTTAAACAAAAAGGCATATCATGTTTATAACAAAAGAACTTTGGTTGTCGAAGAATCAATTAATGTTACCTTTGATGATTTAAGGGATTTTGAAGAGTATAACAGCGAAGATATCAAGTTGATTGAAGCAAGAAAGTGTGGATCTTTATACCATGAAAAACATTTAAATGTTGAAGAAAACCTTGAGAAGACACTTGATCAAGAGAACAAGGAGGAGGAACAAACAGTCTTTAATAAAAATGACCTCCCAAAGGATTGGAAGTTAGCCAACACATCATCCTAAAGAATTAATTGAAGGATCAATGTCAAAAGGGGTAAATATTAGGAGGAATTTTATTGATATTCTTGCTTTAATTTTCTATTGAGCTAAGGACCATTGCTGAGGCTTTTGATGATGATTTTTGGATTATGACTATGCAAGATGAATTGAACCAATATGATAGAAGTCAAGTTTGGCATTTTTATGAATAGACCTAAGGACTATCCCGTCATTGATACCAAATGGGTATTTTGAAACAAACTAGATAAGGCTGGGAAGGTTATTAGATATAAGTCTAGATTGGTTGTCCAAGGATACAATCAAGAAGAGGGCATTGATTATGATGAGACTTTTGCCCCCATTGCCTTATTAGAATCTATTTGTATGTTGTTAGCCCTTGCATGCTTTAAAGGTTTCAAACTTTACAAAATGGAGGTCAAAAGTGCTTTCTTAAATGGCTTTATTGAAGAGGAAGTTTATATGGAACAACCACCCGGTTTTGTGCATAAACAATTCTCATATCATGTTTTCAAGATTACAAAAGCCTTATATGGTCTTAAACAAGCTCTAAGAGCTGGGTATGAAATTTTGAGTGGTCTTCTTATTCGAAAAGATTTTTCAAGAGGAAAAGTTGATACTACTCTTTTTATTAAATGCAATGAACTTGGAGATATCTTACTTGTTCAAATATATGTGAATGATATTATATTCGGTGCTACTAATGAGATTTTATGAAAGGACTTCTCACAAGAAGAATTTGAGATGAGTATGATGAGAAAATTATCTTTCTTTCTTGGGCTGCAAATCAAGCAGACTAATGAGGAAATTTTCATCAACCAAGCAAAATATACAGGAGAACTTCTTAAAAGATTTGGGATGAATGAAGCAAAAGTTATTAGCACTCCATAAGCTCATCCACAAAGCTGGACAAAGATGAAATGGGTGAAAAGGTAAATGAAAGAAAGCATAGAGGTATGATGGGCAATTTACTATACTTGGCCACTAGTAGATGGGATATTATGTTTTGTTGTGTGTCTACATGCTAGATTTCAATCTTGTCCCAAAGAATCTCATCTTTGTGTTGTCAAATATATTTTTATATATCTTAAAGGAACTTATGATTATGGTTTGTGGTACACTGGAATCGAGACCTTTGATCTGATCATGTACTCCAATGCCGACTTTATGGGTTGCAAAGTTGAAAGAAAAAGAACC
Organism: Parsonsia alboflavescens; assembly: GCA_028571225.1. Classification (NCBI taxonomy): domain Eukaryota; kingdom Viridiplantae; phylum Streptophyta; class Magnoliopsida; order Gentianales; family Apocynaceae; genus Parsonsia; species Parsonsia alboflavescens. Next base: position 2,189,611 of record JAOXNR010000013.1, read on the forward strand.
AGTGGAACTTGTTAATATTTAGGTGGATCTCTAGTGTCTTGGCATAGTGAAAAACAAGCATGTATTTCACTTTCCACTACCGAAGCCAAATATATAGCAGTGGCTAGTTGTTGTGCATAAGTGCTTTGGATGAAGGATACTTTACTTGACTATGGACTTAATTTTGAATATGTGCAAATTTTCTGTGATAATATTAACGCCATTGATTTTTCAAAAATTCCCATTCAACACTCCCACACTAAGCACATTGATATAAAATATCATTTTCTTAGAGATCATGTACAAAAAGGTGATATTTCTATTGAGTATGTGTATACAAATGAACAAATTGCCAATAGTTTTACTAAACCTTTATCCAATGATCAATTTACTAGTCTAAGGTGGGCTTTGGGTATTTCAAAATTGCATAATTAACTTGTGTTTTCTGATGAGAAAAGTGAGTTTAGATGGTACAGGTTTTGGAAGCACTTTTTGGAAATTATATCGTCTATTCAACATATTAACTAGGGTCTAAAACCATTCAGTAGCCTTTTCGCAAATTTTCCATCGGGGCCGTCTATTTTAAAACTACTTTGTACACACTCGTTTTCCTTTAAATCAACCAAATGGGTCGACCCAGTACTTCAAAACTATATCGTTCTACTTAAACTTAGTTCCAAATTCTTTTTTATCAAAACTACATCTTTCCATTTAAATTGGCTACAAATTTATTTGCATCAAAACTACATTGTCTAACGTTTCATGATTTTTTTTTATTTAAAAAGAAGTAAACCCATAAATTCTAACCCATACCCATTTCGGGTTATTCAAACTCCAGAAAACCTATTTTTCAAAAACTCTCCATTAACTGAATTCCTTTTCTTTGACAGTGTTAGTTTGTGAAATCTCAAGATCATTGCCTGCTTTAACCGAAGAAACTCACCTCAACCAGTTGAGCTTATTTCGATCACAATCATCTAGTTGTTGCAAGGGGCTGTGGAGTCAGAGCAAGGACAGGGAAGACGTGCCTTAAGCCAATTCATTGATGGAGATGCCAAAGCTCTGTTTGAAGATTTTAAAAAGCACAATCGAAAGGTAATTCCTAGAGCCTTTGTTATGCTTGATGATATTGCCTTAGTTGCAAAGTGGAATAGTGATAAATCAGTTTGATCAAATTGGTTGTAGGCCCTTGTTATTTGTCATTGATGAGTATTATGAAGAATTAGTCTACTAATTTTATGCCAATTTGAGACAACATGAGAGAGAAATTACGAACTTCTTCGGTTAAATTCACTGATATAAAAAAAAAAACAAGTGAAATGATTAATGGAATTGTTGGGGTCGAGGTTGGTGATTACTTTGATTATAGCATGAACTGTCTATCTAAGTGTTCTGAATTCAACTTTAAAGATTTCGTCAAAATTTGTGGTAATTCATCTAGAGGTGCTAAAGATATGAGTACTGTTACTTCATACCATGCTGAGCATAGATTGACTCATTATCTTATCAGTAAGATAAATATTCCATGCCATGGACATAGAACTATAGTGAGTCATGTACACAGGTATGTCCTGTATTTAATTCTCAAAGGGAAAACCATGGATTTTGGAAAACTGGCACTTGGGCACATGGATTGGAGCTCTAAGGCAAAGAATAGAAGTTTGCCTTATGCTAGACTCTTCAAAGCTTTCGAAAGTCATTTAGCAAGTGGAAAGAAGAGTGGTGACTCCATTAACACATTGACATTTGTATGGATGATATTGATTTCTTTGATGGTGTTTGGAAATATAAGTTTGAAGTCTCTTCTGAAATATGGAAAGAAAAGTACCCACGTTATCTAAAAGAAAAAGGAAATTAGCTTCAAAAGAAAACTCTGAGGAACTCGAACATGATGACTTGGATGATGATATTAAAGTGATATTTGAAGCTCTATGAAGAGGAGAACTAGTAGTAGAAGAAGAAGTTGAAAATCAAAATATTGTGCATTCTCTTACAGCCCCCAGTTCAAGTAGACAATCGGAATCTTTTTGAAGTTTTATAGAGTTCTTGCAGCTCCTTGAAGGCAAAATAGATCAGTATCTTGGAGCACTAAATGAAAAAAGTGGATGCTTTGGGCAAAAGGTTACAACAATGGAGAATAACATCATAGAGATTCATAGATATCTCATAAAAAATGAAGTCTACAATATTGTTGACTTTGAGGCCTTTGAGAAACATGAAGATGAGTGTTCTAACATTCTACAACGAGTTAAGGGTATTTAGGCTATTATTTGAGCTGACAAAGAGAGATAAACTTCCCACTCTCCCAAAACGCTCTAGGTGTATGGTCCCCACTGACACTTTAAAAGCTCTCCATTTGCATCAAGAGGTTGTATTTGAAGGTTCTGCTTATGTGGCTGACTCTGAGTAGTGGTGGATGATCGTTGGTTTATGTCTTATATTCTTTTGATGATGACAAAAGGGGGAGAAAGGTTGGCTTCTTGGCTATTGTTATGTTGGAAGGAAGTTATTGCTGTTTTTCTTTAAGTGACTATTGGAATTAAGTTATTATTATTATTATTATTGTTGAACTAATCTTTCTGGGGTTTTTTTTGGCTGGTTTTGTTGTTTGATTGTTTGAAGGAATCAGATCAATGCTTGTTTGATGACTACTTTTGTTGGGCATGGTCTTATAGCCTAGAAGTATATGATATTCTACTTCGCTCTCTAGAAACATTATAAAAAAAAAAGGTTGATTGCTATGCAATTGAACTACTCTTGCACTTTGTTAATATATGTGTGGGTCTAGATACATCTTGATAACTAAATTTACTTGTTTCTTATGACCTTGATTGGTACATTTGATAGAAATATCTTGTGGCAGTATCGGAATGAATTCCTTGAGCATGGAGCTGTTATATGAGAAAATCCTCTTTTTATACCTTACACTTTTTTTTTACTTAGCTCATGTGGGTCTCGATTTTTTTTTAGGTCATCCTTTTTTTTTTACTTGGTCCATATAGGTCTCAGATATTTATATATAACCTTTAAGGTTCTTTAGAATTTTTGTCTAAAACTACGTCAATCCTTTATCTTTTTTCAATTGAACCAACAGGTCATTTTAATACAAAGTCAACAACAAGAACAAAAATTGATCAACAAAGGAAAAGGTATGTTCATCCAAATACTATGCTCTACTCTTCTTCTTCTTGAGAAATTCCCAGAAGAAGATAATACATCTCTCATCACAATCATCTTTTCCAAGTTGTTTGATCATTAGTAGGCGAAGTTTTTTGTTAATGATAGTGTCACCAGAAGCATTAACACCAAGACAACGATGTCTATCAACCGGTTCATTTGTCTCGCCAAATTTATTCTATCAAAACGTTCAGTCCCTATTGATTCTGTGTAAGAAATCTTTTGTTCACAACCTGCCATGTTTCTGTTTAAGAGAAATACTATCTCCCTCATCAAAAAATCAAGGCTGCTCTTCGTTTTGTTCGAGTAGCTTCTTTGCAGAAATTTTGTAACCATTTTTCCACCTTTGCACTTTTATGCTTAGAAGAATTGTATATAGTTTTACTAAGAATCAGAACTTTTTTTGAAAATTGTATTAATTGTAGCAAGATGTCCGAACACTGTGCTTCTGGGAATTGATCAAGAAGAAGATGAGTGGAGCAAGGTGTTTGGACCAAAATACCCCTCATTTTGTTGACCAATTTCATGTTCTTGTCATTGACTTTGCTTGAGAATGGATTATTTTGGCCAAAATGACCTATTAAGTCAATAGAAAAAAGATAAGGAATAGATAGAGTTTTTTTAAAACAAAAATCCTAAAAGACCTAAAAAGTTACTTATAAAGATTTGGGGCTTATATGGAAAAAGTGAAAAATAAAGAGGACCTAAAAAGTTTTGGAAAAAAAAAATGTTTGGAATCCATATGAACCAAGTTGAAGCCATAATAGACTTTTAATTAGCTTTATTTTGATGATAACAAATTGGTACTAATAAAGCTTCAAATTTATTATTTTAGGATGTTTTGGATTACATCAAAGTCTCTTGTGAATGAGAATTTGGGCTTACAAGAATGAAGTCTTTCGAAAATTAAAGTCTCATGAGATTGAAGACTTCGAGATTGAAGAATTTGTATATGAAGCTTGGTTAGGTAAATTAGTTCTACTCTTGTACCAGGTTTTCCTTCGCTGATGATTCTTACATTATAAATATATTTCTTAAAATAGTTTTAAAATTTTCAAAATACATGTTTTTGATAAAAGCATACTTCAAAACTTATTTATCATAGTGTTTTTGAGAGGTTATGTTGGTTTATATATTTAAATTTCTAAAATACAAGCTTGTTTGAGCAGTTGTACGTTTTGGGCTGTCAGCTTAAAACATGCCCAGGAATGGACTATCCAATTTGTTTGAAATTGGAGCCAATACTTGTCCGGAAATTTTTTGGATGAATTTTGGACCTAGATTTGGCCAAATTAGATTGTCTAGAACTGATAGGATTTTCTTAGAAAAGGGTCAATTTTTTGGAGGTTACTCAACCACTCTAAAACGTTATTTAAACCTTTTCTTTCATTTTAAACACAATCTTTTGGCACCAAAAAATCTGAGAGACACAAGAGATTCCAAAAGATTGAGTTTTAAAAGGGTTCAATCCTCTTAACAATTTTTAGCAAGAATCATCAAATGGGAACTTGTTAGGGTTTCAAATTGTATCTATCTCATTCCAAAGGGAAGTGCCTTTAAAACCCATTTATTCTCATTCTTGCTTTGTTGAATTCTAGGTTGTCTTTTTGACAGAAAACCTTTGGAGAGAATTATCCTGGTTTGTATTGATTATAACATTTGGGTTTGTAACCCATAACTTGTATAGGTTGTTGTTATTAGTGGATTTGGGAGAAATCCCAAGGTAGAAAACCTTACGTAGTGGACTAGACTCACAAGGGTGAATTGAATCACTATAAATCTTTGTATCCTTTGGTTATCTATTTTCTTTATTGCCTTCTCTCTATTGATATTTGTTGTGTGCTATTCATTGCATATTAAGTGTTTGATATTTTGTCAAAACCAACATAATTTTCTAATTTATAAAAGAGTTTTTAAAATTTTGATTTGAAAAAGTTTCTAAAAAACCCAATTCACCCCGTCTTAGATTTTTCACAAGTAAAAAAGATAATGGATGAAAAGAAGATTTTCTCTTTATTTATCGATGATATTATAGAGTATTCATTTATTAGAGTAATTGAAGTTTTATTTCTAATATATACTTTTTTTAACAATGTATAAATAGTAGTATCAAATATATTAAATGAATACATTAAATTAAATGAATATAATTTTATATTTATGAACTTTTATTATATAAAGAATTTTGATATTAAAAATCTAATAAGGTTTTTAATGATATAAAATTCTTTTTAGTGATGGAAAAAAAAAGGGCACACCTTTGGTTAGGTAAAAATAGAAGAAAAAACACCATATGATGTGAGTCAGTTGAGAAGGTGTAGGCCTTTAATATGAAGATTATAAATTATCTTTTTTTCGACAATTGAATTTTCCTAGGATTATAGGCTTAAAGAATCGACTTACGTATTTAATTCTTGCAAGGCATGTTTATGTCGAAATGAAATAGTTTCAAGGGGAAAAAAAGTTACATATAAGTTGGGTCTCCTATCTACACGTCCATTTTTAGTTAAACATTGTATATGAGAAGTCTGAAGTCTCATCTTGAAGCTCTTGATTATGAGGTCTGTGTAAGATTAACATACGAAGCTTTAATCCCATAAATCGATGCATAAATGAAATAGGGACATACTGTTGTTGATTCCATTGAGATATTGAAGCGGAAGCAATGATCCTAATTGCTAGAAGCTTTCTCCCTTTTGAGCCCTCTAAATGCCTGTTTTTTTTCCGACAGATGAGTAACCAGGGAATACTGATGTGAAGTCAGAATTCGATAAAAAAAAAACCAACCCACATAAAGGCTAATCCGACTATATATATAGTCTGGATCATCATCGGGCCAAAGGAGAAGACCCAACATTTTAAAGTCCGAACTCAATCCACTCATTACGGATTGAGCCCGTCAACCCATATTATGTCAGTCCATATTGACAAATTAAAAGCCTGAAAACCTCATTTAATTAATTGGTTTCTGATTAATGATTAATTAATCTAGCCCACTGAACGGGATTAATTGGAAAAAATCCCAACATTCTCCCACTTGGGCGAAATTAATTAATATTAGTCTTTCATGTGCACACCTCTATACCAGTTCAGAGATTGTTTTTAACTGTCAACCCTATCCTATAGAGTTTTCAACCCTGAGTCATAGTAGTAACTGTATGTAATTACCAGAGCCATCCATGGTTACAAATGTTGTCCATTCTACTGATATGGGTTTAATATGGTAGTGTGACAAAGCCGATAACAAAATACACTTTATGTGTTATCCCTTTGTCGATCTCCATTCTCTCTCCTTCGGTGTCATTTCCCCTTATATGACACCTGAGAATATCTTTATTGTTCCAATAAACATGCATATGTTTTACTTTGTTGTTAACCCACTTTATGTGTAAAAGACATATATGCTAGGCTAATGACTGAATACCCTTAAGCCCATACTCAAAGTTTACACATCACTTTGAGATTCCCTTTATAGATGCACATTTTATTAGAGCACAAGTAGAGTAACTCCCACTAAATCATGACACCTCATGATGTCATCAATCCCATGTTCTGGACATGTTGTTTTAACACACACGGGCATAAACGTTCATTTAGTGGGTTTGCAACCATATCATCTGTAGTAATATGCTCTACTGTAATGTCTCTATTTTGCACTATTTCCTTTATGGTAAAAACCTTTACCTCTATGTGATTAGAACCCTTGAGGCTTCTATTGTTATTAACAAATAAAACAGTTGATTTGTTGTCACAAAACAGTTGTTTTTCACTTCCCTTATGAGGTTTCGGAGCCATACACCTTGAGTAGCAGCTGTAAAACATGCTACAAGTTCCGATTACATGGTAGAGGAAGCAATAGACTTTTGTTTTTCACTTTTCCAAGATATTGCACCTCCTGCTAAAGTGAAAACATAACCTGTAGTTGATTTCTTATCATTCTCACAGCCAGTAAAGTCTGCGTCCAAATATCCCACCAGCTCACGGCTCTGCACATGCCTATAGGTCAGCATATAATCTCTTGTCCTCTTTAAGTATCTTAGGACCTTCTTGGCAGCAACCTAGTGATCATGCCCTGGATTTGACTGATATCTGCCCAGAAGATCTATGATAAAGGCAATGTCCGGCCTAGTGCAGACTTGAGCATACATAATGCTGCCACACTAGCATAAGGTACATTCTTCATTTGGGTTTTCTCCAAATCTATTTGAGGGCATTGGGTCAAACTTAGTTTGTCACCCTTGACGACGGGAGCAATTCCTGGCTTGCAGTCCAGCATGTTGAATCGTCCCAATATGCGATCTACATATGCCCTCTGAGATAAACCCAACATACGGAGCGAACGATCCCTAAGGATCTCAATGCCCAGGATTAAAGATGCTTCACCAAGGTCTTTCATGTCAAAATTATGTGATAACATTTTCTTTGTCTCATGTAGTAAGCTAGCATCACTACGGGCAAGCAAAATGTCATTTACATACAAAATGAGAAAAATGAAATTTCTCCCACTAACCTTGCAGTATATACACTGATCTACCTTATTTTCTACAAAGCCGGACGAAATGACAACCCGATGAAACATTAAGTGTCATTGTCTGGAAGCTTGTTTAAGTCCATAAATGGACCTTTTAAGCTTACATACAAGCTCACCTGAATCATCAGCTGCAAAACCTTCAGGTTGTACCATATAGACCTCTTCATCAAGGTCTCCATTCAAGAAAGCAGTTTTTACATCCATCTGGTGCAGCTCTAAATCCAGATGAGCTACTAATGCCATAATCACTCTAAAAGAGTCTTTAGAAGAGACTGGTGAAAAAGTCACCTCATAGTCTACTCCCTCCCTTTGAGTGAATCCTTTGGCCACCAGTCTGGCTTTAAACTTCTCTATCTTTCTTTTGGAGTCCCCTTCGGTCTTAAAAACCCATTTGCAGCCAATTGGCTTGCATCCTTTATGTAACTTAACAAGTTCCCAGACACCATTATTTTTTATGGATTGCATCTCCTCCATCATTGCATCCTTCCATAAGTCTGACTGAGGACCGAAAACAACCTCTTTATAAGTTACTGAATCTGTAAAGCAACCTATATAATAGTCTTGGTCTCCTAAATAGACCAAATAATCTAGATGGATGGCAGACTTTCTTTCCCTGGAAGACCTCCTGATTGGAGCAACTACAAGCTCATCCTGTACTTGATGGGGTTGAGGAGCATTATCAGGCTCATGCCCAATAACGTTATCCTCAGCTCCCACTGGATTAGGGTGAGGCTTTGGTCGCTCCGTGACTTCATGTGAAATCTGATGTTCCACTATAGTTTGTGGCCCTATGTCTTCCACCACATTGTAATTCCTGATGGTCTGTGAGCTAGTACTACCTTCAGTTACATTTAATTCAAAAAAACTTTGCTGTTTGTGATTCCACAATCCTCTATCCACCATTAGGGTTATAGAATCTCTATCCCTTAGAATGGTCTGGATAGGATACAAAGTAACACCGAGAGGTTCTGGATTCCAACTTTCCTAATGTTGGATTATATAACTTTACTTCTGCAAGACATTCCCAAACTCGAAAATGATTCACGCTTGGCTTACGCCCACTCCATAGCTCAAAAGGTGTCAATGGAGCAGATTTAGTAGGTACTCTATGTAGAATATAGAGTGCTGTCTTTATGGCCTCTCCAGACAAAAACTGTGGTAGATTGGTCCTACTAATCATACTCCTAAACATATCCAAAAGGGTACGGTTTCTCCTTTCATCTACACCATTTTGTTCAGGACTACCAAGCATGGTGAACTGTGCTATGATCCCAGAATCCTCTAGGTATTTGGCAAATGACCCTTTAAGCTGTCCAGTATCACCATGTGTACCATAATATTCACCACCCCTGTCTGACCTCACTAACTTGATAACTTTGCCCAGCTGTTTCTCGACATCAGTTCTGAATAACTTGAATTTTTCAAGAGACTTGGACTTTTCTTTAATCAAGTACAAATATCCATATTCTGGAAAAGTCATCAACAAATGTGATAAAATACATATTTTTACACAAGGTTGTTGAATAAGGTTCACTTATGTCAGTATGAATAACCTCCAATAGGTCATTTCTCCCGACTGTCGACTTCTTCTTTGTTTTAACCATTTTAAATCTACAACAGTTTATACAATCATCCAGGTCCTGAGTAAGAGTAGGAAGGATGTCAGCCTTTATCAACCTTTCTACTATTTCCCTGGAAATGTGGCCAAGTCTTTTATGCCACAATTTGTACAACTTAGTTTTAGGTAGAGTTCGTTTACAAGGCTGGTTTTCAGTTATACAAGCAACATAGATATCAGTAGGAGATAAACACAAGCTATATAAGCCATTAGACATAAAACAATTGCCAACTTTATTTGAATTTAAAAACATAGAAACTGCACTGTTCTTAAATTCAAAAGCAAATCCAGAAATGTCTAAGCAAGAAATAGAAACCAAATTCCTTCTAAAAGAAGGTACATAGAAAGTGTTCTTTAATAACAATCGAAAACTAGAGTCTAAAATCAAAGTAACATCTCCAATGAACTTGACGTCCACTCTGGCTTTGTCTCCTACTACTAACTGCAACTTATTCTGATTTGGTTTCCTCCTGTTTCTGAACCCCTGTATGGAAAAAGCAACCTGATTAGTTGCCCCACTATCTAGCCACCAAGAACTGGATTGGGCTTCAGATAGATTGGATTCACAAACATAAACCATAGAGTTATCACTTGATGCTTGACGCTTGGCTTACCAAACCTTGTATTTGGCACAATCTTTCTTCATGTGACCTTTTTTACCACAGAAGAAGCAGTGATCTTTGTCCTTGAACGACTTCGTTTTGGGCCCCAGCTTATCCGCACTATTGTATGTGACAGGAGTAACCTTACGTGTCGAACTTTTTAGCTTCTTACCCTTCCTGTCACTCGTGCTAGAAGTGTACAATGCTGTAAGTCCTTTTTCACCCTTCAGCTTATCCTCCTCAGCCACCACTCTGTGTATCAAATCATTGATAAACTAGGTCTCATTTCTGGAATTGTAATTTGTCTTGATAATTCCAAACTCAGCTGGTAGAGTGTTCAAAGCCTGATGTACAATGACCTTAGTAGGGATTGTGATCTGTAGTGCCTCTAATTTAGACTATATGTGCACCATCTTTAAGATATAATCCCTAACTCCACTCATGAAATCATACCTCATATTAAATAGGGCCTGTAGAAGAGCACTAATCTCGGCATTCGTAGAAACTTTATACACAGCATCAA
>JAOXNR010000013.1:2230106-2247990 GCA_028571225.1 Parsonsia alboflavescens
GGTTACTTTTTTCTTTGTATTACTGTTCAGGTAATTAAAAAATTATATGAAATTATTAATTTTATTTTTAATATTTCACCTTATCCTTTATCTCTTTTTTTAGTATGCTTATTTAATCATTATTGGTCAATAAATGAAAATCCTAATGGAAAGGAGCATTTGCCTGATTATATAACAGAGCGTATGGTCGGTCACAATTACAAATAAATAGGTTTCTTATAGGTTTTCACTATATATGTATACAAGGACATTCGATGATTTTATATAATAGAAAAAATCAGTAAGTACTCCACCAATTAAGGTAGAATAAATATCTTAATACACTTCTTCTGATTCTTCTACAATAGTTCACATATTATAAGTATCTTTTGATAATATTTTTTAAAAAAATTTCTAGAGCACTTCATAAAATGACAAAAGAAAAAGGAGGAAAATAAATAACTTCTCATATTAATATCATTTGTTGTGGGTGTATTTATATTTTTAGTTGAATAGTTCACAGTAAAATTCGATCGAGTTTATCTTCTCTATTGTTATACATCTAATAAAATAGAACTTTATTGAACTACAAGACAAGACAAGAGATGTACTCTTGGATGCCAGAAAGCCCAACAATTATTGAATTGATGTTTATATTATTTTGGATAACATCCAGTGGATTTAGACAACTTATTGTGTTATAACTTCAAGCTGCAACAGAAAATGAACATCCAAATAATTAATTAAGTTATTAAAATTTTCTTTTCTTTTCTTTTTTTTAATTCATTTCAAATCAAAACAAATAATTTTCAATTCCACACAAGAGATAATTTTACTCTCCTTTTTTTAGAGCAAGGAGGAAAAAAAATGAATATTTTAAATTAAAGAAGAAAAGAAACGACAGAACGAAATGGTGGAAGAACGGGATTTGGGGGAAGTGTTTGGGGGTGAGGGTAAAGTGGTGAGATTAGCAAATGAAAAATTTTTCTTTAAAAAAAGGAAAAGTAAACAAGAAAAGAGAGAGAGAGAGAGAGAGAGAGAAAACTGTAAAATATAAGAAGAAAAAATAAAAAATGAAAGAGAAATGAAGAAATGATTAAAAAGTATAAGTATGAAAATTGAAGCGTTGGAATGTTTTTTTATAAACTATTTTTATAACTTTTAAAAAAAGTCAAACAAAAAAACCGAGGAAACAAAGTGGAAAAAAAGAAGAAAGAAAAGTAAAAAAGAAAAAAATAGGGGGAAAAGGTGAAATATAAGAAGAAAAAAATGAAAGAGAAATGAAGAAATGATTAAAAAGATTAAGTATGATAATTTGGAGTGTTCGAGTGTTTTTTTATTAAATTAACATTGTAACTTAAAACGTTATTAAAATGAAAGAGTTTTTTTTTTCTTTTATTAAAAAGAAAGAACGGAGGGGGGGTGGAGAAAAAAAAAGGTGAAAAATATAAGAGGAAAAAAATAAATATGAAAGAGAAATGATAGAAAATGATAAAAAAGGGTAAATATGAAGATTGGAAGGCTGGAGGGTTTTTTTTTATAAGCTACTTTTTAATTTAAAGAAAAGGTCAAATATAATAAATGAATAATCATGATTATTAATAGTTAAATCATTTATAAATTATAACTTAAATGATTTATAAATAATTTAAATGTAAATGAGTGTGATTTATTTTTTAATAATTTAAATGAGTAGTTGAGTACTCATATTGCCACCTCTAAAGCACACAAATATAATCTTGTTGATGGTGACCACCATTGTTGTTGGATCAAGTCCACCAAAATATGGAGTTCCTAAGATAATTACCCGGGAGAATTTTCCAATGTATAGGTCAATATAGAGAATAGTGGAAAAATAATATTGTAGAAGGTATTGTATAATTGATAGGCTTGAGTTAGAAGTTAGTTTGCTTCTATTTCTTTCATGATTTTCTCTATCTGAATATTAATTAGGATAATCTCAAGGCATGCACCAGCATCTAAAGGTATGGTCGAGTGGTTCAGAAGTGTAGCTTGTATATTGCGGGTCATGGGTTCGACTCGAGCTTACTGCATACTCTAACATTGATGAGTTGCAGATTCTAACGGAATAGTCAAGGTGTGTGAGAACTGATCTGAACATTCATGAAAAAAAAAAAGAAAAAAAAAAGAGGCATGCACCGTCTTCTCCTTTATTGGATTTTTGGGCCAACAAGGACTTAGCCTTTTAAATTCTTGGATTAGATGTAAGTTGTGTTGATTTATTAGGCCAAATTAGGCTCTATCACTTATAATTATATTATATTATTATCTATACTATATAAAATGAGAAGACCTTGAGATGTCATGTGTCATCATTTCAAAGCTTCTCATTGTATCCAATAAAGTTTTTATATATTAAGTAAAAATATTAATAAATAAAATATAAAATAAGTTATAAATAAATAAAATATGAAAAGTCATTATTAAATAATTTATATTAATTCAAATGCTTTAAAACTGTTTATTGTTATATTATTATTTATAATTATTTAATATTATTCAATGTTCGTATTAATTTAAATATTACAAATCTTATGTATAAGTTTTTTTCCCAAATTTTTTAATTACGTATAATAGAATATAAAGTGTATAAGATATAAAATAATTAAGTTATAAACGAGTAGAATATGAAGAATTATCATTAGATATTTAGTGTCTACAATTCAATGAAATAAACATTATAATAGTTTATTATTATTTATGACAACTTATTATTAACATGAAAATTCCACCGATAACATTTCTCCATCATGATATATAACTAAGAAATTAAAGTAAATGTGTCTAATGTCAATGATAATTGTGATTTTGAAAGGCATTTGAGTTGAAAAATTATTTTTAAAAAGTATTTTGAAATTTGTATTACAAGTTTGTATGGTAATAAAATTTCGTGCTTTCATTAATTTTTTAGTTAAATATTTAGTAATATAATATTATTTGATATTTATATTTTGGTTTGAATGATTTTAAATCATAATTGGGACAATGCACACCTTTCACGCATCGCGTGAGTTTAAGACTAGTTGTTTTAATGCAAAGTTGCTCCCCTTTTCTCCTTGAAAAAAAAAAACATAATTTTAATCTCAAGTTTTACTAATGACCTTTTTAGTTTCATTTTAATAATAAATCACATCAACAAAAGAGTGATAAAAGGCTGAATGTTGACCATATAGGCTATAAAGTCAAATTTATATAATTAGAAAACTTATATTAAGTAAAGGATTCTGATTAATGGGGAGACAATGGATGATCCATGATTGAACTTGAACCTTCCCCCACCCACCCACCTGCGTTAGAACCATTATAATTAAAAAAAGATGAACATATATGATAAAAAAACTCTCTTGATACGTTAATTTAATACCAAAAATATATTTTTCTATTTTAGGTTGTTCGAAATTTAATATCTTAAATTTCTTAAAATAGGTAAATTCATCAACAACCTCCATAATTTATGATTTACATACTTATTCAAAAGTCCTATCATTATAATTATATTAATGAAAAGGATAAATTGAGTTGTTGATTTTTTAGTAATTCTTTTACATCATATTCTACATCACTAATGATAAACATACACTATTTTGTTAATAAAATCTTAAAACGATATATTACATCCTAGAGGTACTCTATTTAAATTGGGTGATATATATTATTTTATTGGGTGATGTAAAAGATTGTTGTAGAAGAAATACTAGAATATTTAGAGCAACAAATTGATAACTTATTCAAAAGTCAAATGCATTGAGTACCTTTTTGTTAGGTAAAAAGGAGATGCATCCCTCTAGGGATATCTTAACGGGTGGAGTGATGAGCGTGCAGCTTACAAGTTTCGAGTTTGAATCCCACCAACATCTTCTGGATAAAGAATGTCAAGATTTGTGCAAACTTGCCAGGAAAACACTAAAAAAAGGGGGTAAGAAAGGAAATACTCAGATTAAAACGAAGGAACAACATTTTCTAGATTCTGAAGTTTAATTTATACATGTCCCTTCGGGGACATCTCAGTGGGTATAGTGGCAAGTGCATAGACCATTGGTCTTAATTCCACCAATATTCTCCTGGTTAAGCGGAATGTCGAGGTGTCCGGAAAACACGAAAAAAAAGGGGTAAAAAAGGAAATACTCAAATTAAAACGAAGGAACAACATTTTCTAGATTCTGAAGTTTAATTTATACATGTCCTTTCGGGGACATCTTAGTGGGTATAGTTGCAAGTGCATAGACCATTGGTCTTAATTCCACCAACATCCTCCTCGTTAAGCGGAATGTCGAGGTGCATGAAAATTGGTCCGGACACATTTTTTTTTTTATAATTTTTTTTTTAAAAAAACCTTATTCATGGAGATTTGCAACCGCTCTTGGGCTTATCTTTTCCTTAGATCTATTTCGTTCATAATCAACTTTTTAAAAAGTCAACAACTGTCTTTGGTTTTTGTAATAAATAAAAAAGTCATATATATCTATATCTATGAATATATATATAGCAAGGGGTGTTTTACCCTAGGCTTGCAACAAGTGGCGAACTGAGGGATTGACAAGTGACATAATGACTCAGAATCTTCCATTACATATTCTCTATTACATTAATATAAATTTAATATTTGTCCTTAAAAAGATCAAGTTTTTTTAGGGTTTAATTTTTCTTTTTAAGTTTTAATATTAAAATATATTAATAGATAATAATTAAAGATTACAAATAAAATTTTTATTAATATTTTATTAATGGAACAAGGATTGAACACAAATGTGTAATAGGATATCCAAATCTTGACATATCATATTAAGTTATTAGTTGTAGATATATGCACACATATAAAAATATAAAATAAAAGATTAAAATATAAGTCATGAAGGGATTATTGTTCAACATTAATTGCTAAAAGATAAAATAATAAAAGATTCAATGAATTATGAAAAATAAAAAAAATAGAATTATTGAATATTATAATATTTTAAAGGTAAAAAGTCATTAAATTAGTATATAATATAATTTTCAAATATCAAGAACAATAAATCATGTGTTAAAAATGACTTTTAGAAATTATATTTTTAATAGTACAAGAATTATACACAAATATTAAAATTATTGATTATTATAACATTTTAAAAGTACAAAAGTCATTGAAATATTATATAATATAATTTGAAAATATCAATAACAATCATGTGTTAAAATATATTTTTAGAACATTGATTTTTAATAACAAAAAATTATTCATAGGTATTCTTTATTTTTTAATTTTTTTAATAAAATATTAATTTTAATCGGTAATGGATTACCAGATGAAAATTTTCTTTTTTAATAAATTTTTTATTTTTATGTGGTTGTAATATGTTATATTCAATAAATAAGAGAGTGAAATGAAATAATTTTTTTTTTCCTTTGACCAAATACATATATATTAAATTATTCATTATAGTGTTCTAAAACGACACTATAACTACATTTTGATAGATAGCATTCTAAAGGACAACTGAAATCTTTTGCAATAAAATAATAATAAATAAATTTGAAAAAATAAAAGATAATTCCAAATGTGTGTTTTTTTAAGACTCTTCATATATTTAATCATTTGTTTTTATAAATTATAAAAATTTTCCTCTTTATTGATTATTCAAAGTTAATCTTTTAAAAATAAAATCTCTCAATATTTTTATTACCTTTCGATTGATTTTAAAATTTAATCATTTATGACCCTTTAAGGATAATGTTTAATGTGCAATAATGCAATCAATTTAGATATTTTCTTTAAATATGTCAAATAACCATTTAAATGGTTAAATATCCTATTGACAACTTGATAATTGAAAAAAACTTATCTATCTACAATAAATACTTGGATTCAATACCAACTAGTTATTTAAATTTCAATAATGACTTATGATTTATTAATTATTTTTATATTTGATTTTATCAATGTTACATAATATAATAAAACATCGCATCTTTACTTGATTGTTTTCAATCATACTGGGATGCACTCACTTCACGCATTGCTTGGGATGTCATGCCAGTTTAATTATAAAGGAAGAGATTATTTTGTATTTCAACAAATGAATATTTCTTTTTTCTTCTCTTTTTAAAGTTTGAAAAGCACTAGAAAGGTTAATTTAAGAAAAAAAATTTGAGATTCAGAAAATAAATATAAAAAAATATATTTTTACAACTCAATTGATTATAATTTCATTCTATTATATGAATAATAAAATAATAAATTAAAATTATTATTATATGAATAATAGTAATTATTAAATTATTATTTAATAGTAATGATTATTAAATTATTATTATATGATTATAATTTCATTCTCATTTGCCATAATTAAATTATTATTTAATAGTAATTTCATTCTATTATATGAATAATAGTAATTATTATATTATTATTTTATTTATTTATGTTTTGGTTTAATGTAAGATATTATCAAATATTTGACTTAAGCATTGAAATTATGGCAAATGAGAAGATAGGAAAAAAAAAGTCTACTTCATGCACACACATGAATGGGGAAAAAAAATATAAAAGGGTTGAATTTAAGATCCTCAATACTTCCGTCTCTAGGCTATGTGGAGAAGTAAATCAAAAGATATGTCTCAGTGACATCTAAATAGGGTTTGCCTCTTTAATCACTATATAAAATAGGATATATACATAGGTAAGATTGATACTGTATCCACTCACTTTAAATTTGTCGATGGGATCATGTGAAAGGTAAAAAGCCTTTATATAAAGTGGTCTTTTCCTTTAATTATATAGAACAATACCTAAAACAATGCAAAAAAAAAGAGAAGAGAGCATTATTTCTCATATCTGATTGATAGAAATACACTAACAAATTCAAACCAAAACTATCAAACACGTAAGTCATATAAAATATTATTCAAAATAGAAGCAAATAAAATAGTCTAAAACAGACCGAAATCATCCGATTTGGTTGAATTTTATTGAACTATGATAAAAAAAAAAAATAAATAAATAAAAGAACCAAAATTGCTATTCAAAAAAAATTTTTGATGACCAAAAGAGTTCATAAAACATTCCAAGAAACAAAATCACCCAAAAAAGTCTTATAAGAACCTATAAAAAATGGAAAAAAAAAAATAGAGACCAAAATAATCACAAATAAACAATATAGGGACTAAATTCAACAATTTTCCCTTATAAAATTACAACCATGAAGGGAATTTTACAATAAACTTGTTACTCCCTCCATATAAAAGAGGTCGTTCATTTTAACTCATTATAAAAGTTAAAAAATAAATGAAGGAGATTATAACAACATATTCTAATATATTAAAAAGTTGTGGTTAATGGAATGACATGTTAGTAGTTCTAAATTTTTAGAGGTTGTATATAAAATTTTAGTCCAGATTTTAAAAGAATAACATTTAACCATGGACATCCTAGAATAAAAAAACACATGCATATATTTAATGTTCCACAAAATAAATAACAATTACTTCCTCCATTCGGAAATGAATGTTTCATATTTCATTTTGGGTTGTTCGAAATTGTATCAAACTTTTTTTATTAAAATGAGTGCAAGTCAAATTAAAACATTCAATTTCAGACGAAAGGAGTATAACTTAAGATTATATTAAACATAGAGCAACAACCACCTGAAATTTTATGTTATTATTCTTAGTTTCAGGGTTAATAAATAAATAAAATCAGTTACACGGTTTTGCTAAGGAGCGCTTAGGAGAATGCGCGCTCCAACCGTTACCGGGAGCAAAAATTCCGTTACGGTAACGGTTGGAGCGCACATTAAGGCGCGCTACGGAGCGCACATTAAGGCGCGCTACGGAGCGCACCTTAGCAAATCCGATCACTTATATATATATATATATATATATATATATATATATTTTAAGCAAATACATAGAGAAGTAGTATGGTGGTCGACTACAGACACCAACAACTTACAGAGTGACCATGAAGTCAACTTAAAAGAGAAATGACCTGACTAGATTTTTTTTAATAGACAAAGAAGGAGTAGAACAAAGGATCTCCATTTTAATACCATATTACTTAAGATTGTTATCAAGAATAATTGGACATTTAAGGATCTAACATTTGATTAGTTTTACATTTTGATTCTTAACTCTTTTTTTGGCTAATTTGGTCCTCAAACAAATTATCATTGGACAACTTGATCTTTCTAATCATATTTTTTGAAAACATCAAGTCAACAACCATTTAACCAAATTAATAGGGGTAAATTCAGTACTATGTCATTCAATTGGTTAGAAACAGATATTAATTGAAATCCTATTGAGTTAAATTTCGGTTTCTAGCTCTGTAAGAAATGGATTTAGTTGGGCCAAAAATATCAATTAGCTCAACAAAATTCCAGTTTATACTTGTTTTTGGCAAATTAAATAGTGTAATATTGAATTTACCCCTATTAATTTGGTCAAGAGGTCGTTGACTAAACTTTCTGATGATTTTTTTTAAAGAATAGGGTTTGATGGATCAAGTTGTCCAATAATAATTTGTTCGAGGATCAACATGATCCAAAAAAGTAGGTTAAAGACCAAAACGTAAAACTGATCAAAGGTTATATCCTTGAACATCCAATTACTCTTGTTTTCAATTTTGAGTAAATATTTCTATCCCCTCTGTACTTTTCGAGAATTTGATTTTAGCTCTTAAACTTTGAATCGTTTTGGTTTAACCCTCCAACAATGAAAACTCATAAAAAGGAGCCCTTTCGTCAATTTTGAAAGTTAAGGTCTAACAGAAGTAACCCACATACCACCCACGTGTGATTTTACAAGGGCAATTTTGTCTACCAAATTTTCTCTCTTTTCTTTTCTCTTCTTCCTCTACCTCTTTTTCTTCTTCTTCTTCTTCGTCACCTGTCTCACCCTACCGACAATGGTGGAAGCCTTGGACCACAACAGTTAAAGATGGCTTTGGATTGTGATCACCAGGTTGGCTGGGGAGGGTTGAAGGTGTTGGACGGTCATGGAAGGGCAGGAAAGTGGTGCCAAATGGTGAAAATTGGAAGGGTGGGGGTTGTGTGACTGGAAGAGGGCAGGAAGAAAAGGAAAACCGACGATGTGCATGAAGAGAATGGTTGGGTCGGTGGCAGGTTACAATGGTTAGATGATGAAGAAATGGTGCCGATAGGAGTGGTTTTTGTCAGATCTAAAACGGCGAGGCCTAGATCTAGTCTAAGGCAACAACGCTAAAAGGAGTGGGTGGCTTGAACAGGATTTCGAGTAGATCTGGGAGAGGTTTGTATAGGAAAAGAGACAAACGTTGGGCTGGGATTGTGGGTTTTATGGATCTGGGGCTAACACTAGCCGAGGGAGCAAGGTCTAGGTTCGAAAGGTGCAACGGGCTTGACGGAGAGGGTGAAAGGCAAAGAGTCTTCTTAAAAGGGAAAATGGGGAGCTGTGGCCAGTGAGGTGGCCGAAGCCACCTTGCCAGTAGAAGGGGATGGTGGTGGAGGATGACTGGTTAGCTGGCCAGAGGGAAGTTCTAGGGTGGAAACCGATAATAAAGAAGAAAGGAAAAGGAAGAAGAAGAAGGGGTAAAAAAAAAAAAGAAAAAAACAAAAAATTAAAGCTCCAAAATACCCTTGAAAAATAGCACGTGAGTGGCATATGAGGCCATTCATCATATCTTGAAGCCAAAAATGGACGAAAGTACTCTTTTCTATACGTTTTGATAATTAGAGGATTAAAGTTGGAGGGTTAAAACCAAATTCTTGAAAAGTTTGAGGATGCCTGGAAATATTCACCCATCAATTTATTATTAAATGTTCAACTTATTTAGCAGATGAAAACTTTAATTTGGAAGACAACAAAATAAGAAGGGTAAAAAGCACCAAATACAATCCCACTTTTCAAAAATCTGGTTTTTGCCCTCTAATTTTAAACGTTTCATTTTTTCCCCTCCAACAAAGAAAACATACCAAAAACTGTCTTTCTGTCCATTTTGGGCATTAAACCCTAACGAAATGCATCCTTGCGACTTGCAAGCACGCTTTTTCACAGGCTTTTTCGTCCCTTCTTGAGATGGAAAAAGATTTTAGGAAAAGTTTACCTCACAACTATAGTCCATCGCCTGCTAAGAGCACGTCTTGCATTAGATACAATCCAACTTTTCAAAAATCTGATTTTTACTTTCCAATTTTATATGTTTCATTTTTTCCCCCTCTAAAAAAGAAAACATACTAAAAATATTTTGGGTGTTAAACCATGATGGAATGCACCCTCTTGACTTGCATGCCCACTTTTTCAAGAGTTTTTTGGTCCTTTCTTAAGATGGAAAAAGATTTTAGGCAAAGTTTACCTCATAGCAATAGTCTGTCTAGCGCCAACAACTCATCTTGTATTAGGAAAAGCTGGGCAATCATTTGTCCATGACACTAAATGTCCCTCTCAAGGTTTAACTCTCAACCTTCTCATTCGACACTCCCTTTTGGACAATATTATCTGTTAAGTGTGAAAGACCTAGACCAAGAGGCACCACTACCTGGAAAATCAATTTTCCATTATCAACAAATAGGCTACTGACTAGGCCCTTCCCATAGTGCTAAACAAGTTGAGCAAGACTTCCTTGAAGAAGAAATTGGATCAATAGACTGCTATGGAGTTGGAAGCCACTAAGGCATGCAATTTGTGGAAGAAATACCTACAAAGAAGAGCAATTTCTTGCTGCCGTTGTTGAAATCCCATGAAGATTTTGCGGTCGAAGTACCCTTGATTGTGTGCAACTCTTAAGTGGGGTAATAGAAATTTGCCATAAGCCTTTTGAGAAGCAATCGACAAGATTTGATTTGAGAGAGACTCAAAATGGGCTTCTTCTCAACACAGCTGCTGTAGAAAATTTCTTGTTGTTGTTGTTGAAATCGGTGGGTGGCAAAGATTGGATAAGAGCTTCTAGAGGCGAGGATCCAGTGGGCTTGGCGAGGGAAGGACAGTGATGGGCTACTGTGTTCAGATCTGAAACATATATGCGTGTATACATGTCAATGTGGGCTTGCTTTGCTAAGCCCGTTCCAACCCACCTAAGCCCACTCGAAATGGGCTAGATATTGCATGAGCCCAATTTTAAAGGGGCCTCATATATTAAAGCCCAGTCTAACAACCCTAAGTCCATGGATTGGCCCATGGGCCCCCATATAGTTTAAAGTCTGTGTTTTCAGATTCTTTACTGATCCTCTGCAACAAATTAGCATCTAAAATTTCATGTGGTGTATCGGCAAAGGAATCATATACCCAATCCCTCAAGCTGAAGTTTCTATTGAACATTTCATCGGTGGGCCTTTTTCCTTAGCAATAGCAAGCTTGCATGAAGCAAAGTGCGATGGTGTACAACGCAATCGCGATAGTGCTTTGACCGACAACCATCATTGGGGACCTCCTTATAATTCCCCTTTTTTCCTCTCCTTCTCCTAATGCCGGTGTTGCCTAAATGAGTATCTCAACCACTTCTATTACTTACAAAGTTAATGGAGGCATACATTGCACTGCTGTCACTGAGGCGGTGGTGGCACTATAGCTAGGAAGAGGAGGGAGAGAGGGTTTTCTCAGAGAGATAAGGGTTGTGTGTATATGTGTATTAGATTAGGTTTACAATAGGCTTTTTTAAAAAAAAAGAAAAAAAAATCTTTTGATTCAGTGGGCCAACCCGATCCCAGTCCTTCCCAACCCCCATCCTAATGGGCTCAACCCATAAAAGTCCAATTCTAAATAAATTACCTAAATAATGACCCAGCCCATCTCATATATATAGAGCTCCCATGGGCCAAGTCCTAATTGGCAAACGTATCTGTGCAAATGAGAATGATGAAAGGTTTGGTTGGATGATATAAATGTTCAAGCAAATATAATTGCTATCTGTTTTGGTGGAAAAGGACTTTATATATATATATATATATATATATATATATATATATAGATATATTCGATCTAGTTATTAAGCACTTATATTGTTTATGTAGGACCTGCAACTTACAAAGGTTAAAGTATGCAGGAAGAAGACTTGCGATCTGACTTGCCGAACGAAATTTTGATTGAAACTAGTTCTGGTTTGGTGTGGAATAGGAAGGGATGAAAATGCCCTTGAAAAAGTGGGCTTGCATGTCATATGGGTGCATTCATTAATGGTTTAATGTCTAAAATGGATTGAAGGGTAAGTTTTGACACATGTTCTTTGTTGAAGGAGAAAAAATAAAAAGTTTAAAATTGAAGGGTAAAAATTAGATTTTTGAAAAGTATTGGATAGTTTTTACCCAAATAAAAATGTAAGCATGCAATATTTTTAAAATATACTAATTAATTAATATATTAATTAATTACTTCTTTCCTAATTTATCTTTTTCAAAATATCTCCAAAATTTTTTAAATGTCCACAGCTAAATGGAAGATAACAGAGGGGTCCGCCTTGCCAAGTGTAAGACTAGAAATCTTCCAAGTGGCTTAACAAAATCAGTATCTGAAAATCTCCTGGGGGAGTTCGTTAAGGTCCTCGTCTTTGGCGCCTTCGTCTTCTTCATTCTCACCCACACTTCACAGTTCAAAAGCAAAGGATAAAAAAACAAAAAAAAAAAATCCCCAACTATGGCCACCATTGAACTTGTGAATCTTCCAGGCCTTCGATTCCAATCAAAATCGCCATTGAAAAAGAAGATCTCAAGATGCAGAAACCGCACTTTCAAAATTCCGGCAGGAGTTCGGCGATTTTCAGGACCCTTTGCTCCGAACAATAACGTTCCGGCTAGGAGAATTGGAATTTTCAAGTGTTCTCTCGTCGGTCAGCAAGAGCAGGAGCCGGTACAGGAGGAGGCTTCCGTTTCAGGATTTAGTAAAGAAGAGTCTGAACTAATTGAAGCCCTCATTGGAATTCAAGGCCGCGGTCGCTCTGCTTCGCCTCAGCAACTTCAAGTATATTTCCATTGCTTAATTTATAACAGAATATGTTATGAGTTTTTTTCTTCTTTTAATTGATTTGGAAAGATAGTACTATTGTATTGTGCCATAATTTTCTCCGGTTTTTGCATGTCTATTTTGAGCATTAGCCTGTTAAAAAATGGAAATTTTGCAGGATGTTGACCGTGCTGTGAAAGTCCTAGAAGGTTTAAAGGGAGTGCCTGATCCTGTGAGAATTCTCTCTCATTCATCATTTTTTCTAAAATTTATTTAGTTAGGATTTAGATAATAATTTATTTAACCAATTGTTGCTTTAAATTGTGGAATACACTGTTGTAGATATAATGGTGTGAATCCTGATTTCCTGGAAGGCCTTTTTATTGAAGTCCAGTCATGCCTGTAGCTCAAAGAAGCAGTTTTTCTTTTTTTCCTTCTCCCCCGGAATTTCTGCGGAAATGTATGCTTTAACAAGAATACTCCTTACATTTTGAACCTTATTCTTTCTAATTTTCAGACAAGCTCAAGTTCGATTGAAGGTCGCTGGAAGTTGATGTTCACAACAAGGCCAGGCACAGCATCACCAATTCAGGTTAGGTTTTGTGTCATTACACAAGAGTTCTGATCCAATTTAGTACACGTTGGGGCCTGGCAGCACCGACAAACTTAGCCCCATCTTTAACAATACATACCATGGGATTGGGGTATTACAGTACAAGGAGAAAAAAAAGAAAACATTGGAGAAACTGAAAATGTTGAGCATGATGATGAAATCAAATCATTGAGTGTGTGCTTCTTATCATATTGGCTTGGTTTGATTTTTGCTAGTGCCATTTAGGCTTATCTATGTCTATATGGTGCTTTGGACCAGCCAAGTAGTAGAATACTGGTATTTAAGGGATGCTAAGAACAGGTATTTAAATTTCAACAAAGCTCTTATTTCTCAAATAAAATTAAGTGATGACAAGTGCTTGGTATTCTAACTTACCTTTCTAATTTAACTGAGAAGGTTCTTAAGTCACAGGATTTTGGAATTCAAATTTTATAATAGTTCTATTCTAGGATCCTGATGTTAGTTTTAAGAGGTAAGTGTTCAATTGAATGTTACCTGATATCTCAATAAGGTAAAAAGTAGAAGCTCTACAGAGAGAGAGATTAGTTGTTATGAACAAGCATGTAGGAAAAGAAAGGGAATTTCCTTGGAAGTGTTCCCAAGAAGCCCCTGCTTATGGGAAAAATCGAAGTACTAAACTACCCTCTATGTTTGTCCTTCCTCCTAGAACTTTGTAGTGTAGGCTATGCTTTCATCTTATCTTTCATCTTTAGCAAATGATAAAAGGTGTGCAATGGTTAAATGTTGAAGAGAGGGAAGCCTAGTTGTTCTTTCTCAATTTGGCTGGAGGAAAATCACAGAATCTGGTGGTCAAGATATCTAGTAAACCTTATGAGTGTGGAGCACATTT
This sequence comes from Parsonsia alboflavescens, assembly GCA_028571225.1. Lineage (NCBI taxonomy): Eukaryota > Viridiplantae > Streptophyta > Magnoliopsida > Gentianales > Apocynaceae > Parsonsia > Parsonsia alboflavescens. Next base: position 2,244,458 of record JAOXNR010000013.1, read on the forward strand.
AAATTACAGATAATGCAACAAGCAGAAATCAGAAAATAACATTACTAAACTAGATATTAGTTAGTACACCTGAGCAGGTGCAAGACTTATTTATTGAACAAATTATCCTGTAGTCATTGTTAATAGTTATTCCAAGTTTGCCTGAATAACATCCAATTCTTCTACAAACTGCAGAGAACTTTTGTCGGGGTTGACTCTTTCACTGTGTTTCAAGAGATATTTCTTCGCACAAATGACCCACGTGTATCCAACATAGTTAAGTTTTCTGATGCTGTTGGAGAGCTGAAAGTAGAGGTATAATTTTGGTCTCTGTTAGTACTATGGTTAATTGAAGAAATTCTGTCCCTGATAAGATTCTGTTTAATGTCATGTTGTGAAAACAAAGTTGTTGATTATGTTTGCAGGATATATGATTTTTCAGTAGGAATAATCACTTAGTAAATTTATTCATCTACAAGACTGGATCAAAAGTTATATTTACCTTTTTTGTAAAAAGCCAGAAAATAGGAAAAATTTACTAATGTTGATTACAAAACTGAGAAAAGTCTGGCAGATTAAACATAAAAAGCTCTCCCAGAAAGATGCAATTATGACACTGCTTTCTGAAGCCAGTATTGATTTCAGCTAAGTAGCACTATAGCTTTCTAACAATCCATCCAGAATTCAATGTCCTCAATTCCTTTTGGGGATGCTCACCATTGAACATTCACTTTCTTAAAATACTGTAGAGTACTAGAAATAATCTCCATAATTTAAGATATTCATGCCACTAAATACAATCTTAATATATCAATAGTAAGGATATCTTTTTCTTTAAATGATTATTAAAGATACATATATTCTTCTCTGAATACTTAGAGAACAGTCTATTGGTAACATGATTTTGGGAAAAAAATTATGTTTCATAAGGTTTCAGGACGTAGGCTGCAGGATGAATCTTAAACCATCTATGTTTTACTTATCAGGCAATAGCAACAATCAAAGACGGAAAAAGAATCCTTTTTCAGTTTGACAGAGCAGCATTTTCTTTCACGTTTTTGCCCTTCAAGGTTCCTTATCCAGTACCTTTTAGACTTCTCGGAGATGAAGCTAAGGGCTGGTTAGACACTACATACTTGTCTCCATCTAGGAACCTTCGAATTTCAAGAGGAAATAAGGTAAACTGTTTTGAAACTCTCCCCAGGAGACTTATCCCTTCTCCTTTCTTTTCATCATAAGCGTATTGATTTGGACCTGAAACATTTGCAGAAATTACCTTTAGTCTCTTATCTGCTAAGGACTAAGGACAATCAACTCAATGTTGTAGTGCAGGGAACAACATTTGTGCTGCAAAAAGAAACTGAAAAAAGGCAAAAATTGTTGTCAGTGATATCCACGGGAACAGAAGTAATGAAGGTACGTTTTTGTAGAAGTATAAATAGTGTTTCACTATTCTAATATTAGGCTTCTTAAAACAACCTTCTAGTAATTTAGTGTCATGTGCACCTCCCATTTATTAATCTTTGACAGGCCAAAACACTTGCAGGCAATTGATGAGTTAATCTCCTCAAATCAAAGTGGAGAAAAAGGTGAACTTGAACTCCTTGAAGGAGAGTGGAAAATGATATGGAGTTCTCAGGTAGTTTCAGAGTAGAAGATACTTCTTTTTTTTTTGTTTTTTGGTTGGAACTTGAAACCTACAGAAACATATTACCTGAATTTAAGAAAAATCTAGATTTTACTAGCTTTATAAGTCTTCTGTTTACCCGTAATAGTCAAAATTCTATTTCAGTTAATTCTTGTGGTCTTAGATTTCAAGAAACTGATTTATCTTGCAGTAAATTCCCCGGATAATGTAAAGTTTTGCACTTAACACTAGTTTTGCTTTGATTCATGTACAGAAGAATTCAACCATGTAGTATCAATATGAATTTTTGAGTTAAACAGTGATGCTGAAAATTTTCAACATATTTCTAGTTGCTTTGTTTCTATCTGAGAATCCGAATTTTTTCTTCTGTTGAATTGAAGGTTGAAACAGACAGTTGGATAGAGAATGCTGGAAATGGTCTTCTGGGCACGCAGGTGAGCTCCAAACATACAAATTGGACATACAAAACAATTTATCTTTTTCCTTTTCAACCTATACATGTGCACATTGCATATTATTTTCATTGTCGCTGCAGATTTTCTTTGAACTCAAACAATTTTTCAATTTCAAACTGGATTCTGACAGATTGTCAAACCTGATGGGCGCTTGAAGTTTCTAGTTGACATATTGCTGGGCTTCAAATTCTTGATGACTGGACAATACGTGTAAGTTTCCAAGGTTATGAAATCACCTTCCAAACAAAAGTAGTTCTTATTTGAAAGCAACAATTCAAAGTTTTCACAATCATAGCTTTTGTTGAGGCTTCATAAAACAATGCCAATATTCTTTTAGTTTCTGGTATAGTTCAGCTATATCATATTCGGTGATAAGCTCATGTAAATGATGAATCTACCTGAAGATCCCAAACCCAAAAAAAAGAAAAAAAGTTGAATTCCTTTCTTTTGATTATGAGCTTGAATTGTAAAAGAGCTTGGAGAAACTCTGAGCTAACTTTGTAGTCATCTATGAGAGCACAGCCAAACAAATCCTTTTCCAGGCCAAAAGTTGATTTACAATCCCTATCTCTTTAAAACCAAAAACCATACACCAAACATGGAAAATATATTACTCTTTTTATGCCAGGCAGTGGTTGGTGGGAAGCTTGTTGGAAGGTGTTCGATGAAAGAGAGGCTGCTTTATGATTAAATTAACTCCTGCCTAACTAATGAAGGAAGTTAGTAATTGGTAGACAATATGAGCAATGAACTATGAGTGACTGGCAGTTTATTTGCTATGAAATCAAAGTTCCTCAGAATGTAGTTCTATTTCACAGTGGATCTTGGGGGTATGTCAGTACAAATATCTCTTTTGGCTATTCATTGTCCACGCTGTTGATTTGCAGGAAATCGGGTTCCAATACGTTTGAGGTGAAAATGGACGATGCAGCAATCGTGATTGGACCGTATGGACTTCCAGTTGAAATGGAAACCAGGATCACCATGGAATTGCTGTAAGAAATCAGATTTATGTAAACTTTTGATCTAGTTACACAAAATATATTAACTAAGTTCTCAATCGTTTAAATGTTCTTTCATCGCCACCTTTCGCAGATATGCTGATGACAAGATCAGAATATCCCGCGGGTACAACAAAATTCTTTTTGTTCATGTGCGTGTTGATGGGTCCTTGTAGAAGGTACTCTTACAGAAAACTCAGTAATAGTTTCAGTTTTTGTGTCTCATGAAGCTGAACAAATTTACTATGCTAGACAAGCTCAACATTCATTGTTCATTCATGCCAGAGAGTTCTATTTGAGTGTAAATGAGAAGAAAATATTAGCAATGGCTCAACTTGATAAAAGGTTTCGCTTCGAGTTGTTTTAATCAAGCTCAAGTCTAGCCTCACTTATTAAAAATGAGTTGAGTTAAACTTATATGTATTCAATTTGTTACGTTCTTGAGAAGTT
>JAOXNR010000013.1:2248090-2265537 GCA_028571225.1 Parsonsia alboflavescens
CTCCCCCCCCCCCCCCCCCCCGGGCCTTCTCTCTCTCTCTCTCTCTGCACGTTTGTTTGTTTATAATGTATGCGATTGTGCTAGAGAGGCAAGAAACAAAGCTCTGTGGTAATGAGATGGTAATGGTGGTTAAGAATCAGTTGAATGAAAAAGGATCTAGTGACTCTGGTGACGGTGAGCAGTTGATTGGTCGACACCTAGTTTTTTAGGTGTCTGTGACCTGTACACCCTGTTTTAATTCGATTCAAATTTGGTCCTTGGTAAATTGTTCTCATTAATTAACATTATGAAATTTTATTGCGGTTATGCAGCCGTGATGCTCTATTATCTAAATTTTTAAAATAACCTAGTTGGTCTTCTTGACTTCTTCCTGGCCTTTGTTAAGGGGAAAACATTTTTCTGAGCTTTTCCTAACTTCATCCTAGGTAAACTTGTCTCAATTTAAATGGTCTTAGTCTTTTTCTAAATGTTATTTTTGAGGTACCCTTTGGCATCCACAATCTTGGACAACGCTATAGAGTTTATGCTGCTTCAACGCTATCTTCTATTTCATTTCATCTGTGTTGTGATACTGTTGGTGTGATTTGAGTATGTTGTTTGAATTTTATCAACTTTTCTGGAGTAGGAATTACGAGCTTCAGATTGTTGGGAGATATAATTGTGACTTTTTTCATTGTATACTGGATGTTCATTAGTTTACGTGGTTGTTCTTATGTTAGGGTAAAAAGAGTGGAGGAGCTTACAGATATGAAGCTTCTTCAAGAAAAGATTTGGAGCAAACTAAAATCAGTCCAGGAGGTGTCAAATTGGCTAGTTATGATTATACTGCTCTTCAGCTCACCATCCATCCACGACACAGCAAGAAAATGAAACCCCATCAACTTGAGGGTTTTAATTTTTTGCTCAGCAACTTGGTGAGTGACAATCCTGGGGGTTGTATCATGGCACATGCCCCAGGATCAGGGAAGACATTTATGATCATTAGTTTTCTCCAATGTTTTATGGCTAAATTTCCTGCTGCAAGACCATTGATTGTGCTGCCAAGGGGCATCGTGTCAACATGGAAAAAGGAAATTCATAGATGGAGAGTGGAAGATATACCACTCTATGATCTTTACTCTTCTAAAGCAGATGGTAGATCTCAGCAGCTGGAGATTTTACAGCACTGGATGAATGAAAGAAGCATTTTGTTTCTAGGCTACCAACAGTTTTCTTCTATTGTATGCCACACTGACAATGACAAAATAGCAAATGAGTGTGAGGAAATCTTGTTGACTTGCCCTTCCATCCTTATCTTAGATGAAGGACACACTCCAAGGAATCAGGACACCAACATTTTCAAGTCACTAGAGAAGGTCCGAACACCTTGTAAAGTTGTTCTTTCTGGCACGCTGTACCAGAATCATGTTGAAGAAGTCTTTAACATTTTAAATCTTGTACGCCCAAGGATCTTGAAACTGGATGATACAAAAATGATAAAAAGGCGCATTTTTAGCCGAGTGCAAATATCCCGAAGGAAAAACTCCCAGATGAGGTTCACCAATAATGATTTCTATGAGTCAGTAGAATACACATTGCTTAAAGATGAGTCTTTTGACAGGAAGCTAGCTGTTATTCAAGATCTGCGTAAGATGACAAGCAAGGTGCTTCATTACTACAGGGGAGACTCGTTGGATGAACTACCTGGACTTATTGACTTCACAGTATTTCTCAGACTTAGTTCCAGACAAGAGGAAGAAATGACAGAGCTGAAGAAAATGAAAAACAGGTTCAAAAGAAACTCGGATGGGAGCAATATTTATGTGCACCCTGTGCTGAAGACAATCTCCCTAAATTTTGGAAAGAAAGAAAAGAAAGAAAAGGTAGACATAGATCAGAAAATTGATCTGATTTTGGAGAAACTAGAGGAGAGAGATGGTGTGAAGGCTAAATTCTACCTGAATCTTCTACATCTATGTGAATCTAATGGGGAGAAATTGCTAATTTTTAGCCAGTATCTTCTGCCTCTGAAATTCTTGGAGAGATTGACTGTAAAGGTTATGAGTTATAGTGTGGGGAAGGAAATCTTTATGATAACAGGAGATTCGGATTCTAACCTCCGTGATTCTTACATGGAACGGTTCAATAATTCTTCAGCTGCTAGAGTTTTCTTTGGATCCATCAAAGCTTGCGGAGAAGGTATATCATTGGTAGGAGCATCACGTATTATTGTACTGGATATGCACTTAAATCCGTCAGTCACTCGCCAAGCAATTGGACGTGCATTCCGACCTGGGCAAGTGAAAAAGGTGTATGTTTATAGACTGATTGCTGCTGATTCTCCAGAAGTAGAAGACCATTTGACTTGCTTCAAGAAGGAAACTATTTCAAAGATGTGGTTTGAATGGAATGGACATCCTGGTGAATGTGATTTTGAAATGGAGACAGTAAATTTAGAGGACACTGGTGATTCATTTTTGGAAACACCGAAGCTGATAGAAGATGTGATTTCGGTCTTCAAAAGGTTTGTGAAATTTTCAATTCTACTCTTTTTTTTTTTTTCCCTCTCCTTTCCAGTAGTGATGTACTCAATTCTGATATTGGACCTCCATTAATTACTCTTGTTTTGACAGGTAAATCCCAGCATTCTTTCAGGCATATAATATATATATATAGCTTGTTTATTTGGGGACTTTGCCCCAGTAGTAGTTAAAGGGCTAGTTGGTGGTACCGGTGCACATATATCTTATAGGGTTTACATCAAAGGAAATGAGACACAACTGAAACCAGAGAAAGATCATAGTTATATATTTATCAGAAAAATGTCTTTATGATCTTGAATTTGTACTCTGTTTTTGGACTCCTTCCTAGTCAAAATTCATAGCTTTAAATTCCTGTGACACTGACACTGTTTTTGTTCTTAATTAACTTCACTTAGCTTTTGTTGTGAATAACTCTTTTGCATGAAATCGTACATTGACACATTTTTGGTTATAGGGTTCTTTTGTTTTTTGGCAATTCTTTGCCTTTTTCCTTCTTCTCCACATTAGTTGGTAGGCATCCTGTTCCTTCTGCTCAGATGCCTGAATGTTATGGTCGAAACCTTCATCAGAAAGGCCCCAGGGTTCCTCTTACATATGTTCAAATTCCATGGGATGATTTAGGGTGGCAAATGGCAATCGAGCTGAGTTTGAAAATTTAAATTTGGCTCAAACTCTACTTTGAAATGCCTTTTTCATGCCCCCGTAAAGCTGATTTTTTTTTTTTTTTTTTGAAATAATTTGTTTATATATATATATATATATATATAGCGGAATGATTAGTGTTTGACCGTGCACACTAATGAGTACAGTAGTTAGTCAACTAACGGTAAACTAAATCCTAAAATGATAAATTAAATCCTAAAAGAATAAATTAAATCTTAAAAGGATAAAATTAAACCCTAAAAGGATAAACTAAACTCTAAGGACACTTGATTAAATTTTAATAAATTTTTTTTTTTAAAAAAAAGGAAACCGTTAAATTTAACCATTAGTTGACTAACTACTGCACTCATTAGTATGCACGGTCAAGTACATACTAACATTTATATAGATGTATATATATATATATTTATTGTGAGTTTTGACTTTGGTAGAAAATAGTTCTTTGCATTTAACTCAATAAATACATTTTGTATAATAACATTTTTTACATGATCTTCTGGATCCTTTTAACCATTTTTTATTAAATGAAAATAAGTTAATTCAATTTTAGACGGATGGAATTTCCAATAGTTACCCTCCCTTTTTTCTTATATTTTTCAAAGATGTTTCATAAGATTTTTTTTTCCTTTTTAAAGAATTCTTGCCACATGCATGAACCAAACATCCAATCTTTAAAATAAGTCATTCAATCTTTAATATTCTATTCTCATAATTATCAGTTTCTTTTGTCGTTTACCCCTTAATATAAATGATTTTCTATAATATTTATTCATTTTTTTCAATATTATTCTTATATGTTTTCTCTCTCCATAAAATATTTTCTCTCTTTTATTTTTAATATTCTTCTAGTACAATGAAACCTTTGGAGAAAAAAATTTTAACTTGGACAAAAAGATTTATAATTAATGATAAAAAGAGTATATTTTAAAATACTTTTAATTAAATTTCAAATATTTTATTCTTTTGTAATCATATTTGAATTATCTTTTACGTTATTCATCGTGAGATTTTCACATTAGATCGTAAAAAATAGAACATTTCATATTAAAAAATTGCGGGAAGATAAAAACCCTCCCATTTTGAATCGGCCGACTTAGACCATATTTGGGCGGGTATAATTCAAACATCGAAAAGGGTATTACTGACTATTCACTTTCCTTTGCAAATATGTTTATAAAGACAGAAAACAGAGATTTACTGTGCTTATGCTGTCCTTTCTTCTCCGGCAATTCAGTCTCTTTCCATCCGTTTTGCAGTTGTCGGAAAATAATTCACAGTACAGCCGAACCATGGACAATCAAGGTATTATTGAAAGCTCCTTCCTGTCTTCAAGTCCTTTGACACAAGACCCAAATGAATGTTACATTTTTTTTTGAAAAAAAAAATTATCTGGATATTACGAATTGTTTCCTGTGGTGGTGGTGATTTTATAGAAATTTTTATTGTGTCGGTAGAATGAATAAGAGAACACAAAATAATCTTTTGATGTTGTCTAATTATGGGTATCCACGAACAATTATAAGTATTTTGGGTGTTTCTATCATGTCTTGTAGATTCGGGTTGCTCTCGTCTTTGAATTTCAGTATCATGTCAAATCGTTAATCGATATTAAACTTTAATACCCTCGTGTGGTTATTCGCTACTTTAATGATTGATTGACATTAGTTTTTCCATTTGTTGTTTTGATATTGTTATTCCATTTAGGGTTTATTGTTGCTCTTCTGAAATTGTTGCCAGAAGCTGATCTGATAACTTGTTTTTGTTGCATTGCTTCTACTGCAGAGAATGATGTCAAGCAGCGCTGTTGGGATCAAAGAGAAGCTTTGCCTGGTGAACCTCGTTGTATGATATGTGGACGATATGGTGAATACATATGTGATGAGACGGATGACGACATCTGTAGCCTGGAATGTAAAAGGATTCTTCTTGACCGGGTTGCGAAATCATGGCCTCGTGTCCAATGTCCATCTCCTGCGAAGTTACCAGCAACTGATGAGTGTTTTTATGTTGGAGATAACGATGATGAATCTGCACATCATTCTTTTAACAGTAACCAAGCTGAAGTGCTGAGGAGTAATCTTGAAATTTCTGTTAAGGGAAACATTGTTCCTGCACCCATCTTGTCTTTTGCTTCTTGCAATCTTCCTCAGAAGCTTATTCAGAACCTGGAAGCTACAGGATATGAAATGCCAACTCCTGTCCAGATGCAAGCAATTCCATCTGCTTTGACTGGGCAGAGCTTGCTAGTTACAGCAGAGACTGGTTCTGGAAAAACTGGCTCGTTCCTTGTTCCTATAATTTCTCAGTGTGCCAAAAGTAATACTGAGCAGCCCCCGAGTCAGAGGAAACCATTAGCAATGGTTCTGACGCCAACAAGGGAGCTCTGTGTACAGGTGGAGCAACAAGCTAAGCTGCTTGGGAAGGGTTTGCCCTTTAAAACTGCTTTGGTGGTTGGTGGTGATGCCTTGGCTGGACAAGTCTACCGCATTCAGCAAGGTGTTTCACTGATTGTCGGAACTCCAGGGAGACTCATTGATCTTTTAAGCAAGCATGACATTGAGCTAGATAGCATTTCAATTCTTGTTCTTGATGAAGTGGACTGTATGTTAGAAAGGGGATTCCGGGAACAGGTATTGCAGATATTTGGTGCTTTATCTCAGCCTCAGGTGTTGATGTATTCCGCCACAATTCCTAAGGAAGTGGAAAAGATGGGAAACTTGATGGTGAAAGATGTGACTGTAATTTCAATTGGTAAGGCAAACAGACCTAATGATGCTGTGAAGCAGCTAGCAATCTGGGTGGAGTCGAAACAAAAGAAGCAAAAGCTTTTTGATATATTGATGAGCAAGCAACATTTTAAGCCTCCAGTTGTAGTTTTTGTTGGTTCAAGACTGGGTGCTGATCTCCTCTCTGCGGCAATAGGAATTACCACTGGGTTAAAAGCTTTATCCATGCATGGTGAAAAAACTATGAAAGAGAGAAGAGAAGTTTTGAGGTCGTTTTTGGTTGGAGAAGTTCCTGTGGTTGTGACCACTGGAGTGTTGGGCCGTGGGGTGGATTTCATGTGTGTGAAGCAGGTCATTCTTTTTGACATGCCAAACTCCATCAAGGAGTATGTGCACCAAATTGGAAGGGCATCAAGATTGGGACAGGAGGGTACAGCAATAATATTTGTGAATGAGGAGAACAAACACTTGTTCCCAGAGTTGGTTCAAATACTGAAATCATCTGGTGCTGCCATTCCACGAGAACTTGCTAATTCTCGATATACAATTGGTTCTTCCTCTTTTCGTAATGGTCAAAAGAAAAGGAAGCATGGTCACTGAAAGCCCTTAGAATGAGTTCATCATGTGGTCCTGTTCTTGTTATCAAAACACTGCTATGTACTGTCAAAGGTACTCTCTTGCTCCCTCTCTCTCACTCAAAGTTAAGTTCTGAATTTTGTATTATGGACTCCCAAGTATTCTTTTATGCCTTATTTGGACTTCCCTTCACCGTCCTGATCAGAACCATACAGTTTCTGGGAAGTCTAATAAAGGGTATCCACATTAAGGCTCCTCAAATTGTTGTAGTTCATAAGAGCACTTTCTTATGGTTACAAGCCCTGAGTTTGTATTTGGAGTTTATTATATATAGCTCAAGGGAGAGTGAGCTTGCTTCATCCATTTGCACTGTGCACATTATTTTGTTAAGTTACATTGAACGGTATTTACCCTTGCTACTTGACTACCAGGAAACTCACTGGTTAATATGAACTGTTGCTTTTATCTGAAAAAGGAAATCTCACCTTGACAATTGAAATAAAAACTGCATATTTGTCAAACCCTGGACATAGCTAGCTGTTTTCTACATCGTGTCAATTGTCTCAATAGAGGAGTGACGTACACAGTTTCAGCACCTAATTTTTTTCAAGATATTGCTGATGTTTTAAGTTTATTTCACTTACTATGTGGGAAATTCTCTTTTTCAGCAGTTATACAATATGGGGAGTTTGCGGACAGCCAGACATCACAGACTGGCAATGAGAGAGCAAGAAGGTTGCCTAAGAATATCAGGAAACAAGTGGAGCTAAGATGCCAAAGAAAGAGAGAAAGCTAAGGCATTTCTCTTAAGCTAGTAGAGATAGATTAAGAGCAAGCCAGGGAAAGAACCAGGAAAATACATTGCAATGAGAAACTTAGAGAACAAGTGATAGATACCTGCTGCGAGAACTTGGAAGTTGATCAAGAGACAACTAATTCAAAATGTGTCAACAAGGAATGACAATATAACATGGCACCTCTTGTTTAAGATAAATTGTCTTGTGTGTACATTTCACAACTTGTGTTATGTCTTGAGCTCATAGAATGGAGAAAGTATGAAGTTGTTGGAGTACTGAAACCACCTTTGCTTGGAGGAGAAAAGGAATAATTTTCCCTCGGAGTCTTGCCACCAAGTTGAAGGGCAGGTTTGGAATCTTGGGTCCTCAAGGTCAGTCTTTCACAACAAGAATGTACCGTGTGTCAATGGTCTCATACTTGGCCGTATGTAACAAACAGAATATGTGTGAAAAGTTGATGTGTGATTCTGGAAAGTCGGCAACACAATGCAACTTCTGATTGAGAGTTCAGCATTGGATAAACTGTTACTGAATAAATATGTGATGTTTATTCGATTTTGTTGCATATTTTTTAGTTCCTTTATGCTGCAGTTACATCCCCCTGGTGCCTCCCTATGACACCTTTCCTTTTGATGTGGTATTTATTGAGCGTCAGCAAATGCATATAAAGATTTTGGCTATTTTCACATCACATGCAGCGATTAAAAAGTTCAATTAAAGCGATTTTGATAGATAAAAAGGTCACTTTTGAATTTAGATGAATTGATTTTATTTGTTTAAAAATTTATTTCTTTTTGCTCACAGGGTTAGAAACATCAATTTACTTCAGCGTGACCTTTCAATTGTCCCGTGACTCCATTCTTAGTTCACGTGAAAAAGAATCCTTTGCAGGCAGAAAGAAATTGGAAGTGGACATATCATTCTTTTGAAAGATTTCATATGTTTATATATTGGACGGTAACATATTTATAATTAAATGTTTATTTTTCAACTATATTATTGATTTTCTTTTGAAAAAAAAAAGAATATTTAAATTTAATGTTTAAAAAAAAAAATTTACTTATCCATTTAACCATTACTTTCTGTAAATATAAAACAAGGACCCTATGTCCCCTGTTTCGATCCCATACCGGAAATCTAATAACGGCCTTCGCCGGAAGAAAAAATAAAACATCAGTGATCCAACAGTAGCGGACGACGGGGCCGCTATTGCCTGGTCATCATATAAAGTAATAACCTTACAGAGTTTTCCCGAAGGTGAACTGAAACATATTCTTGAGATGCCCCCGAATGCGCAATAATGGAAGTAGACCTTCAGGCAGCTCTTTCAACCAACGGCAGAGACTATACCTGCTCTTTCAGCCGCAAAAAGACAATCCACAAGCACCCCGATTTCTGCGAGAAACCAGAAAGGTGGAGGCAGAAGAAATGCGAATACCACTTAAACAATACAAGGGAACATTGTAAACAGTAACTATATCACCTGAAGATTTTCACAGCTTGATTCTAGGAATTTTCACAAGAGGACTAGATAAAAAAGTTCTAAACAAGAATTTGCAAGGTCGAAATTCCCAGAATCCATTCAACTTCTCCCCTAAGCAACAGATTTCTCTTTGTGGCCATTGCTTCAGAACTTATCAAATGAAACAAACCATAAGGCAACAACTTCTGTGACAAAATGTATAGTGCTTTCAAACAGATAAGGTACAGTACCATAAGAACCTAGATGAACCTCATTTTATTTTTGTGCCAATAATAAACCCTTGAAAAATTGGCATCCAAATCTTCCCATCAAGATGTGTCAAGGATAACTTCTCAGATTTACTGTTGTCATGAAACAAGAAAATGAAGAGCTTTAAAGACTTTCAAAGGGCAGGAAACAGGATATGTTAAAAAGCACCACAACCAGAAGAGAGACTAGTATGGTGATTCTTTTTTGAAGCCAAGTTCATTCCAATCCAACTCTCCTACTCATCTTGCCACGTCCAACTCAGTGTTATAGAGGAGGCATGGATATCAGATGAATGTTTCCATCTATCTCCCTCTCAAGTTAACTAACAATGTTACCTATAGCACAATAGACTGGAAAGTTGGAAACCGTCTACTATTAGGAAAAGAGAGCAATATCTATCTAGAAGCATCATGGGACTTGAATATTGGTCAAGATAGAGAATTTTCATTAACCTCTCTTCAGAAGAAGATTTGGACTCCTAACTATCAACTCATAAATGGAATTGACTTAACTAGTAGTAGCATTCAATCCCAAAATCACATAACTCATGATGTCATTGTATGAAAACAAACCTGTTCAAGACTTTTTCATAGGACCTGCAAGTCATTTCCGTTTCAATCAATACAAGAAGTTACCAAAGATGGGATTAGAGCATACAACATAATGCAGCAGCAGGATCATGTACTGACTTTCCACGATGAAACCATCATTCACAGGCTGGGTGCAGAAACCCCAGGTTAATGAATGGGTCAGAAACGACTAAAATTGATTTTCAAAATGAAACTGTGGGAACAGTATCTTTTAAGAGTTCATCTTAGAGCTTAGACTCCAATTTTCAGAAAAGCATGAAAACAATAAAGTAGATATTCAAAAGAAGCCAGTTATGAATAGAAGAGAAAAGAAAACATTAGACCTATGAGCTTTGGAAATTCAAAACAAGGATATAGATAAAACGAGTTATTATTCCCATTACACGTCAGTCTAACCAAAAAATAAACAAGAAAAGAGGAAAAAAAATTCAAAAATTATTTACATCCATGGTTTTTTGGCACAGCTTAGTATATTCAAGAGCAATATACGAGTAAAAATTGCTTGCAGAAGAGACTTACATTGACGAGGGACAACCAGACAAGTCTCCTCCGCCAATGCTCTTCTCTAAGCCTCCTACTTCTTTACTAGGATTATTCTCTGCTACCGTTGCTTTTCTGGTTTGCACATCCACCTGCATTAAAGCATCTCTCTGTACAGATCTACTTTGTGCACTTTCAACAGTAGCACTACTATCTTCAACTGCATTGAGTTTATTATTTTCAGGAGCTTCAAGATTAATATGATTCTCGTTAGCTACCTTGACACTGATATCATTGCTAAGTTCATCTTCCATTTTCACACCCTCAGTTTTGTTTTCATCCCTATTCTCTTCTTCTCTAGCATCTGCAAACTTCAGCTCATTAAGGAGTTTCTTAGCAGCCAAAATATTTTTTTTGCCTTCATGAGCTACAACATTTTCTTCAGTCATTTCCTCATTATTCACCTCCATAGAATGTGCATCCCCACGACTCTCACTATCATTTTCAGACTCATTTTCCACAACCTCTTCATTAATTTCATCTCCTCCATGATTTTGCCTCTCTAGACACTGCAATCTCCTCCTCAAGTCACCCAGCTCCCTTTCCATGAGGAATAGCCTCTCCTTCAGAATCAAGTTCTCTTCCTCCAGGTGCGCTATATGGGTGTCCTGATCATCAACACGATTCTCCAAAATGTTATTATACTCCACCCCACCTGCAGTTCCATAGTTGGGATAAATCATCTCAAACCGACTCAAGTCATGATCCAACCTCCTCTCTACCTCCACATGCTCCTCTACATCACTCTCACTGGAGCCCCCATCCTCTTCCTCCTCATCATCATGCCCCTCAACAGTGTCATGTCCAGGAGACCTCAACCTAATCAAGCCCTTCATGGACCCATACCCATCAACTCCCCATTCTTCTGTAGCCATGTCCACTAAAACTTCTCTAGAAGGTGAGAACATGGGTGTTGGCAGAACTGCAGGAGTCACCGGACATGGCGAAACCAATTCTGCAATCCCACCACTCTTCTTGGCCCGAATTATAAATGAAGTGGTATTCCTGGGGGCAAATTTTCCCATATTGTGATTATTTTTGTTGAAGTTCTTTTTTGGGAAAAATCTCCGAGCCTTCATCCTGTTCTGATGCTGCAATTCATTCAAAGTAGGTGGCTTATACCCACCACCAATACCAGAACCAAGGTTGCCAACACCACCGCTAGTGCTTCCACCCATCGGCAATGTTTTATCCATTCTCCGACCCACATCAATCCTCTTGTCTGATTTATTCATCTTTTTACCTTTCCAATTGTTTCTTGGCCCTAAAGGATGTTTCATTGGCTTTCCAGCCGAGACGAAAGTACCTGGTTGGGTTTTCATGTGACCAGGGTTAGGGTTTTGGTAATTCAATGGAAGATCCATTGGTTGCGGTGGGGGACCCCACATCCCATAGCTCCGATTCATCATCTGCGGAGGTTGTTGTGATTGGGAGAGGTTCATCATAATCTGCGGATTTGAAAATGAATTTTGAGCACTAAATCCACTAGACGCCATAAAAAATTGGGAAGGCTTTAGATAATTTTTGTCAGTATTAATGTGAATTTTCAACGGTACTGGCAGTTCGGATGGAAAATTTCGTCCAGGATATTTCATTACCTGCGGCTGTGGCTGCTGCTGGTGGTGTTGGCTCAGCATCTGCGGCGGCTGATTCATATTATTCACCATCGGAGGCGGCGGATTCATCATCTGCTGCGGTTGGTGTGGATTCATCATAGTTTTTGGCTCGTTCATTATTATCTCTCAGACTAGATTCGTTCAGAACAAAATACTAGAAACCAGAATACCCTAGAAATCGAAAATTGAACGTCGATCAAATTAAGAAAAGAACTGCAATTTCAAAAATATATAAATACCGTTGCAAATTCCACTCGAATCAGATAAAAAAAAAATCCTAAACAAATTATAAAAACAAGTGGAAAAAGAAAAAGGAAAAAGGGTTTACCGATCAAATTCGAAACACGGAAATTTGAAAAACAAACGTAACGCCAAATCCAAATCTATTTTCGTCTTGATTATGGACAAACAAGAAGGACTTCAAACTTATCTACGTTAATTCCTTTTTGTTTTTGGTAATTTTCCAATGAGTTCTCTTCTTACAAAACGGCTCCCCTTCTGGAGAGAGTTTTTTTTAGGTCGAATACTCCGTATATGTGGGGGGTGGCGGAGGTGGTGGAATAGTATAAAAAGGCAGTGATGTCGGCGAATAAAGGGTTGAGATTTATCGGAGGGTGTGCAAACAGTAAGATAGGGAGACGCGTGGTGAGAAAGTATGGAATACGAATATGATTAGGTTTTTGCTTGATAACCGCCCTCAGATTTAATATAAAATTACATCAACTACCATTTAGTAGGCCCACATCTAAAAAAGGTGGAAAAGCCCAATTGATGCATAGACCCACCAAAATACCTTGAACCAGGAGTAGGCCCGTGAAACAAAAAGGTCCACCGTTAACAATTTTAATGTTCTTAATAGAATAATTGACATCTTTAGTTTATAAATATATTGCGTTTAATATTTTTCGTTCTCAAATTTTTTAAATTGTCAAATATATTACGTAATTTTAATTGTTTTTTAAATTTTCTAACAAAAAACCATTGGAACCACTTGCCTGAAAATTGTACCCAACTTGTTAGGGGGCAAATTAAGTATTTCATTTTCTTACCTGTTCACCTGACTAACCCAACTAACTCTTTCCATGATTTCTCCCTCATTACCCTATTTGGCCGGAAATTCCCATCCCAAAACCCCGGATCGCAAATCCCCCGGCGATACCCATCTGAATCCTTTCTCTCTCATTTTTCTCTCATCTGGGATAGAATCATCTTTCACCATTCTTGGACAGATTAGAAATCATCTTTCATAGATTTCACTTTGGAAAAATTAAAGCCCGGCGATCGATCGGCCGACAAGTTGTGAGTGCTCCGGAAGTAGGTTTCTGTGGAACTTCACGAAGCAATTTTTGCTGTATCCCAGGAATTATTTGATCTCTCAATTGAAACTAAAGTTCTGAACAAATCCGATACACCTGTCACCTGCCCATGGCTATGTTGGTCAAATCCCTGTTACTCCACTGTACAAAAGTTTGGGCATGGAAAACTGCACCACCATTGAATGAGTTCACAAGTTCACCAATGAGATTGAGTTGTAGAATGAAATTAGTGACTTTCGTATAGTCCAGCGGAGATTCGATTTTTGAATTAATTTTTTGATTCTTCTTTGCACTTTTGTCATGGAGATTTTTGGTTTAACTGGAGTCAGATTTCTTAGAGTACTGGAATCGTCACTACCTACCGCGAGAATGGCCGGTGGGTTCCCTTTGCCCGACGGAGCCACCGAGAGTGAAACCTCGAGACTACAAGAAACCGGCGTGGATTCAGAGACTCTGGAAATTTTTAATTGAAGTATCGAAAATACCCCTCATTTTTAGTGATTTTTTAATTCGGAGAGCTCACTCCTACGATTTTTTGTCGAAAAATGAAAAAAAGGATTAAAACTATAGCCCATGAAATATTTGGTGTCTAAAAAATATATTTGGGGACTAAAGATGCCAATTACCATTTTTTAATAATTTTTCGATAGTTTTTATTCTTTTTGGCAAATAAAAATGGTTTCAGATTTTGTAATTCTTTTTTCACAGCATATTCTACGCTATAAAATTATCAATAATAAATATATACGTATATTTCTATGGATATATAAAATCCTAAAAAAAATATGAACTTCAAAAATACTTTATCTAAATCAAGTCATATATATTATTTTATTTGATGATATAAAAGATGGTATAAAAAAAAAGTACTAAAATATCCGAAACCATTAAAAACTAAAGGAATAACAGAATATTCATTTGGCCAATAATTTGGTACTTCATCCCTCGAAACACACTTAAGTAATGGCCAAGAGAATGCTCGTCTATATAAGTGATCTTTGACCAGGACATAATATGAAGCCTTTGTCTATATATCTTTTGCTTCGGTTAGATCTAGAGGCAATGTTCCATCCCAAATATGTTGTATGAATGGTGTCATTTAACCTTTATCAACATTAATAATAAGAATATCTTCATTGTCAATAGATTTCTTATTCGAAGGTTTGATCCACGTACCATCAATGTGATCGCCTGCAGATATCAGCCATCGTGTTGTTCTTTCTCGGGATGTGTTTTATCTTGATGCATATGAAAAATTTGAAAAGCTTGAGTGATTCGAAAATGTATTTTTTCATATTTTTTTCATGTGCTTCATATTCTCCATTTATTTATGTGGCAACTACCTAACTATCAGTTCGAACCAACAAATTGTCAATATGTAAGGATTCAACTGCCTTTAGACCAGCTAAAAGTGTTTCATATTCGGATTCCTTGCTGCTGAGTTGAAAATTGTATTTCAAGGTATAAGGAATTTTTGTACCTTTAGGGGAGATTAGGACAAAGCCTACCCCTTTGTTTTTTTTGCCTGCTGATCCATCTACATACAACCACCGGCAATTTTCCAAAGTAGAAGCCTGTGAAGAAGTCTGTGTTATCATCTGTTCGATCTATTGTGTATTGTACTAAGAAATCGATCAATACCCATGCTTTTACGACTTTGTATGGGCTGAATTGAATATGGCTTGTGTAATATATCGGCATGATGTGTGGGTTGCATTCGACGTATAAGACTAAGATAATGGCTGAATCAGAAATGGCCATGTACAAAAATAAAACTTTGCCCAATGTAAGGGACACTAATGTAGATGGTATAGCCAAATGTATTTTTAATTGTTCAAAAACATGTTGACATTATTTATTCCAAATGAAAAGCTTAGGTTTTTTGAGTACCTAGTAAAAAAGCATTGCTTTTTGTCCTGATTTGGCCAAAAATCTATTATGGGCAACGATCTGGCCTATGAGCCCCTGTAGTTCTTTAAGTGTTGATGGTGGTTTCATGTCTATTATTGCTTTGATTTTTGTTAGATTTGCCTTAATACCACTATTTGAAATCATAAATCCCAAAAAATTTCTTGCTTCAATTCCAACGGAACATTTTTGTGGATTCGGCTTTAAACCATGCTGCACCATCGTTATAAATGATTCCTCCAAGTCAGCTAATATATCGGGCTATTTATTGGACTTTACTAATATATCATCAATGTAAATTTCTATGTTTCTTCCTATCAGATTAGCAAACATTAGATTAATCATGTCTTGGAAGTCGATTCCAGCATTCTTCACGCTGAAAGGCATTCTCATGTAATAATATAAGCTTGTTAGTGTATGAAAGGAAGTTTTATCCTTATCTTCTTTTGCATCTGAATCTGATGATATAACTCATGTTTATCAAGAAAACAAAGAAGTCAGTATCCAACTGTGGCATCCACCATCTGATTAATACGTGGTAATGGAAATGACTTCTTTGGTATTACTTTATTCAGACTAGTGAAATCGATACACACTTTCCATGAACCATTTGGTTTTGGCAAAATCACTGGGTTGGACAACCAAGTGGGGAAGTCAACTCTTCGAATTATTCCTACTTGGAGCAATTCTTATACTTCTTTATTTAAAGCTTCCTTCTTCTCTAGTGTCAAATATCTCTGCCCCTATATTACCGGCTTGGCTTGGGGGTATATGACCAGTTTATGTTTGGCAAAATCATGAGGGATAGAGCCCATGTCGATCTCCCTTGCAAATATTGTCTTGTGTTTCGTTAACAAGTTTATTAATTCCTTCTTTATGTGAGAAGGAAGGTTTCAGCCAACTTGGACCTTAAATTATGAATATTGGACATCAATTTGGAACTCCTCTAACTTAGTAATCAATTCCATTCTGTCTTCTATAGCTGATATCTCTATATCATCTACATGTGTAGGAGCTTGAGACATTGTCATCATATAATAAGTATGAGCTACCTATGCGTCTCCCTTTACGTAAAATGGTTTGTCATCAACACACATGCTGATTGAGTTTTCCAAAATATCTACTTTTTCCTTCATCATGTTTACTTCAGACCTCCCCCAAATAATGTTATATGCGGTTGGAGAATCTACAACGATGAATGTTGCATCTTTGGTTTTTACTCTAACAGTTGGATCCTTTTGAACCGATAGGTTAATAGTTCCCAGTGCATATGTCATTGCCCCTGAGAAGCGGATCAAAGGGATTCGACCAGCATCAATTGCTTGCTTCATATTTTAATCCCATCTTTTAAAAAGCTTCATAATAGATGATGTTTGTCAAACTGCCAATGTCTATCATCACTCTCTTCATCATACAATTTGCCATCATGAGAGATATTACAATCGGATAATAGTCATGGACGATGGATCCCTTCAACTTCTTTTTTGGATATATTTCATAGATCCCAGAAATCATGTCGATCACTTTTGGCCTTTCATACTGAAGAGTTGGGATCCTTTGATTTTGTTAGGGTGCCATGGGTCCATGACAAATATTAACGAACTTTGCCAAATAACCTTTTTGGATTGCTATCTCGATTTCCTTCTTTAGACAATGACAATCATTTGTAACATGGTCAAGCTTTTTATGGTCATTACAATATTAGTCCATATTGCCTTTCTCCATGGGTACATTCATTGGTCTTGGGGGTTGTAATATTCCGAAATGTTCCACCTTTTGAAGAATGATCAATCGTGGTGTGTTCAGCGGTGTATATGTAACAGGTTGTTTGCTTTTATCACGGTTTCGATCATAAGGAAGCTGCTAGCGAGAACTTGTTTGTTGATTGCACATAATTATGTTAAGTTTTATGATCTTTTTATGCCATTTTCTTATGTAACTTAGATATATTTTACTTCCTTGTGCTTGATTTTTGTTTATAGGAATATTTGGTTGAAAAAAACATTCAAAATTTTACAAAATTGTTGTTGAGGCACTGTTCATCGGCACTGTTCCGGCGGTACTGTTCACCGGTGACACTGTTCCGACGCATTATTCATTGAATTAGAGTTGGAGACTACTGATTGATATTATAGACTTTCAGTTTTATTAGGATTTGATTATTTATTTCTAAACTAATTCGTTTTGTAATTTGTTTTTATCTTATTATTAGAATCCTTTTATGTTACTACTTATTTGTAAGAAGTCTTTTACTCCTATAAATAGGCCCTTTGTCTTAGTCTTAGACAAAAAGAAAGAAGAAGATAACGACAGCACAACTCAAGATTGATCTTCCAAGGAATTCCGAAGACAAAGGGCAGATTTTCTCTTCCTCTTTTTTTATATATTTTTCGGTTTTTATCATGTCTTGTGAGTAGTCGTCTTTTGTTAACAAGAACATGAAGTAGGTTATTTTGTTATG
>JAOXNR010000013.1:2269028-2284500 GCA_028571225.1 Parsonsia alboflavescens
TTACTTGGATTCTATTTCCTAGTCTGATTAGGAACACAGAACTTCTATTATTATAAATAAGGATGAATGCCTAAGAGATGGAAGACAGTTTTGATGAATTAAAGTTGCCTCTTTTTGGCTTTGCGATTTTCGACTACTACGAAAATTTGTTTTCGCTTGATTTTAATTTTCGTCTTTTAACTACTTGCGTTGAAGTTTGATTAGATGGAAAATTGGATCAGGTTTTCTTTTCGTTTCTTGTTTTGCAAGTTTCTGAACAAGAACGAATCTTCATATTTTGTTTCCGATTGCGTCAGTAAGTCACTGTCATAAAATTCTTCATGTATATCATCATCTAAAAGCTCAGGTTGAACCTGCTTTTCCTCACTTGTTCTCTAACGTTTTCCTTTTGATTTCCCTAAAGCGGACTTACCCTCATCTTGGTTTCCCTAAAGCGGACTTACCCTCATCTTGGTTTCCCTTTTCCTCCTTGTTTTTTTCCTTCAATATCCATCAAAGCATCTTCAAATATCCATATAGATCCAACGTACTGCTCCTCAACTTTCTCCCTTAACTTAGTAGCAATAGATTTTGAAGCACTTCTAGTTGACTTGGAATACCTTGCATTTGTCTTTGCATTAATTGAAACCCCTTCAGTTAGCTTTGCTTGCTTAGATGGTGCCTTTTCCTTATGAATCCAAATTGAACCAATACTCTCATCACCCCTGCATGCATTGAATAAAGAACCAACGCTGGCTATTGCAAATGCAATTTTGTTACCTATACAAAAACAAGTAAAAATTATTTACACTTTATTTTTTGAAAAAAGAAAAAAAAATTTTGACTATTACGAAAGATGACAAAAACACGAGTAAAAAAATGGTTGTTGAAGCTGGACTTTTTCAAGACCACAAAGAGAACATGCAAACTAGTATAATCAAATCAAACAATAAAGAAACAAAAATGTTCTCAAACCTAAAAGCAAAGTACGTATAAAATTAGAGAAGAAAAACACACCACAAAGATTATTTTTACTCATCTTCTTTGCATCTATACCAAGGTAAGCACCCTTCAAATATGAAAGTGAATCGGAGATGTGAGTCACACAATTAAGATTTGCTTCCATTTGTTGTTCCTACTTCCCACAGACGAGCTAAACTTTTGTTTTTCAATTTGTTGCTTTCAATAGTCTTTTGCCATAATAGGATTATGCTTCTCCGACCATGGATCAAACAAGAAAATGCCGAATCAATATATATGTGAATATGAATGGCTTCAATTGACCAACGAGCTAAAAAAATTGACAAATCCATGGATTTATTTGAATTCTAAGAGAATTTGGGATATGAATAAATTTAGGTTTAGTATCATTTGAGTTTGTTAATCCAAATATAATATATTTTTTTCTTAAAAAAAAAAAAAAAGATTGATTGGATGGACAATTTTGCCGATTTAAAAATTATCCTCTATATGTCACTGGACCGAATCCGACGAGTTTTTTACCAAAAAATAATAATTGAGACTAAAATAACTGTTCATAATATGTTAAGGACCATAGCGGTCGGAAAAAAAAACTTGTAAGATCATACTATAATTTAATCCAAACATATAAAACTAAATGGACTAAAAGCCTCTAAAATCAAATTAAAATGAGAATATAACAAGAAATAGGAGGATCTTTACTTGGTGCCTTTTGGCCCATCACATCTTAATCTCCGTCCCCGATGAGATAGATATACATCAAAGCCCAACCTCCATTTCTGTCAAAATCGGAGCAGCCATCCCTAGCCCCCAAATACGTTCCTATTAATCATATGGCCATGAAATGAAATAGAGAGCCAAATAGGACAACAAAGTTTGATTCCAAAGCCAAATATCTTAAAAATATTCCTACTCCATTTACAATGAAATAAAATTAGTAACTTGGAGGAGGGGATATAGAGAATATTCAGCTCATGTCAGCCACCTATATACAACAGCATTGCCTACCAGAACAAGAAGAATCACAGGCCAGAATTTGGATTGTTTCCTGCAAGGATGAGAGAAATTTCAAGGCCACGGCTGAATGCTTGGTTGAACATAAGCCGGGTTTGAAATGTAGAAATGAATGGGAACCACGAAAAGAGTGCAATCGGAATGAAAATAATCATTCCCATCCCAGCATCATATAACCGGGCAATTGAACGGACAGATTTCCACAATCCCATCTTCTTCACCAAAGGCTTCCATGCGACGGCAATCTGTCAATGCAAAGTAATCACAAATCTGTCAATGAGAAGTTTCTTTAATTTCCAATTATTAAGTCTCACTTCTTTTGCCTATCATCTTTATGTAATCTCGCATTAACTTTCCTGTAAGACTGGAGGGTGGGAAAAGACAGGAAGATAGGAGAGCTCAAACCAACTATTACGTGCACCAAATCACAGAGGTTCTGGGCCTTAAAAAGTTTTCTTTTTTGTTGATTGGTACAGCCTAAGATGCTGGATGTAGACTAAAAACAAAAAATCATGTTAAAGTAACTCCTGATATCCTAAAAGTCAAAGTAGTAAACAGGATTCTGCTATGATCAATGCATTTTGATGATGTTATCTTTTAGCAGGGACATATATGGCTAAGAACCATTAATAAAGAAATGTTATATCCATAGAACCAGAAGCAAGAACTAAAACTTATCATTGTGCATCAATACTTTGGAGAGAACACGAAATTGAGTTTGAAATTAAGAGTAAACAAAATGAAAGCGTGAGAGTTCATCATGTTGAGAATACTTACAGAGAGAATTCCCCACCCAGTTGGTACAAAAGCTAAGATGCAAGCAAATATATCTGGAACAGACAAATCTGTAAGGGCAACTGCTACAGCTAAACCAGCTAATGCAAGCAGAAAGGAGACCCCCTGAATGAATCGCAGCAGTAGCTGAAAATTCACTGATATCTTCTGACTAAAGGTGAACACCTGCAGGATCCAACAAACAAGGTTCATTCTAAATCATCTGCCAGCTATCCACAAATGATGTGCCAGAAGTAAAATATCATAAGCGTACCTTAAAAAGGAGAATGAGTACGGCAAAAACCACCCATGAAAACCCATAAACCTACCGAAAATAAAAGATAAAAAATAAATGATTAGCCACAGTGATTCAACAATGGAATAGAGCTTGAGAAAGTGTGAATCAACTATAACCTCATTTGTTCTTACTCATATGGCACAAAAATAGTTTGGTAAAGCAAAAATACAAAGATAGTTCTATGTTTAGCAAATCAATATCATATTTACCGTCAAAGATGTATTGGTTCCTTGGATATCTAGCTTGTATACAATGCCATACTGGAATATAAAGAATCGAAGGCTAAGAATGGTCTCCAGCAACCTCCCTCTGAAGGTTCTGATATGAGCCTGCAATTAAACCCCCCAAAAAAAAGGAAGGGAAAAAAAATGAAAAAGAAAACCTCAGTGCAATAGATGGGGACCGAACAAACAGAAAAGCAAAACAATAAAACAAGTGCTGACAGAACCAAATATTTTTTACTGAAAGAGTTCATATAGTTGAATGGAGTGCAACATGTTATTTTCCAACTTTTCCCAATAAACAAAAGTAGGGAATGAGAACTTATTGAATAGCATCATACTGAAAATAGAAAACAAAGGCAAGAAAAATTCTCACAGTAAACCTTTCATTCTAGCTTGACTGCAAAAAATTGTTCTAGCATGAATGGACATAAATCATCAAAGTTTTAAGTCCTATTACTATTGAAATCCTAGAGAGCACTTCCCTTATACTCTCCATATCAGGCTTGTAAGTCCTTTCGACTTGATATAAAAATGTAATGTGTTTGACTTTGATAAAATTACCACAACATCCTTGTTATTAATATGCTTAGTGTTGAAAGACATTTAGTAGGATGTAAATCCCATAATTTAAGAAGGTTGTTAGTATAACTTTAAATATGTTTATTTTAGGAAAGTGGACATTCAATTGAGAACATAAAAGAAATACAAACAACCAATTTTGGAAGGAGGGTATACAATCAAATCACATTATACCAGAAATCAAACTTAATAAGCCCAGACCATCAGTATGAGTTCTATTGCACTTTTCAATGTCTCCATCAAAAGGTGTGTTTTAAGAGTTATTTGCCATGGTACCTTTGTGCATATTAATATACTATTCAACAGTTGCATATTGAAATGTTGGCATTAGTATTCACAAATGCATCAAGTAACAAGGTTAAAGAGATTGATATCCAGAGGCACTGTTCTCAATAAACTAATTAAATGCACAAGAAAATTCAGAAGGAAAAAATCCACCGGATGACACAGGCATACACGTCCATAGTCATCATATTCCCCACTTATCAATGTACTGCGTGTAAAAATTGGAAAGAAAAGAAAGAATAGTCATATAACAGTTCCCATGAGAGAGAGCAGCGCATAAGACTGGACAAGTTCGAATCCACAGTCAACCAGGAAAGTATGAAAATAAAAGAGTTTCCTAGATTAATGTGAACCGAAAAAATGGTTCTTGGGTGGGTGTAGTTGGGAAAGTTCTGAAAAATAGAGTTTTTCAAGGCCTATGTCTGATCCCTTAAATGATCGTAACATCTGCCAAACCAGTCTGTACTCGTGCAGATAATATACAAGGCACCAAAATTAATAATTGCAAAAAACAATAAACAGAATTAGGGGATGTTTGGATTGACTTATCTTAAAAAATCAGCACTTAAAAAAATAAAAAAATTGTGTTTGATTGGACTTTTGCCAAAAAAACATAAACTGGAAAAAAGAGTCAAATTTTAGCTTACTACAAAAAGCAGTTTATAAAATTAGCACTTAAGACTCTAATTTCCATATTAAATTTTTACCCTTTTCTCCTAATTTTCTCTTCGTATGTTTTATTGTAACACCTTTTTTTTTCTTCACTTCTTTCTTTCAGTTTTTTACTCTCTCAGGTTTTTTGAAATTTTTTTACCCCACCCCCCTTGCCCCTTTCATGCTACCTCTATCCCCCCTACTGACATTGTTCTTTTTTCCTGTTTTTTTTTTTCTTTTCTTTTCTCCATTCTTCCATTTTTAAAATTTTCTTTATACTTTTCTGTTTTTCTTTTTTTTTTAAAAAAAGTTTTTTTTCTCCCATTACAATGGTTTGAAAATTCATTTAATTTATCTCATAATATACATTTATACTGTATGACCAATAAAAGATTTTAAAAATATTTCCTTTTTTTTCCTCACAAGATTAAATAAAACATAAATCATTTATTATTATTTTTATCCATGTTAAATTTATGTTATTTTTACTTTTTTAATATTAATGTATTGTGTTAAAAACAATTTAATTTTATCTAAATATATTAAATATTAGTATTTAATATATTATAACTTATACAATATAATGATTCTATTAAATTTTGAAAATTATAATAAACATGAATTTTTTTTTAAAAAAAGAAGTCAAAAGCGCTTTTTCATCGAAAGAGCTTTTCTATGTTGAAAAGCACTAATAAATGTACCTAAACTCAAAACAGCTTAACTTAAAGAAGAAAAAGCACTTCTAAAAAAAGTAATACAGAAAAGAACTTTTTTAATAGGCTCAGCCAAACGGGCCCTTAGTTTCAGAGGTGCATTATCAACCATTAGAAATCCTCTTCCAAAAATAAACCATGGGATGCCCAAAAGTTGAGAAACCAATGAGGAATTCCAACAAACACAATTATACTAAACCAGATTACGTACCAACTCTTCATCCCACCAAGCTTCCCAGCTTTCTTCTCCCTTGACCCCAATTCCACCCCTATAAAGAAGCCAATTTGTCCAATCTCGGAAGTCCTCAACAGTTCTATAGGGTGGAAAAATGAAGGTTAGAGAAAATATGAGAGAAAATAAGCCAGTTGTTAATAAGACATTACTTACTTCTGCCACTCAAATCCTGATGGATTAAATAAATATGGAGCAAAAAGCCATGAAATAGCCATGAACCAGCTGCTGACAGTAAGAAGAATGTATCCTAGAGCCCCACCTTCATTGTAGCCATATGCGAGGTATACCACCAACAAAAAAACAACTTCCATTCTGAGACATTATAAGAATTAAACACAAAAAATTGCCAATCAGACAAAAGAAATGTGCATCCACACACACACACACACACACATAGAGAGAGGGAGACCCTTTGACGAAATGACTTCGGGAGTAAAGCCTGTAATTTTCAGAGAATTTGATGTGTCGAACCACGAAGCCTCTACCAGTTGCTTGATACTGTTCAAAATTTCACAGCAATAACTTCAAAAGAAGTTTCAAACGAGATGAATAAATAACAAATGATATGCTTTGAAGGACATACTCTAGCACCACCATGGAGAATAGTCCGACCAAAATAGTGTGTTCTTGTACCGAGTGAGAATGTGAAAAAGACAGTACAAAGCTGAAATTGCATAGTGACAAAACTGACAAGAGCCTGTGGAATCAGGAGGAAAAACATGAGTGTTGAGAACATGTCCTTGGAGAAAAGAAAAGAATTTCAATTGACATAAGTGAAGTTCTTAATTCACTGGAAGATTGTGCTGATGAAAGCACATCGAGCATCAGAAATCTGGTTCCAGACACCAAAATAGTAGCCTTTCACATCCAGTGATATGAATATAACCTTACCAGAACCAACCAAGGTAAATGAAACAATGAATATAAAAGGTATAAGAAACAGGGGAAAGGTCATCATCCTCAACAGTTACAAGACCATTTAGACAAACTATGTTACAATCAGACTTTTACCTGAGATGATATCCAAGCAGCTTATCATTTTCTTTTGTATCTCAACAGGAATTTTTCTCAGCAAAAAATTGAGATTAAAAAGCATACACATGAAACGAACAACTTCATACCCTAAGGAAACCTTGTTCCAAGATGAACCCCAAAACCATTGGTACTGCTGTAAAAACACCTATTTGATACAAAAACTGTGCATTCAGCGCCGCACTCAATGCTGTATTGTCAAATATCCTTGCCCTGATCTGGAAAGTTTCACCAACACCTGATAAAGCCTGAAACAATTTGGTCCACCATAAAAAACTATTATAAGCATTAAGAAAGGAAGAGAAAATTATTATGTCACATCAAGAAACCATGCAGCATGCTGCCCCACTTTTCCTTATCATGATTACCTTCAGCTAAGATATGCACATAGAACAGAAGCAAAGGAAACAGAAGAGGTCAGAACAAATACACTACCCACTGACATATAGCATACCCTTGAATATTCAAACTACCCAAAAGCAAAAGGATAAAACCTAGCATTCAGATTTAGATTTTGGACACTTTCCAGTTATGGGATTGGCAGATAGTTAGAAAAATAAATAAGAAATCCCTCCTAGCTCTTGACCAAGCCATTGCTCAGTATTAATGCAGATCAAATATGTGCTCAAGTGATTTTAAAGGAAAAACAAAATAATCTTCCTCTGATACATCTTACTACTTACCAAATATGCTCTCCCATAGAGGAAAATGTATACAGTCAGCACCGTCAGCTGCCCAGATGTTAGAAGATCAATTATTAGACAATATGTAACTTCAAAGTCAGAATGTAACCTGTAACTGCTTATAAATAAAAATAGAGAGTGATGACTTAGATATTTGTCCAACCTCTCACAGGCACACTTGGGAATAGAGGCAGGAGAAAAGTATTCCAGAGATAAACATATGAATATTAAACAGAAGCTCATAACTTTTTAAGAAAGAACAACTTGAATACATTATAAGCAGATAATTTATTTCATAGAATCAATTATATTCTCTTCTTTATGGTTCAAAAATCAAGTTAGTAAAATATATGAATAGGTCACAGGACATGGTTTTCAGCTATAATCCCCATTCGTCCAGCTTAATAATTTATTTCAAAGCCTAAGCCTTAAACTGGATGATGATTATTCTCCTTTTCTCTTACAAAGTACTTTATTTCCGAGAAAACCCAACACATACAAGGGCAACAAGACCAATAATCCTCATCATCTCATTCCATTAATATCACTGGGTATATATGATTTTGGGAAAATTGTCCGGGTGCTTTATAAGAAATGGGACCATTAAATATGTTACTAGCATTCTGGAACAAAATTTGACTCTAATAATAGTAGAAAAGAAAATTCCAACGTGATGTGATAGGTATAAAATCTGGTTGATCATAAGAGAAGAAACTAGTTGGAATTCAAACATCATTCTACTCCCTAGGTCCTTTCAAATGCACTTATGGCTTCTCATTAACAAATTGGAGAGTTTGAGGAGCATCTCAAGTCAAACTTTTGGTTGCTATCTTGGAGGAATCATCAGCTTGTTACCTATACCTCTTATTTCCAAATATTTCCTTTTCTGGCGCTCTATATTTCTTGAAGGATCAGGACACGAGATGGATTGTTGGAAAGGAAAATAACTCACCATGGTGCAGAAGTAATATCCAACCGTAGTGAAGAAGAACGATAGCATTCTGAAAAAATCGAAGAGTTGTCCAAGTCTATAGACATCCCTACTAAGAACTTGCTCACCATTTCCTCCAGCCACCTTGCCTTCAAATAAAGCAATTTGATTAAGTCCAACATCTCTGCCCTTGCCAACCTGTAATAATCATAGTCAGATACTTCTACCATTGTGCATTCATCCGCAGAAGTAACAGCCTTCACATTTACCTGGATGTATTCATGGTGCGTAATATTTCCTTGACGCAAAGTTGAATTGAATCCTGCATATTCCAGGAATTTATATCTCACCAAGGAAATTTCAGTTCCATCATTACAATTAGCATGTATTATTTCCATCCAAAAGAATGAAATGCAAGACACTAATGTCACAGCTGTGACAAACATCCCAGACAGACAAACTGGAATGACACATTTCCTCAAAAATTGGATACCAGCATGTATAGATTATAAGGAACATCTCCATGCATATTAAGGAAATAATTATACCCCTTTCTGAGAATGAACAGGTCTTAAATCCCTCTGGTTTGGGTTTCAAGTGCAATCTTCTAATACCCAAAGAATGCAACTTAAACTCCACAGTTGATCAATTATATCAGCTATATCAAATAAAGAACATTGCATCAAATGACAATTCATTTTCAAATAAAGACTCACTAGTTTTCTAATTCTTCCCTCCAAAAACACACTGAACCAACAGCAACATTCCAGAACTAAACTCCATTATTTCATGGAATACACTGCAGCCAATTTCTGGAAAGCATATTGCAGCAATGCAACATTCTGGCAATCAATTTCAATTCCAAAAGAACCATATGACTCCATTTGTCAAGATATCACCTTAAGAAACTTAGATCTACCAAATGAAATCTTCGAAAGCTATGCTAAAACCCACAGATCTAACAAAATGTCAAAAACATAAACCAAGATAGATATTTTTTTTCCAAGTGAAATGGTCAAAATATTGTCCTAAAGAACACCTAAGAGTCACGATTCTTGTTTTTATCTTCTTTCTTTACAGGGGAAGGATCTCAAAGTTTCATTGCTTAAACATGATATACAAGAGGAGAAAGCTTCAATAGAAGAAGAATCTCAATAGATTCAGAATTTACATCGGCAAAACCTAGAACGAACCTTTCGATATACAAAAAGTAGGTGTAAGTTCAAGACTAGAAAGCAGGGACATTCAAACAAATAAATACGGACTAGACTTGGGCAAACCGAAAAAAGGGGCCTAGTAGTGATAGTGCACAGAAGGCAAGAAGGAACCATAAACAAAATGGCGATCTTGCAAAATGAAGGTCAAGTAGCACGATTTCAAGGGATCTGCAGGCATATTTAGAATATGGGCCATATCCTACACATCAAAAAATCAGGCCAAGCCATAGCATATCTCTGAGTCATGGTGGTCATGGATTACTAAGAAATACTCAAGAAGAAGCTCCGCCATCAGTAGATTAGTGAGAGAAAATATTAGGAAAAGATAAAGATCTAAATATATCAAATATCAGAAATGTTTTTAGAACCTAAATTAGTTGATCTCCTTTGGCCACAGAAAAGGGGTAAAAGATATACATATTGAAACACTGATTTTCTTTGATTACTTGAATTTCAAGCGAAAAATCACTGACAAAGTCACAAAGGTGATATCCAAACAGACTGTAACAAGGTTCACCCAATTGGACACAGAAAACAGTAAGAGGACCAGCTTTTTCTTAACTTATGATATGTAAGAACTCAGGAAGTTGTCAATAACTTTACACAAACAAATATACCTGCTCAGAAAATAAATGTCTACATGGAAATGATGACAAAATTAAAGAAAGAACTATTGAGAAAATATAATATACATCAAATCATACAAATAGGAAATTTTAACATCTTATTTTATAGCATAAGGTAAATTAAGATAGTGGGGCATCTTAAATAATTGTTTGGCACCGCAGGTTGGAAGAAAGCTTTTATCTGAAATGAATTTAATAGTGCTAAATAAAATTAGAGACCAAATACATGTCTGCTGGGAGGTGCAAGGACAGGAAAAATAGCTTAAACAGTAAGATTTTAACAAAGGATTCAAAAGTAATAGCTCAACATGCCAAAAAAAAAAAAAGGATTTTCTAGATCCTATTTTTGCGATCTTTTACAATTTACCTGCATATATGTCTTCACTGATGTTAATTACACGAGATGCCTTGCTGATACCTCCCCGAGTAAAATGGAATATTCTATCAAAAACATCAGGATGACCATAATGCATACGAACCCTATACAATTCAATAATTCAGTTTCATTATTAAAGACATAATCAAATAAAACAACATACATTGCATGAAGGAAAAACATGATTAGTAAAGCACCCAAACTCACTTTAAAGGATTTGCTAGAACACGCTGCCCAAGGGTTACGAAGCTGGTTTCTTGATTTGACATGAAATATGCTAAAGAAGATACACTGCAAAAATTAAATGAAAAAAATTTTTCAAATGCCTGTCAGCAATAAAGAACATAGAAGTATGTCAACATTAACCAGGAAGTACCTTCCAGTAAATACATGCTCTCGAACACCAAGAATGGTAGGATGATGAATACCATGATTCTGGTGGAATTCTTCAAGGAGGTTTCTCATTTTCAAAGCCTCCTCGAAATAATTGTCCTGTTAAACAAGGATAAATAGACAAATTAAATAGACAATTAAGAGGAGCAGAGGGGGACGGAGAAAAACTCCTGTCATCTGAAATTTAGTGTCCACATTTTTATTTGGGATGTCAAGGACTGAAGATCCTATTTCAGAACAAGCTTCCTATCTAAAGCTCTATGCAAAATCTGAAGTTACAGATAAGCTTCACTTTCTCCTGCCATGCAAAAGAGAAGAGATAGAGAGGATTCAGAAAAAGTAAGTAGTTTCCTTCTGTTAGTTTCTTAGGGGAGAGAGGAAAAGAGATAAGACAAAGATTGGA
Organism: Parsonsia alboflavescens; assembly: GCA_028571225.1. NCBI lineage: Eukaryota > Viridiplantae > Streptophyta > Magnoliopsida > Gentianales > Apocynaceae > Parsonsia > Parsonsia alboflavescens. The sequence continues at coordinate 2,280,426 of JAOXNR010000013.1, forward strand.
ATTCCTCGTATTCTAAAGAAGCTCTTTCCAGGAATACAGAGAAACAAAGAGATCCTCACTTTTCGATTAGTGAAGTTCCAAAATGCTAATTATATCGCTCTTCACCAATATGTTGCCAATCACAGACAAGTTATAAACAACAATAGACAACAAAGTGGTGGTGGGAGGGTGAATTGGTTATGGGTTTTGAGTGATCAGTTGTAATATGCTACTTGTTCGTTTTCAAAATTAGAGGATTTCAAGGATTCCTAATCATCTTTTGTGGAAGATTTTCTGCTAGGGTTTCACCAGTTCCATTTGGTATTAAAAGGTTCTGACTCAAAGTTTTAGGTTCTCCTCCGCATTGCCAGCTAAAATTAGGAGCTTTTGTTCCAATCTTGGCTTCTATAATTTATGATTTATTATCTATAGAGTTCGGTTTGTTCACTGTCAGCAAAGAATAGAAGAAAAGTACATGAAAGGGTATTACATAGAAATGGTCGAAAGGATACATTTGGAAAAGATTCAAAACATTAATCTTTTTCACAGTTCTAAAAACTCCTAATAAGAGTTAAGTCTCTCCTTTTCTTTTCTTCACAAAAGTCCCCAACAACGGGAAAGAAAATTTAAGATCTAATACCCTCACCATGGCTCAACTTGTTGTGTACAAAAGCCCATGCTATTGAAGTTCTTCAGTCCTTTCTCCAGGTTTTGATTGGTTTTAAGGGAGGTTCCTTGAGGAAGGGTTTAGAGACTGAACACAGGGCAAGATCCAAAGAAATATGAAAGTACAGCTATTACACATAAAGCCATTTAATTGCCCTTGATTTTCCAACCCATTTGCTATTATCTGATTTCAACCTTGTCTATAACTCTTTCTTGGCAGTATTCCAGGGCCCTAGACCTCATTCTCTTTGATACACATGTACAATTGAGTTAGTCGATAACCATTTGTGCAAGATAAGCATGGTCCATTTTGGAATCCATAACTATAAAAGGACAAATTCTTTGTATCTACAAAACACCAATAAGTGGCTTCAAACATTTCCGAACAGGATCACTTTAGGCCATCTCTGGACAAGCTTTCTGAGGGGAAAAACCTTCAAAAGAATGAGAAATGTCATTTTCGGAGTTGGTCACCCAAGAAAAAAAGGAAGTTGTTATTCGGAGTTGGAGCATTATTTGAGTTGTCTTATTTGGAGTTGGAGCATTATTTGAGTTGTCTTATTCGGAGCTGTTATTCAAATGTCAAATGTCTTTTCATGCCAAAAGTAGGTAAAACTCCGAATATGACATTTCTTATTCTTTTGGAGCAACTTGAGGTAATGTAGTAACAACTTCAGAGTAACTCAAATAACAACTTCCGAGCTAGTTATTACCTCAAGTTGCCTTATTCGGAGTTGTTATTTTCTTATGAGAAAAATGAGCATTAGTTATGAAGTCATTTGGTTTACCCCTGTTGTCCATCTACTCCCCTCCCCCTCCCCAAACACACATACATGCACCAGAAATGAATTTTAAAAAAAAGGAAAAAAAAAATCTTGCCATGAATCCCATCCGGCCATTTCTTCCTGTTGTCAAAGCATATTAACAGACATAAAACAGCCCCTTCATACATACATATCTGACTTGTTCTCTCTCTTTGACTGACTATCAAAGTAACACTAAAACCCAACATCAGTGCCGGAACTGCATATGGCATGATGAAGCTAGCACTAGCTCTACCTGCTTCTCAAATATTGCATGGTCCCTGCAAGACCCTTAAAGATGCTATTTTTGACAGTTCTAACTTAGGAAAAAGTTGCAGCCATCAGGTGCTAAAATACAAAGAAAATACCTGGGCTGCTGGTTTTATACCTGATTCATGTCAATTGTCTGTATAGCATTCCCACGTGTAAAGATAACAGCATGATTCTGATTTTCTGGTTTTCCTTCACCCAGTTTCGGATTCCCAGGCAACTTTACTGAATAGATTTCCTGCATTTGATTAGACAGAAAGAAACACAACTAAGAATATAAACATTTCAAGATATAGTTGGCGTTATCTCATTATATATTACATATGAACCATTAAGTCGTAACGTAAAGTGGAGACAGATAGACAGGCTTCACAGCTCTCAAGTGAGACCCAGAATCAGTGAGGCTGAACATTAAGGATTAGCCAACGATCAGGTGAAACTGAAATTGATGGAGAACTCTGAACAACACTATAACTTTGAGATTATTGAGGTCATCAAGAAAAACAGACACTTGATATAGATCATTTACTGAGGGCAATTCAAAGAAACAGCCCATCCAAAAGCAAAACAAGCTTACCCAGCCTTTATTCCCCACACACCAAAACAGAGAGGGGGCCAAAAAAATCGGATGGATAATCAAGATTACATCCGAAATTGCAAAAGAGTTTATTTCTAAAAATAAACATATTTTAAGTTAAATTTCCACTAAAAACTTCAATTTAAGAATTTACATCCCACTTAACTCATATGGTCCCACCATTAACTACAAACACAAGGATAATTCTTATGGAATAGGCACCCAATTCCAAACAAAGAGAGTAGTATGTTATCTAAGGATCTCTTCTCTGCCTCTTCTATGGTTTAGCAAAATGCAAGAAACTTCTTTTTATGTTTTACAATATTAGAAGTCAATTGTCCTAACACTTTGATTTTATTTCTTTTTCCTCCAAAAACAATCAGAAGCATACACAATCAACACAAATGTGTCAAAGAAGATCTAGAGCCCAGATAATGCACAAAGATCAAAGTAATCAAGCATGTATCATGAAGATAGAGAAGGAACATTCAAAACCTTATCTTTCCCATTGATGTCGGCTTTTACAAGTTTCGAGTAATATTCTGTGTGCACTTTGGCATCCTTTAGAGTCTCGACCACATCGATGAAAGCAACCCGAAGAGCTTCATTTCTACAATAAAATGGAAATCATAAGAGGAACATATGACAAACAGAATAAATATGCAATCCAAAAATTGTAGCACATCCACACCACTGGAGGACATACCCAGAAGCTAAAATACTTAGAATCTGGCTAATTATGAATGTAATATATAGCATGGACTTTAAAATTATGTCACCTTTGCATTAGTAATGCAATATCTGCTGCCTCAGGTTTTCGTTCTTCTTTCTGTTTTCCATATATTTGACATGTTACAACATACGTAAACTTCAGATCCGCCTGAGCTCTTGCTTCGGGAGACAACTCATAACCTTGAATATTATCAGTTACACCATTGAAAGAATTTGCAGCTTCCAAATCTGAGCATAACTCTCAATGATTAAGAACACCAGCAAATCAAGAAGTAAAGAAAATTCAAGATATTCAGATTGCCAACCTCCCAAAATCATTCTTTCCAGATAGGTTTGAAGGATCAAAGCTTTTCTGTAGTACATCATACCCCGAACTGCAGTGGAACAAACATCATGATACTAAGCAATCAAAAAACAATGTCCCAGTTGTTGAATGTAGATTAGCAGTTAGATTGCTATATCCAATAGAAAAGGGGGAAAAAAGCATACATCTGAAGTAGGACAAGGGAAGAGAGAGGGGGAGAGAGAAAGAAGAGTGTTCCGACCCGATCCATTTTGACATCCTGTCAAGGTCTGGTAAAAGAAAGAGAAGAAGAGGGTTTCGAATGGGACTAAGGGTTGTTTCCTTCTGGGGAGGCTATCCATGAAAAGCAACAAGCCAAAAAAAGGCCATATATGCAGAACCCTGAATATGAGTACTCCCTTATATTCAAAGGCTCTTCAGATGTTGAAGACATATACGGTGGCAGTGGGAAGCAAAACAGATATGGTTGATTAGATATTGGTGCAAAAAGGGAAATTTGTAAATATTGAGGTTATCCTCATAAACTTTTGTAAACTTGGTCATAAAAATCAATCCAAAAAAACTTTCAACTTTCCAAAAGTTTTCTAAGAATTAAAAAGAACCACTTTTGAAATAAAAAAAGTTGGATCTATATCCAATTGCACCCAATAGATTCCAAGTTTGCAGATGTTGAGAATCCCACATCGGGTTTGTTTAAGGGCCTATTGTAGTATATAAGGTCTTGGACAATCCTCCCCCCTTGAG
>JAOXNR010000013.1:2285005-2320702 GCA_028571225.1 Parsonsia alboflavescens
GGGCCTATTGTAGTATATAAGGTCTTGGACAATCCTCCCCCCTTGAGCTAGCTTTTGGGGTTGAGTTAGGCCCAAGCTCATATTTTAACAGCAGATATATAGGGCTATTCTCATTTGCCAATTAAAGCATATAAATGATGACTAAAAAAGCAAATGTTCTGTTACTGAAGAAAGTCAAGCAAGCATAGAATGATCAAATCATTAGTTGCGGCATATTTATATGTAATCTTGACTTTTCAGATATTCTAAATCCGTAGACATGCTAGTCATCTAACGACAAAAAGAGACCTCGGAGAACTGGAACTTACTATAAATATAAGCTAACATATAGGACAATATATAAGCAAGAAAGTTCTCAAGGTCAAATCATTCATTGAGCATCTGGAAAGAGAATATACCTGTTCTAGCCAATGTTTGTCCTCGGTAAGAAGCCCAAAAGCGAAGTTCAAGAATGTCATTTGGATTATCATTAAGTTCAGCTTCCGATGCATTCTCATCACGACCAATCCGAGCAAGAAAGTTTTTCCATTCATCTAACATTGAGGAGTTTAGCATTTTGCAACAAACAAGTACAAGGTATCTTTAAGAAAAATACCAACATAAGGGTTTCACAACTAGATTCAGAAAAATCTAAACCCAGCATTGCCATCAATAACTCCATTGGTCATTTTAGCAAAGACCTGTCCTAAACAGAAAGTTTAAAGCAAATGTATCTAGGAACTCGCTTATTTTACCAAGGATAAAAAAGGCTCTGATCTTTACATGCTTCAGTCAAATCCTTTTGTCTCACTTCTATCCACAGGACAACATACCAATGTAAAAAATTTAACTGGGGCCCTTATGGCTTTTGCAGAAACGCATAAAATTATAAAAGAACCAAGTAAATGCTAAACTATAACTCAGAACAGACTTAACAAGGTCAAAATCTAAACATATTGGTGCAACTTGCAATGAATGATAAAAAATAGGGCGCTACTGAAAGTGAGCAATAACCAGGGCATCAAAAGTGGATGACAAATACAATGACCAGTATTTGTCATGCAACGAAAAACTTATCTTGTAAATAGTATAACCAAGTTTTTCCAGATCAAGACAGATAAAAGAAGTCTACCACCCAAGATTTTATCACTAACATAAACAGTATTCAAGTCCACCACATTTCCTTTCTACAGGGTTATTTAGCATCAAAAAGAAAAAGACCAACAGCAATTATCTTTTGTTAACTTACGGGGGGGGGGGGAGAGAGAGTGAAACCACAGCAAGGGTTGCCTTCATTGTGAAGGATTAGAGAATTACCGGGATATATCTTCTGGAGGTAAAACAAAGTCGAAATACCATCTTCATTCTTCTTAAGTAGTTCAGACATGCTGTAGAGCACAATTTCAGAATAGTATGGCGTAAAAACACTGCAAAGCACAAAAGGAGCAAGTAATCAGTAGCCTAGCAATTACAACCATGAAATGCCAACAAATAACCGCTAGAAAAGAAATTACCTGAAGGACATCATCTCTCGCACTGGTCTCGCAATTGGCATTTCCATGAAAAGAGAATTTGTGAAGAACTCCAATCTGCGCCTGGCCTCAAGGTTTTGGGGGACATTTGCTGCAGAATCTCTGATAGTCAGAAGGGAATATATCCTCCGAATATGTGATCTCTGCATATAATCAAGAATTAATTGCTTACACAGGCAAAACATTTCCCAACTCATAAGAGCAGGAAATGAGGGAGAGAGAAGCCCAGAGATAATAAAATCCTACAATGTTTTCACTGAACATGCAGAGTGTGAGGAGAAATGATCTATGCTACTGTAACTCACCAACTCAGCATCTCTTGGCCACTTAAGTTTCTGGAAAAGACGACCTTCATTCCTTGCCTTTATTACCACATTCCAAGTCTCATAATGATCTCTGAACAAACATATCGATGAAACATAAGAGTAATGAAAGGCTACTACAACAAACATGAATTTTTTACCACGCCACAAACCTCATATTGATAGAAAGGACATCAAGCCGCATAACATCATAAAGATCTTGAAGGGCTTTAATAGCACCACTCTCAAGCTCTGGTGTGTGATCCTTTTTCTACAAAATCATGATAAGAAATCAGCATATCTTTAAGTAGCAATAACATCATATGGAAGAAACCTTATACAACCTCATAAAACAAATTACTCTTAGTGGCATAAAAATAGCATGTCAGAGATCTTAGAAAGAATGAACAAAATTTTTGTAACATGATAGTGTTGTAGCAAAAGATGATTAGCCAATACATGCCGCACCAAGACAATTCATCATGTGCCACATCAAAAATTTTCAGGAAAGCTCTAGAAAAAGGAGCCACAGTCCAGCAGCATTCAAACAGTTGACCTCTCAAAACACGTTTTTCGGTGCACTATGCACAGTGCCATTGGATGCCGTTATCATATGGAAATACAAAATTAAGAGAAAATCTGTGAAGTGATTTATATTCCTCACATCATGCAGTTTCCACTTATTAAAGCTTAAAAATGGACAACTACATCAAAATGAATCTATCTATTATATATATATAAACCTCCACTCATTCATAGGTTAATGCCATTAACATCTTGTAATTATGGGAACTAAGTACTAAACTTTCAAATTGTTTCAAACAAGCCCCTAAGTACAAGGCTTTTAAATGACATTAGCCCATACAATATTTGATCCCATTTTACAGTAAACTAGACATTGTCAACAAAAAATCTTTTTACAAGACAAATAAAACATCACATTCCCCATCTCAACAAAAACCATGAGTGATGTTCTTAAGCATGTAGCTTTTATCAGGTAACATATATATAGAACTTTCAAGTTTTAAACTTGAAGAAAATAATAGAACTATTCGACGGATGCAACCATTAAAGGATAACAGACAAGGACTAAATATCTCATTTTTTGAAAGAGAGCTTTTTAGAATTAAATTTAGGATTAATTAACGGATGCAAAAAGATAAGCAATTATCATAAACTAGTGTTAACTATCACAATTTATGATCAGAGCAATAACATATATGCATGTTCAAAGTTCAAAAGAGCTATTATCTGCAGGTACTGGGAGCAATAGAAGATATAAACTTTGACCACAAAGTCATGACATAATTCATAATGTAAGGAAATCAGAGCGCAAAAAGAAAAAATTGGGAAATTGACCTCAGATGCTATCAAAATTAAAAATAATAAAATATAAACTGGACTTTCTCAAAGAACAGTCACACAAGCAAAATAAAAAATACAAACCAATATGCCCATCAAAGCGGTAACTTTCTGCATGACTAGTGGCAGCTTATTCAGTTGAAAATCATCAGGAATACTCCTGTTGGAAATGCTTCCTTGAATGGCTTCATATATCTGTTCAACCCTGAACGAGAGACAGAAGTAAAAAAGAAGAGATTAGAAATAGATTGCATGATCCTTATTAACAAAAAGGTATCAAACTCCTAAAATCTTGTTTAAATGAGGCATGAGAAGCACATAACATCTATTCAACTTTCTTTTTCCCTAGATAAATGACAAGGTCAAAATTTTCAGAACGTTAGCCCTCATAACAATAATATGCTTCTGAAGATATTCTTTAAGTAGTTGAACATACCAGTAGTCAAAGTGATATCTAATTGCTCATGTAAAAATATTCCGTATCCATTTATTCAAGGCAACAAATGGGCTACAACACTAAACATGTTCCTTGCGACTCAAAAGTGAAAACAGGCCATAGAAAGTTATGCATAAAAGGTTTTGAGAGGAACAACCTTCGACTAGTGCAACTGCTATTCAGTTTACCATAATTGACCAAGTCCAAGTGATAAAATTCCTGAGTTCATGATCACTAATTTCAGGTAGTCAGAAAAATGTCATAGTTTCCACCAACACATAAAATATTCCTTCCCTTCCCTCACCTCCCAGGTCAACCTCCTACCAGCAGTACTCCAGAATCTACATGATTGTAAGACCAGGGTCTAATGATCTAAATATGACCCAAATTATAGGAGAGTTATCAAATTCTTATAATAGAAATTACCATTTCTTTCCTTCATCATTCCTTTCATCATCCAATATTGCAGTCACTATGAGCTTGATAGTATAGTAGCATTCTTGAACGGCATATTTCATGTAGTCATCCCTTGAAATCCTATCCCATAGCTCATCTTGTGAATCTCTACTTTCAACAGCAATATCCTTCGCAAGAAATATCTATACCAGAAAAGGAATGAAGAGGCTTGAAACAAGATAAAGCAACTCAATGATGATAACAAATGATCTCAAAAAGAATGAAAATAAAATAGGATTCAGGACAACCTTGCTTGCCAGTAAGAAGAGGGGCCACTGAACCAACTGAATACTTCCCGAATTTTTTGGCATTATAAGCAACTCCATTTCCCTGCCAAATTAGTAAAAGAATAATCAATTCAACAATGTGAAAGGAACTGAATACTCCATCTAATGTGAACAAAATGTGCATCTTGAAGAAACACTCACAAGTTAGTAATGTAGTCTTCCTCCCTCAAATTCTTCACAATTTCATTCCAAAAAGGAGCAAAATGAGCAGCATCCGCTTTATTCCTCTCCAGAACCTTCAATAAAACAGCAATTGTGGAATTACCAGATCACTTAAAAAGTACAGCTAACATGCAATAAAGTAAGTTATAAACTTGGCATGGCCCCTAATGTAAACTCAAGGGCAAGAAATGAAGATCCAATAATCACCAATCACTTTTGGACCAAAGGAAACAGACAGCTTTAATGCATTGACAGAAGCAAAATTTCGGTACACAATATGAGGGTCTAGTAATATTAACTCCTATACAGGGTTATCTATTACAGAGAAAGTCTAAGGAAGGCGATGTCGCACATGATAAGAAACGTGAAAGTTAACTGACAGTTAAGTCTAAAAATTGGACAACGTTCTTTTTTCTTGATCTTTTTCAATTCACGGAGTTACATCCCATGGCTTGATTCATTATTATCTACTTCTGTTCTTTTTCTTTTTTTTTCTTTTCCATGTTGGGAATGTTGACAAAAGCACGAGATCCAAACAATAAAAGTGAAGTTGAGGCAGACCATTAGAGATTTGGTCAAAAAAAAAACAAAGATCATCATGTGTTTTGAAATTTTTTCACAGTAGCATGTGACATTCCATTGCTTCAAGCCTTCAAGGCTCTTCATTCAATTACGGCACTTCAGATTTAGATCTGACATGACTTTCAGATTCAAGATCTTCAATTGCTTTCAGATTTGAGATGCTACAATTTAACAATTTCAACCCACCTTTGATGTATCTAATCCCTTAGACATGGGTGGAGAAAAAAACAAGATTGCATGGATATATATATATATATATATATATAGATTGCAGGGACCTATTCGGGAGAAGAAGGAAGAAGGAAAATAATAGAAGTATCAAAGAAAAGAGGAGTCTTGTTTTCAGTCTTTAGTTGGGTCGTTGATTAATGCTCACGTTTCTTATCCTGTGCAACATCGCCTTCCTTAGACTTTCTCATCTATTAAAATGAGCAATCATAAAAATCTGAGAGAAAAATAGGGCTCTGTCCACTGTCCAGCTTGAGGGAAAATAAGCAATCATAAAAACAAAGCTGCCCCTCCAGCAAGTATTCTAGATCTTGCAATTAATCAAACCTCACAGGAAACAAACAAGACTAATGTAAAAATTAAAAAATTAAAGAAAAATAAAAAAGAAGGGAGTAATTCAAGGATTATATGAAACTAATAATGCTCACCTGACCAGCTGACCGGAGAGAAGCCCTGTAGAACAGTGAAGATATTTAAATGAAGCACAAAAAATAATATGCAAAATTGACTCAATTGAGAGAAGGACAAAAAATAATATGCAAAATTGACTCAATTGAGAGAAGGAAAGATCAGATAAAAACCTGTTGGAAAGAGGTATGTGAAGAGTATCCATAAAAGCCTCAGGAAACCTCTCAAATAGTTTATGGACAGCATCCAACGACCTAATCTGTGGAGGACAGGGAAACAATCAGATTACAGAAGCACCTTCATCTTAAGTAATATTTCCAAAATATGAACCTAAAGGATTGACTATGTGAGATAAAATACATTCAGTGTCATAAAATGGTTACATAAAGAAGTATTTACCTCCCCAAGACGATCTCTTGCACCCAGCAAGAACCCCATAATAGCAGATATAACTGTGTAAAATATATGGATATCTAAAAGATAGATCTGCAAAAAACAATAGAGCTATTATGATAGTTTAAAACTTCAAAATGCACACTTAGCCAGCATATATGAGGATCATGGTAAAGATGGCATCATTAGATATTTACTGTGATCACAAGCACATGAAATAACTGCCTTATATCGCATTAAACATAAAAATCATTACAATCACTTTAATTGCAAAGAACATCTTTTATCAAGGACAGGAAAATTTTGGAAACAAAAGACAACTGATTTGCAGTTTACCCCCTGATTCTTCAACAATGACACAGAAAATAGATTTCTTATTAATTCTCTTAGAAAAGAAGTAGCATCATAAAAGTTGTTTCAAAAATTAATTAATTTTTAGTTTAAACAGAAACAGTAAACAGAAGATCTTTAAAAAGCAAGCCAATGGTAGCTTTTCAAAAAATAGCTTCCTCAACTTTTTGAATAGCTTTTTAGCTGGGAAAAAAAGGGTTACTTAAACAACTGAAACAGGCCAATAAAGTTAGATGCAGACATAAAATAAAGTAAGGCAACAAAAGAATAAGATATTTAATCTATCAAAATGAAAAAAATATATGAATCAATACATGTGATAGGGGAAGAGCTTTTTTTTCAGTTGAATCATTACACTACCACATTTGTCTTACCTACTAAACAACAATTCTTCGATTCAATTTATAATCACAAACAATTTACTGATAAAGGACTCCATGAACATCTCAGAAGCCCAATGTATTTCTATCTAGAGTGCCCTCAAAGCAAATACTAGTGCTCCTGATAGTTGATAATCCCTTAGTTTTCCAGATGTCCAAAATTTTGAGACAGCAATATACTCTTTTCACCCTCCACTGCTCAGATTTTCAGGATATAATCATCATGAGCCTTTAGACCTTTCCAGCTAATTAGATTCCGTGATGTCCTATAGCATCCATATTAAACAATGACAGTGAAAAGAATAGACACAAGGCAAATACCAAAATACTTGCATGACACACCTGAACTCTGTAATCAGTCTTTACGAGAAAATAATTTGGCACTGCAACACGTATCTGTTGTCAACCTCTAGGAACAAGGTTATAATTTGGTACAGTAAAGTAATGCTCAAATGTGAATGGGTAAAAAGCAGCTAAAATTGAAATGAGTAATTTAATTTATTTTCTATTATTAGAGAAAAAAACTAGGAACCGGAATGTAAGGGAGTTAGTCCTACTTAGGTCTCCAAGACAATCTCAGATAACACATTTTCTCTCAAACTGTTGACTTATAGGTCAATGGCATCAGATGCAGAAAATTCAAAAATTAGATGGACAGAATTAAGGGCAAGTATTGAGGTTACAACTACAGGGGATAAATACAACAACAGAAATTGTTACTTACAGCAAAAACCGGAGCCCATAAGCATGCAACCGTAAGAGCATTGTGATTATCTGCAAGATAGCTCAACTACATTAGACAAACCAGATAAATGGGCACAACACGTATGATAAATGTTAAACGACAACAACAATAAAAAAAAAAACTTTAAACAAAGTAGATTTTATCTATAAAGGCTGGAAACAAAATTTACGACAAAAAGAATTTGAAACTTCGCAAAAATTATTGAATCACTATAATTTATTTATCAATATCTAAGTAAATTAATAAGGTATTACAGATTCTATTTGGATTTGAGGAATTTTATATATATATACACACAACCTTTAGGTTATTATAATGTCAACCATCCAGAACTCAGAAACCTATTACCAAATCTTCACCCATCCAAAGTCTAGGAAACCTTAACCCTCCAGAAATCAGATAATCTTCTAATATAATCCTTATACAAGTACATGTATTAACACTAGTCATATTCTCCCTTTACTTCTCAATAAACTATAACTATTATTATAACAAATCAGTAACTACTTCGACGAAAGTTTTGAGTGGGACTACATTGATGATGTCACAAAGAGGAAAAACATAACAATTAGAAAAAATTAATAAAAGGGGTTAATTTTACTTTTCAGAATATTATATAAATTTGCATAATTTTTCATAAATGTTAATAGATTCTTATTCTCACATTATGTCTGAAATCACCGACAACCAAGGTGCAGTAATTAGAAAGATAAATATATAAAACAAAATAAAACAACAGATGAGTAGTGAGCTTGTTGCCTACGTTTAGACACGAGATCATGCCAAGAATATTGATTGATGTCCATATTTACTATTAACTGCGTTGGTTCAACCAGAGGTTTAATCTGGAACACAATAAGAAAATTAAAATCAGTAATCAACAGCCCATTAGCAAATACCACCAACTCAAGTTTTATGACAGAATTTGAAGAACACCTGTAGGAAATAGGCAAAGCAAAATTTGCAACCCAGGACTATTAGCCAGAAAATCATGTACCTGCATTACAACACATTATTAAATTCTAACACACAAAGAAAGAGAGAAGCTTGATTTTCTGTCACCATGCATATTTATTATTTACAACCTCTGCTTACGTCAATGCAACACACATGGATAGTACACTGAAATTCATATCTGAAATAGGTCTATAACAAAGGAAAAGAAGCATTGTAAAGTCATAACAGATCGTAATAAATGATTATTGGATTATTCAAGAAGACAAACCAAAAGAAACACGCCTACATACAGTCAAATTTTCACAAAGAGCAATACTAAACTGTCTTAGAAATGTTATTTGCAAAATAACAATAATTAAAAAAGGATAAGTTGTCAACTGTAACGCTTAACTTTCAACCTTTTCCTATGCATGAGCTCAAGCTTTTCAATGGAGTTGAAATAACCTTAAACTTTCAAAATTGATCCCTTACCCTTACGTAAGAAAATAAAATAAAAAAAAGAGTACCATTAAGTCAGTAACACCAGGGGATTTTTGTCCTAATGATTTTGTCGAATCTCAAATCTTGATCTGTTCCAAAATATTTATTTTCCATTCAAATCTTCATTCTCAAAATCTCAATTACAGTGATGGCAATACCCCACTCGATCTACTGAAACAACAAACACAATCAGCCTCTTCTGAGATATTGATTCAGATTGTAAAAGACCAAATTCAAAGAAGTGCCCTATGTTCTAATCTGAAAATTCATGTATTTGGCGGCAGCCCAGGAACTTCTTAGAAAATCCGTGAAGTGATATTGCAAGCATAGAGGATGATATATTGCTGCATAGCGAACTCATTGTAGCACGCTGTTTCGTCTGACTCGTTGAAAAAAAAAACCTGGTTCTGTGAATACCACTGCTAGGGCACCTGAAGATGTTGTTCCATCTGCCAAGAAGAAACGAGACAAGAAAAGAAAATGGCAACTGGGGACAAACTGATTTTGTTGGAATCCTTTAGGATTTATTCAAGCATGCGAGAAAGCTCAGTCTCACTACGGTAGAGATTTTCACATATGACCAGCCTCTCAATAAACAAAAGAGTAGTTGCTTTACCAAACAATCCTAATTTCAAATCTTCCTCAGAATCAGGGAATGAACAGGGTATTGTAAATGATCAATGAGCATTGACCATTCCCTCTCCAATCTACCATTTTTTATAAATTTTTTGAGGATTTTTTGCAATTTGAGATGATTTGAAAAAAAAGTTATTAGATCTAGATAAGAATTTTTTGGGTTTTCGAAGAATTGAAAGGACAGGAAAGATCTTGGATCAAGATTTTCAATTTGACAGATTAACAAAAGGACAAAAATACCCCCAAGTGTTAGTAACTTAATGGCATTTTCTAATGTAAGGGTGCAAAGGGTATGGGAGATCAATTTTGAAAGTTTAAGGTTATAATAGATCAATTTTAAAGTCCAAGGTTATCTTAGGAAAATTTTGAAACGATTTACCCACAAAGAATAAATAAACAATCTTGAGAGGATGAGAACTCAATGATTCCACATCATATCTATATCTTCAGACATAAACTCAATAAATGAGTTATATTCTTGCTCTTTCCATATAACAAAATTTGAAGTTCATCAAATGATTCTAAACCAACATAAGATGATATACGGAAAAAACAAAACATTTCAAACCAATGAAGACATACAAAAAAACAAATTGCCAAAAGAGGAATAACCGATAAAGTGACAGCTGTTACAACTTTATTTGCATTAAGAGAACATAACTAGATTCATGAAGGATCTTTCATCATGTATGAAACCAAAGAACTTACTTCAGAAAGTCTGAAGTTCTCTCGTACATGCCCCGGCCAACATAATAATGTTCCTTGAAACAATACCATCACCAGGTATTTAAGTTCAAAGATCACTTTTAATCCATAAAATAACAGACTGATAAACATGTATGTAAATCCCAAACCTGGTGCATCCACTTGATGAAACGAACCAGAGGCCAATTATCACAGTGATTGCCTAAACGATGACAAGCGGGTATTCGCATAATGGCACCCAAAAGAATCTGCAGCCCGGCATATACAGCTATGACAATGACATAAATTTTGAAGAGAATTGACTCCGCATTTGGATTACTCTTCTCTTCCAGAGCCTTCCTGCAATTAGAGAAGACAGTGATAAGTGAATAAAGATGGGGCAAGACACTGATAAGTGAAAACTCTTAAAGAATGAAAATGTTTGTAGAAAATAAATGACTCACACATAAAGAAAGCATATGAAAACAGAAGCCGCGCTGAAGCAAAGAAATCGGAGGAAAATACGGGTAACGGCTACGCGCCTTGATGTGGAATAGGCACCATACATCATCAGAATGTCCAAGACACCTGCAGAAAGGACAAAGATAACATTAAAAAATTACGACATGAACACACAGTGAAGCTGCACAGCAAGTATCAACTTCAGTATGCCAGTTAAAATTGCCATCAGATACAGGGTAGAGTTAAGCAAAACCGATGCAGAAACACATACTCTGTATAAATTTCATCACAACATATGTTGGTCCAAGACTTAAAAGTTCTCGTAGTGTCTTAGAGTTAAAACCCCCATTAAATGCAATGATTGTAAGACCCTGAAAAAAAGACAGTCAGAGACATTGATCAATAGCAGGTCTAGACAAATCAGAACTATATAATTCCAAAACTATGAGAAAAGAGAAGACAAAGTAATAGTGGTCTGTCAAAAAATCAACAAACAAGCACATCAGAGACATTATTTTGGACTCACAAAGGCAATAAAACAGTAATATATCCAAGACAAGCAAACGAGTGTATGAAATATAACTTCCAGAGCAATGGAGCAAAAGGTTGTGGTATATGTTTCTTAACCTGGAACACCATGACCAGAAATATCCAAAGGCGATGGAAACTATGATAAAGATGAAGAAATGTCCTGTGTTCAACAAATGAAGTTTTCCCACGACGTTCACTTGGTCCAGACTTCAGAATATTCTGCAAAAACACAGAGAAGAAAAGATCATGTATTCTGCTAGAGACAAGGGGAAATTTTCATATATTCTGCTCATGACAAAGGAGAAAAGGTTATAATCGATAGAAATAGGCAAACAAAATAAGCTAAAACCAACTTTCTATTTTTCCTCACGGGTAAGCAAAACATACAGATAGGTTTGAAAAATTAGTTGAATCATATCCTTCGTTACATATAAGCCATATAAATAAACATTGCATCATTCTAGTACCCTAGTCCAAAACCCATTTTCCCACAAAAGTACACACTAAAACTAAAATGGTGCAAATTTTGAGAAACAAAGTAACAAACTAGTGATTTTGACAAAAGAAGAGCCCTTCCCTAATTTGAAAAGTAATAGAATTTTCCATAGGTAAACAATAAAATGAAACTTCATAATATACCCTCAAAGAGATATTATCATGATTATTATAGCAATTTTAAATTTTAGAAATATCACAACTCTAAAAATGCAGTTCTCCTTCCAACACCACAAACTGAACCTGGTCCGAGCTTTCAGTTGTGGAACATAAGCAGTTGCAAGCTTAGCAAACAATTTAAATAAAGAGTCATAATATGCTTCACTGTTCATGTTACCACATTGTGTAACAATATGTGCCCCTAAAACTAGGTAGATGACTAGTAAGACATCTTCTAGGTCTTGAGTTGGAGGATAAATGCAACCAGAACACACGCTAGCAATTAAGTGATAGATATCATTCAACAGAATTGCCAATTTAATATGAAAATACAGAAATACGGGGTTCAGGTACCTTGGACCGTGGCGTTGGCTTTAGGAAAAATGAAGAACTCTTATGCCATGGCCAGCTAAGTTCAAAACAATGAAGTGACCTGAAACAATAATTTTTCCTTTTAGATAGAAGATGGAATGCAAGAACGAATCATCTAATTGATTCTTTCGACCTGAAACGAAAAGTGAACAGGCCAGAGTCAGAATAAATCTCAGGAGCATGTATCAGCCTACCAGAAATATTCATTAAAATCATCATAATTTCTCCAGGCTGAATGTGGTGCACGTCCGTTGTCATTGTTTGCTGCTTCCTGCACGTTAAAAGTAAAAAATACTTATATTTTGCAAGTGGCAAAGCATATTGAAGTCTCTTCTCTCATCATTTCTTCCATCTCTTGACAGAAGATTTTATAACATTGCTGATTCAGCTTTGGCAACCAAAGTCCCTTGTTTATCTCAAGCTCAAGATGTAATATTCAGAAAGTAGGCATAACTAGTAACCAAAGTCATGTGCAAGATAACTATTTGTTTCTGTGAGATTGGAGGGATTATCTTATTTCTAACAGCAAAACATTACCATATAATTTTGTAATAATTGCCAAATAAATACAATAAGAGGAAAACATAGCAGCTCTTTAACAAAGGAAAAAAGGATTCTCTTTATTCTGAAATTCAAAGTGAATTGCTCAAGATTTCTAAATCAGATGAATCCAAAGACGTCGTGATGGGATAAGGACAGCAATTTCAATTAGGGCTCCTATAAAGTGATCTGTCTACCTGAAGGAAAATGGTGTACCCAATGGAACAAAAAACTTAATGGGGTTTCCCGCACTATCTACAAATAGCCAGAAAATGATGTATAACTTCTTAACATATACAGAATGCAATAAATTGCTGTATATGATGAAAAGGAAACCTCCTAGAGCAGCTTATGCAGGCACGTCTGATAGCAAATACAAATATTCAGACATCTCATATGATACTTAAGAACTGCTAAACACCAATCACAACCATTTAACAGGGTTTCACATGATTAGTTATTCAGGACGAAATCATTAATATTGTTTACTTTCATAACATTTCTTGTGATTTACTCCAACCACAAAATCCCTACAGTTTCGAATAGTTGTCACAACTTGACCAAATTTAAGTGTCAAAATAATTGTCACATTGCAAGGTCAAGGATGCACTTCCAACTTTACCCTTTTATGTTAACAAACTAAAACCATCACATTAGTTAGTCTGAAATTTTTTAATAACAGATTTAGATTTCTTTTACCTTCAAACACACCTATTAATGACATGCCCAATTCCAAGAAAGGTTATTCTACACTTTTATTCTCACATTAGATTTATGAATTTTCTTCATCCACGAGAAACACTAAAATGTGACAATTATTATGACACAGAAGGAGAAGAATCCCTGGGTTACATAATTCCCTCATTAATCATTTTCTTGGAGAACAAGAATCCACATTGGGCTCTATGCAACTCTATTTTCCAGATTTTGCATACCAGCTTTATACCATTGCTGCACAAATGATGTTGCCATTGGCATTCGGTTCTTCTATAAGACCCTAGAGTTTTCTAAATTAATCCCTAATAAAGGATTTTGTGGTTTCCCTCAACTGTAGCTTCAACATGAATCAAAGGCCCTAACTTAACACGCCCCCACCAGCATCAACATCTGATAATTCAACTATAATATCTTCTACACTGAAGGGTCTCACACACAGTGAAATGAAAACTCTGATAACCAAGATCATAAAATACCATGACATTTTTGCAATAGCCAGATGACAGGTACTTACCAATCACATTTTTACAGAACATATATCCAAAAATTATTTGATTACTCATTCACCAAGGGATGGCCCTACATGTGCGCTAGAATGCCTGTGCAGATTGTACGTGAAAGTAAAAGCATCCCTCATCAATAACGAAAGATGTAGGTAACTACATGGCCAATCAATCTCGCCCTTGATTGTAACATTGAAACAGAAAGTGACGAGCAGTCAGCGAAGGGAAAACAACCGCACATACCGCAGCAATGACATCATAAAGAGGTCGTATAACTTGATCAAGAAAGGACACACCATCCTCTGGTTGTGCAACCTGCTGACGTATTTTTTCTTCAAGCTCCCTTCCCATCTGATCATAAATTTAATGTTAAATATGGCAGATAAGGACTCCTAGAAGAAAATATATGGAATTAATAACAAAATGACAAATCAAATATAGTATAGCAACTGTCAACATTCAGCTTGTCAAGACATATATGTTGGATTAGAATACTATGTTCTATTTGGATTAGATTACTATGTTTTACTAGGTTATAGATTTCCAAGTCAAATGGTTAAGAATATGTTTTGTATTTATAATCCCTGGGTTTTAACCTCATATCTAAACGAAGTGGACAGTTTGAGAAGAAAGAGACTAAAAACATTAAACATGTGTTTATATATATATGTATATAGGGATATATATATATATATATATATATATATATATAAGATAATGCTATAAAGTGCACTGTTAAGTTTTTAACAATTAATATCTGATAAAAAAATTATTTTTTATAAATATATTTTTATACCCTAAAAAGATAAACTAAACCCTAAGGATACCGGATCAAATTTATTATTTTTTTTAAATAAAAAAAAAAAAAATTAACCATTAACTTTACTTGTTAGAAACTTAACAGTGTACTTTATATATATATATAAATAACCAAATACTCTTCATGTCACCTAAGTGGATGGACTAAGGGATGTGGCTTCAAAAGAATACCAAAGTCATCCATAATCAGCCAACCCCCCCTCCCCCCACTGGTCGAAAATTAACCATGAAAGATATTCACATCGAAGTACTGAACTTTTACAAGTAATATAGCATTTAGTCACCCGACAGAGTATTCTGGGCTTATAAACTGGTTGCCTACCAGAACATTGTTGCCAAATTAGCCAGGACAGCAACTATAAAGATGTCAGCAAAGTCTGATTGCACAGCATTGAAAAATAGCTTCCACTTTCACTCCCTTGGTATTTTTATTTGGTCATTCTCGTAACGGTTATTTTCATCTTTTCTGGTCCATTATGTTTATTCTCAAGTTTGGACCTTAATGATTGTTATGTTTTTTCTAGTCCTTATTGTATTTTCAACTCTCCATGCTGATCCCTCGTGATTACTTTTATCTTTTCTTAGTCATTAATGTATTATAGCATGACAGTTTAATCCTTCCAGTGGCAGGTGCAACCTTTTAGGAAGAATACAATAAGCCAAATCAAAATTTTAAGAGTGATACTTGTTATATCCACAAAACTCCTTATCTTTTATTCGTAAAGACCAACCACGCACACATATAAACTTAGATTACCATATCCTAAACAACCTAAAACTAGGAAACCTATTACCAAATCCTTAACCATCTAACTTAGGAAACCTTAACCTCCTAGAACTAAGTTAACCCTCTAATATAATCCTTATATGGCTATGTCTTAACAATACTTTCTAAAAAGCAACAAAAACACCATGTGAACTGACATGACAAAATAAGTAATTAGAAGAATTTTGAATCTCAATCTAGTCAAAATTAAAATTAAGGTAATCATTCTCTAAATCACAATCAAAGTTTCTCAAACCACAAATGTCAAAGTGTCATTAGGATTATATTTTTACCAAAAGACTATTGTATTATATTTTTAAGGAAATATGATAAAATTCTCATTTTACTCATCATAATTAGTTCTCGTGCCCTCAATGTATTTAATTTAGCCAGAAAAAAAATTAATACATTGGTCATCAGAAGGAACCATATTTTATTGGATTTACTTTAGAGTCTAAAGATAAAAACAACCATTGGGTGACAAATATGGAGAATGACAAAAAAAAAAACCATTAAGAAGCAAAAGGGAGAATAAATACATTACGGTTCAAAAAATATAAAAAAATAATCATTAGCACTAAAATGGCCAAACAAAATTGCATAAAGAACATAAAGGGAATTAATCCATACAACGCCATTTAAAATTAAATTTCTTGTTGCTCCAGGGCGACTTACATGATGAAATATGTAGCACAGGCATTCTGGAAGAAATCGAATATTGGAAGCTTCTCCCCATATCAGAAAGTACAATGAGATGAACAGCAACTTCTTTTCCTTGCTTACCGTCTCCAAACTGCCACAAAAGAAAGGTTAGGTCTTGACTCAATCTTGACTTTACACTAAAGTATGCACCAAAATGTAATGACACCTATGCAACAAATGTATGCTGTAGTTCAGGTTTCACGTACTTGTTCCACACTGGTAAGATGCCCAAATAGTTGCACCACTTGACATAATTGTCCAGAGACTTTAAGAACACCTTTTGGGCGGCAGCTTCATCCAATATCTGAGGTAAAACCACCACAAATGAGAAATAAGCCTTTCCAAGAAGTTAGAAACTTGGCCCAAAACAGAATTGGTCAAACCTCAAAAGAATCTTTTGTTTGGACAATAAGTAAATTCCAAACTGTTCTACATAAAGAAAACTCATATTTATGTCAACAATTTCTCCTGCAAAGATATGCAAGTGCCCTTTCACATTTCTCTTCATACAATTGGGAACCACATTGAAGTTAACCTTATACAGGTAGATTTGTTTCACGTTTTAATTTCTTTGGGGGAAGGTTACAGCAAAAGCAGTCATAAGCAAATCAAGAAAGGACTCATGCCAACATTCCACAAGAAAGAGCTCCTTCCCAATGGCTTTTCATCATGGTAGAGTTTGAAAATGCTACATGATACTGTGTTGATTGCAAAGACAATGCTAGAAGATGGTGGATCACTATTTCTCTTTTCATTATCAAAACCTTGCACTTATTATGAATTCAAGTATCTAGTTTGATGCCTCATGTGCCTCAAATCCTTTAATCTATTTCACATTACAAAACTCAGTATGAGAGTTCAAGTATGTTATCTTCTTCATCACAAAGCATTTGGCAGAGAGATCTAGCTAGAATGATGAAAAGAAACTGAAGGGGGGAAGTAAAATGATGCAGATGGGGCAGAGTGATGGGACTGCAAATAGGCTAGCAGAACAGGCACCACCCGCATCACTGATTGAATCACCTAACAAATACATCTTCTGGTAGGTTGGCTTCAATTTCAGGGAACAAAATTTCATTTTGGTTCAAAAGTAAATAACTTCCCAAACAACCAAGCAATATGTTATAAAACATACTGGCTCAGTTTCCTCTGGTATCCGAAGCTGGCTCTGTTCATTAGCAAGCAGATGAACGACATGCTCACGCTGATTGGAAACATTATCTTTCTGCCAAGAAACCATAAAATCAATTGTTATTGAGAATAAGGACAAGAAAAAACCAAGGAAATAAGAAAGTACAACGAATAAAAATACTATTGACTCCTCACAGAGAGCCTTTCAAGGATGAAATGCTACTAGGTTTAATAAGAATAAAGAACCCAGAACCATAAGGTGAACTTATTCATCCATGATAAAGCATTGAGCTAAAAACAAACCATATTGTACTCAATAAATTTTAATCCATTTATAATATCATAAAATTATCATTCAAACCCCATTTTCAAGGAGAACAATTATAATGGCAAACCAATCATTTGGTCCTAAATTGAAAATCTACATTTACATGGCAGAAAATTATAGTTGAGTATTTGAAAAATTAACATATTACCACCTTACCCAAATCATTAGTTTTTCTTAATCAAGTAGGTTATTGGATTGTGCAAGATAGAACAGAAATATGTTTATTTTAGGAAATTGGATATTCATTCAGAATATAGGCATTCAATCTGTACGAGTAAATTTGCTGAAGTGTATACTGACTCATGACGTAGATGCATGGGAGCAATAGGGTGACGTAGCCATCCACACTTGGTTTGTATGGTTCCGAAGATGAAGATGGGACAGTAAGAAAAAATCGACTTCTTTACACATGAAGTACACTAAAGCACAAGATAGACACAACATTCAATGTAATACTGCTAGTCAATTGTATTCATGCATATATGATGATTAACTGTTTTCTCCTTTCTTGTCAAATTTCTTCAAAAGAAAAACAGCAATACTACAGAAAACAAGCAAAGAACTCTCATGTTTAACAAGAGACGCCTCTGCCCAAGAAAGTGGGAGATGCAACAAGATAATTTGCAGATCCGACTGATAAGCTGATAGCCATGTCTCAGAGCTGTTGCATTTATGCTTTTTCCCAGAATGGCTTTCTTCCTTATCTTTTTTGGGTGGTTAAATAGATCATATGAACAAATCATTTCTCACAAATAGTTTAGAGTTTTAGATCAGGTGTCAAGTCCTTAATGTTACATCTGCAAAAGAACCAAAAATAAATCTCCTAGCAAAATATGTTGATCCATCACCAAATCAAGTTAAATAACTTCAATGCTAAGCAAATGGTTTAGGACACAGAAAGTTCCTCCAAAACCAGGTAAATAAATGAGCAGATGCAAAACCACTAACACACATTATCAGGAAACCAACCTGAAACCCAAAAGTAAAGTGCAGAAAATCAAACATGTCTACACTCCTCGTAGGAGGTATGGAGAAACTGGATGGTAATTTCGGCAGGCCCCCGAAGTACTTTAATGCTGAAGCTGCTGCCCGGACCTGTATTCAGTCATATAAATAAGTACTATCACAATTCACAAGAACATGTAGCACAAAATAGATAAAACAATAAAAATTGATGCACCTCAGGGAAGAAAACAATAGCATTTGTGGTTGAAGGAGCATCAAGAGGAATAATGTTATATACAAGGTCCTCCGTCATGGCAGCATCTGCTTCCATTACACGTTTCAACTTAAAGACAGAGCACAAGCAGATTTCATTATTTAACTCCACAAAGCCCATCATGAGAAATGTTATAATTAGGGGAGAAATGTGATGGTGCAAGGAGGGCAGAGGGAGGGAGGGAAAGAGTGGGGGTCCAAAGAAACAAAAAGTTTCAAAAAAAATCAGGAGAAAGGAGACAACAATAACTTCAGTATAAGAATGAAAATAATCAGTCAATACTCTTTCCAACTTCATAACGAACTGTTTTGAGATATTTCAGAACCAAGAATTATCTCGCCAATTAAGTTCCAATATCAATCTATTTTCCCTTAAATTAGGAGTGTTTTTACATGTTAGAGGCTTTGGGCAATAGAACACTCCTTGCTTCACTTCATTTCTTTTTCTTCTTTTGTTTTTTTAATTTGTGGATTGGGGTATTTCAAATTCTCTTTGGGATGTTTAATGCTTATGCGGGTCCTATGCTTGTGAATTAAACAAACAGGAAACTGAACATTTTGAGTTTATAAACTTGTTCATAGCTTTTCTAGTTAAAGAAACACTTGTGTTTCAGGACTCCTATAGTTCTATTTTATATTTAACCTGTTTAGGACTCAATTCTTTATAAAACCATGGACATTTTCTGTGGTCGTTACAAGTGCTGATAGCAAGGTGCTTTTCTCCCTCAATTTGGCATTACACAAGGTCCATTAATTTTTTGAGACTACAGAATTGTGTGAAGATTGGTGCTCACTTGAGTGTGGAGTATTACATAAAAAGACAACGTAATATAAAAGCAAACTTTTGCCATAGCAGCAGGCAGTCACTTGTTACTTCTCAAATATAATCTTTTCAATATGTAGACCACTAATGATTCACTTTCCACATTTCAAAAAGATTCCAGCTACCAACTCTGTCATTTTCATTTATTCAAGCTAGTTCACTACATTAAGTGATTAAATTTAACCCTCTCTATCAGCTAGCCGAAGGTGAAGGTGAAAATTTAATATGGTATCAAAGCGGGAATCCTGAGTTCGATTCCTGCTGCTCGCCCATTATTGTGTTATTATTCATGTGTTGGACTTGTTGAAAATTTGTGATCAGCCAACACATGAGAGGGAGTCTTAAGTGATTCAATTTAATCCCTCTTCGTCAGCTTAAGCTTAAGCTGTGGAAATTTAACACACTAAACCACACAATGGTTGTCAAACTCGTGCACTACCCATAAGAGTTTATGACCCTACACGGTGGGCTCAATCAACTACGTATAAAATCAAAAATGAAGTATAAATTTCGACAAGTTCTCAACTCAACTTGTTAAACTCAATGAACTGACCAAGTTTGCCGAGTCCAACTCTTCCCCTAATTTTAAATGAAATTAACCCTAACCCATCAAATTACCCAACCCATTTTCATTCCTAATTGAACGCTCATTCCTAATTGTATGTTTTTTGGGGTTTCTCTTCAATAGAACTTCAGAAACTTCTCCAAATTCCACACCATCAACTCTTTCTTCCAACCAAGAATCTCAAATCTCTATGCTTTTCATCTTCTTCTTCCAAATTCCAGACTAAAATTTCTTTGATTTCAATCGAGTGCTTGGTGCTTGAATTAATTTAATTTGTTCATTTCTTGATACTTCAATTTAATTTATTTCATATTTTCATTAAAGACTACACAATCCATATTCCAGAATTCCAAATTCTAGCGAGTTGTTGAAAGCTACTTGTTTGTGAAAAAATGGATACCCGTAATATGCTATTGCTTTCAGTTGACAGATGATTGATGACTATTTGTTGAGTTATTTTACTTGACTAAATTAAAAAAATTTCATTCCTTTGCAGTCTATAACTTGATGCTCCAGTTCAAGTCTTTGATGATTCATTATTTTAAGTGTTTGGATTTTGGTTTGATATATTAATGACTAATTTTATTGTATTATTTATGTTTTCCTATGTCTTAGTTTGGTAAAATAAATGGAGGCATATTAATTATTTTGTAACATATATATAATATATATTTTCAGTAGGTACATAACTCTGCAAGTCTTCAATACGAGTTTTTAAGGCCTTAACCGAGTTTCCATGACCTCTCAAACTTGGCAACCTTGAACCACACTCTACTTTCTTAGTGAATTATTTTTCAAAATATTTGACCCAAAAAATTTTTAATTTTTCTTCATCAAGCATGCATAAAGTAGGTCTTGGTGACTAGTCCAAAGTATAATTTAGACTTTTAACATCAAAATATATCCGGCCATCTAATTAGGTCCCAGACAAAACCAAACCTAAGCAGAAATTTTAGCAATGAGAGTACATTGCAAATGATAACTAGAAGGATTAAAAAGGAAAAAGGAAAAAAAAATTAGTTGCCCGCTAGAGACAGATAATCCTAATGAAAGAAACCAGAGGTGGCTTAAAAAAAACAAAAAGAAGAAACAAAACTGAACACTGGACAAGATATAAAATTTGGAGTTTAAAAGGTCAAACCTCTTGGGGAATCAATCTTTCTGCTTCTTCAGGAGATATTTCCTTTGTCAATTGCTCTAGAACAGTCCCTAAGACTTTAAGGGTTGCAAAAACCTTTTTCCTTTTCAAAGTTTTGCGCTCCAGCCTATTTAAGAAAACAACCAAAAGGCAAACTGCAAATGAGGATTGAATGCAGAAAATGAAGATAAAACATAGATTAGTTAGCAGTCGCATGAGATGGCAATGAATAAAACATTGAAAACAGTTCTTAAGGGTAACCCAGTAAGCTTTAAACACTGAAAACAGTTCTAAGTTTGAACAAACATTCAATGCAATTAGTTGCAGCATCTAGATATAGTACATACTCTCCAAGGTTACCACTGAAAACTCCTGACTCCCTCAACTTCAGTTCCTCTTCCCGTAGCCTGTCCACATTATTCTTCTCCCTATATCGCCTATAGAATTCTTGTAAACGAGCAATGTCTTGGCTGCGGTCAATGCTTCCAACTTCCCTCTTAGCCTGCTTTTGCTGCACAACAGATGCAGAATCTGAAGTAAAGATTCTTATATGTGGAATACATAATATGACTACCTGATATTGGACCATGTTCACTAAATAGTGAATATATCAAAACTAATACAAGGGCAGAAACAAGTATCTCAGGATCATGTTTTACTTTATTGACAACCTAAGAGAAAAGAAGAGACATTTAATTCAATAGAAAAGGGAGTATAGTTTTGGCATGGGTAACGACCAGTATTTCCTCTTTCTATCAACCAAGAAGAGATGTGAAACCAAATATCTTTGGAAGGAAGAAAAAGTTACCTTTATTACAGACATTAAACCAGTTTTGAACTGCAAAACACCTCTACCCTCACTGTTCGGATCCAGATTTTGAGCCAAAGAATAAGCATGCTCACACACTGCATGAATGAATAAAAATGACATACCATTAAACAAAAGAAGTCTATTAGGTAATTAGATATTATAAATGTCAACATGAAGAAGTCTATTATTCTTCAATGAAAGTCAAACAGTTCAGTGAAACTAAAACCAATCAGTAGTGATCTCACCTGCAGCGAACTCCTATACGTGGACCCACAAAAGAGGGCCACAACAAAAAAAAAATTACTATTTTGATCAGCATAATTTGCTTGGACTCATTTAGAAAAGATATTTAAACAAATTCTCCATAATTTGCCTGCTCATGGTAACACAGGAAGGAACCTTCTGCATGATTCTACCTCCATGACAAGAAACACAAAAAAGAAATCTTTGGCTATGAAAAAGTAACTAAAACATAGATGTATAAGATCTTAACAATGGTATTATCAGCATCACTTGCACACTAACAGGAATCAGCTAATGTAAATGTGCTGTTGACTTCACTATATCAAAAGATCAAGGTTTTCAATGTTACTTATGTCTTCAGAGGTCCTATAGACCAAAAATATTATCCCATTACATATGAGTTTTATTTTTGTACTAAGTATGGTAAACATAACTATCATGCAATCAACAGGCGAAGAAAAGAACCAGTTACCAAAAATTATTACACGAACAAGGCACGGTACAAAATTTTTTCGAAGTTTCCAGAAGTCAATAATCCATTAATTTCATTTTGGTAGACTTCTGGTTAAGCTTATTCCTTTTGCCTTTTAGATGTCTATCTGTCAAATGTCCCATCATCTGAGGCAAAATTAGTACATGTTGAAGCATTGACTTGAAACCTTTTAAATCATATGCAACCATTCAAGTGGTAAACGGTTAAATTTCAGTGAAGAATATTTAGATATGATTAGATTTAGGGGCTTTTGGTAGTTAAAGTTGTTCTTCTTTGTTTTCATGCAACTTCTTTATTTACTTTCAAGAGCTGATACCTACCTGGGATACAGAGCTTTCCTGGAGTTCATGAACAATGTTCTTTTTTTATCATTTTCTTTCAGTCATTAATAAAATTCTGCATGTGTGACACCAAGAGGCTCACAAAAATGTAGCCCAAAAGTGCATTGATTCACATTTTTTATCATGAGAACTAAAGATTGAATCTTTCAATGTCCTTCTGTTTACTGATATTCAGGAAACAAGATCTCTAACAGTCAACAAAATGAGTTGGACACCTCACTCTCTTTTGGAGTCAAGAATTCAGACCACGTTTCTGAGTACACAGGCCATAGCAGAGTTCCATATTATATGTCATCACAGGTAAAAAGCAAAAAGAATGAGAAGAAAAAGCAATGACTAGGTTAAGTGGGGGACAATAACCACATACAAATTCTTGAAATACTTGGATCTTCATCCTGAATCTCATCAGCAGCTCTTAAAATGTCATCTATGTCCCTGTTATTTGAAAGAGATGAAGGGACATTTGCTGCAATTCCACCATCAGATTGCCCATATGCATCACCGCCAATTCTCCTTTGACTTCTTAGCGCCGAGCGCACCAGGCGTTCCCATAGTTCCTCTGCTCGAGACATCCCCTGCATTACCAAAAGAAGTTAGAAAAAAATTAAAATAATAAAATCAAAATTATTTTAACAAAAAAAGAAAGATAAGGCATAAACACTAAAATAACTGGTAGCTCAGAAAGACCAACATGAAGCGAGGAAGTGAAACGAAAAGATCACCATGGTTTAAATATTTGCATTATCGTATGAAGCATTTATATCAGACGAAATAGAACTATGGCTCAACGCGTCACAGATGAGAACACCAAAATTTCAAAGGAGTCAGAGATAGAATCATAATTCTTTTCCTTAGTGTCTGAATTTTCATAAACAACATAGGAGAATCCATTGATTTAGCACCAGCAAAAGAAATACTCGCCTTGTTTTGTTTAACAACACACACCCAAAAAAAAAGGAAGGAAAATGCCTGTCCTTCATCTCCAGATTCCAAACAAAAACACAAGAAACTTAACCCCAAAATCCAGGGAAATTCCCCCTCTCGTTTCCCTTCAACGAAATTTGCATAAATCATGCATTCATGAACAGAAAAAGCAACCAGTTTGGAAAACTATGCACACCAGAACACATAAAATTAAGCCGACATACACCGTAATATTAAACAAATTGCCATCCAAGCAGACAACCCACCAGAACTAAGGAATGCCTGAACCTATTGACATAAAAACTTCAAGAAAGCATATAGCGGAAAGCAAGCTCACCTGACTGGAGATCTCACTGGATGATCAAAAGTACCCTAGTGAAGCAGAAAATATAGCTCTAACAGAGATGTAGAATCAAAAACCCTAGAATGGCATTTGAAACGGAAAGCTGAAAGATTCAAACAATCTTTAGGTGGAGGGTTTGAAATGGAAAGCAGGGTTTGAAACTGAATCTAGTATGTTATGTGAGGAAAGATGGGGACAGGTGCGTGGTGGATCGATTACCGGGTATAGCCGGTTGACTGCGTGGCAGTGTTGTATTGAAGTTTTCGGTTTGATTTGTTAACGCGGAGAAGAAAAGGCTTCATCAGCAGTGGCAACTATCGCCCACTTCCTTACATAAAGAATAAAGAATAATCGATTTGAAAGGGTAAGTAGGTAATAAAATGTAACCATATTTTTTTGACTCATGTCGAAAGTTATGGAAAACAATGAATTTCTTTTACCTATCAACCTAGCTTGTCAATTTTTGGGGGAAATGCTGAAACGAAAGTATCATAGTCTATAATAGATAAAACCTCCTTTAATGATAATGAATTTGATAACCATTGAATTTATTCCAACAACAGAAAAGGGCATGCGAGAAGTAAGGAATTTCGAAATAGAATTGAATCTCTAGATAAGAAATCACTTTTTATTGATATAATGGAAATAAGAATTCGATTGTGTAATGATAAGAGTAAAAATGAATATTTTCTTAAAACCTATGATTCTTTCTTAAATGGGATCCATTGCTTAACAATGGTTTCACCTTGGAGTTGATAGAAAATTTAAATGAAACCTTTGGTATAAATTGTATTTACGCTATCCTGTCTCTAGATCCCGATTGCCAAGAATTTGATAGAAAAACCGATGCATTTGAGAAAAAAATATTTTTAATGGAATTGGATAATTTTTTAACTTTAATTGGCGAATTTGATTGACAACTAAAATTGAATAAAAAAAAGAAAAGATTGTTCACATTTTTATTGAATATCATTAAAACTCATACTCATGGTCAAAAGATTCCAAAGGAATCTAATAAAGATTCTATTGGAATAAAAGATATCAGTAAAAAAGTCCCTTGATGATCAAACAAATTAATCACTGATTTGGAACAAGAATCAAGAGAAGATCAAGAAAATGTGCTAGTAGAACAACAAATTTGCTCATGAAAAGCCAAACCCATAATGAATTTGACTGCTAATGACGAGAATGCTAATTCTACTACTGGTACTAATCCTACGAATCTGAGAAACAAAGTGTCTTTGCTACGAAACTCACAACAATCTGACTTTCGACGAGGAATAATTAAAGATTCTATGCACTCCCAAAGGCATAAAATTGTAATTTAGGAACTGTTTCAAGCAAAAGTGAATTGTCCCCCTTTTTTTGGATAGAATCAAAAGACCCCCCGCCTCTCATTTGATATAGCTGAAATCCTTAAAGTTATTTTTCAAAATTGGACAGGCAAGGGAGTAGAATCCAAAATTGTGGAGTATATAGATGAAGAAAGAAAAAAAAAGAAAACCAAAAAAGAGGAGAGTATAAGAAAGGGGCAAAAGCGGATAGAGATAACGGAAGCATGGGATACCATTCCTTTTGTGCAAATAATAAGGGGATTCAGGTTAATAACTCAATCTATTCTTAGAAAATGTATTGTATTGCCTTAATTGATAATAGCCAAAAATATTGGATATATGTTATTATTGCAATTTCCTGAATGGTTTGAGGATATACAAGAATGGAATTGAGAAATGCATGTTAAATGTGCCTATAATGGTGTCAAATTATCAGAAACAGAATTTCCGATAAATTGGTTGACAGATGGTATTCAGATAAAAATACTATTTCCTTTCTACCTGAAACCTTGGCACAAATCTAAACTATGACCCTTTGAGAGAAGAAGAAGAGTTGATTGTTGTAGAGAAACCATCTCGGGATTTTTCTCCAAAGGAAGAAGAGAAAAAGGGAGAAACTTAACCCCTTTAGGTTCGTCCCCCTTTTCTTTCACGTCTTGCAAGAAATAAGAAAGAGGAGATGGAAAAGGATATTCTTGAGACATTTTGCAAGGAGGAAGTCAACATCACACTCTTAGATGCAATCAAGCAAATTCCAAGGTATGCAAAGTTCTTGAAGGAATTGTGCACAAACAAGAAAAGACTAAGAGGGGATAAAAAGGTAAGTATGGGGGGGGGGGGAATATTTCAACAGTTCTTAAAAAGAAACTCCAACAAAAGCAAAAAGATCCAGGAATGTTTACTCTTCCATGCACAATTGGCAATGTTTGTATAGCAGGATGCATGCTACATCAATGAACATCAATAAATGTCATGCCATTGTCTATCTACTCTTCTCTTAAACTTGGACCTTTAAAGGATACTAGAGTAGTCATTCAACTTGTTGATAGATCTTGTACATATCTTGAAGGAGTTATTGAAGATGCTTTGGTTAAAGTTAATAACTTAGTTTTTCTTGAAGATTTTCATGTCCTAAAAACGGATGATGGTAATTTCTCTACTACTCATTCTACGATTCTTTTAAGAAGACCATTTGTGAAAACTATAAAAACTAAGATATATGTGCATAATAGAACTTTATCTATGGAATTTGATGGTGAGAAAATCTCTTTCAATATCTTTGATGCCATGAAATACCATTCTAATGACTACTCTGTGTCTATGCTCGATATTGTAGATCTTTTGGTTAATGAGATGCATAAGCTATCTAATTATGAATTAATGTATGCCATTCTTACTCATAGCATTGATAAAGAAAACATGGACGCATTATCTTTGAATGTGGACCAAGACATAATTGACACTGTGAATCACTTGTCTGCATGTGCTATTTCTGATCGTAAGCTAGAATTTCCTATCTCTGAAGATAAGTTGAAACCTTCTATTGGATTACCCCCTTTACTTGAATTGAAGCCCTTGCCTTCTCATCTTAAATATACTTATTTAGGTAAAGGGAACTCATTGCCCATCATAATTGCTAGTAATTTGACTAATGATCAAGAAAGGAAGTTAGTCATTGTTCTTAGGAATGATGTAACTGCAATTGGTTGAACATTAGCTGATATTAAGGGAATTAGTCCATCTAAATGTATGCATAAGTATTTTGTTTGAAGATGAGGCTAAACCTTGCAGGGATGCACAGAGAAGGTTGAATCCACATATGTTAGAGGTTGTTAAGAGAGAAGTAATACAGCTTCTTGATGCAGGTATAATCTATCTTGTAACTGATTCTCAAAAGGTAAGTCTTGTGCATGTAGTTCCTAAGAAATCTGGAATAACTGTTATTGAGAATGATGAAGGTAATAAGGTACCAACTAGGGTACAAAGTGGATGGTTTGTTTGTATTGATTATATTAAATTGAATGCATCTACTAGGAAAGATCACTTTCCCCTTCCCTTCATTGATCAAATGTTAGAACTTCTAGTAGGGAAATCTCATTACTATTTTCTAAATGGTTTTTTGGGATATTTTCAAATTGCAATTACCCCTTAGGATCAAGCTAAAAAAACATTTACAAGTCCATTTGGAACTTCTACATATAGAAGAATGCCTTTTGGATTGTGTAATGCGCTTGCTACTTTTCAAAGATGCATGATGTTTATTTTCTCTGATTATGTCACTAATATCATTGAAGTTTTCATGGATGATTTTTACCGTTTATGGAGATACTTTTGATGCATGTTTAGAGAATTTAGACCTTATTTTTAAAAGATGTGTTCAATCTAACCTTAT
Source organism: Parsonsia alboflavescens (assembly GCA_028571225.1). Classification (NCBI taxonomy): domain Eukaryota; kingdom Viridiplantae; phylum Streptophyta; class Magnoliopsida; order Gentianales; family Apocynaceae; genus Parsonsia; species Parsonsia alboflavescens. Next base: position 2,313,516 of record JAOXNR010000013.1, read on the forward strand.
ATTGAATTTTGAAAAATGTCACTTTATGGTAGAACAAGGCATTGTTTTAGGACATGTGGTTTCAGCAAAAGGACATGAAGTTGACAAAGCAAAGGTAGATGTAATCAAATCTCTTCCTCTTCTTTCTAATTTAAAAGATGTAAGAGGTTTTCTTGGTCATGCTCATTTTTATAGAAGGTTTATGAAAGAATTTTCTAAAATTGCTCAACCTTTGTGTCTACTTCACCAAAAAGATGTTCCTTGTGATTTTAATGATGCATGCAAGAAAGCTTATAATGTTTTAAAGGAAAGTTTAATTTTTGCACCTCTTATTCAAACACCAAACTAGGATTTGCCTTTTGAGATAATGTGTGATGCTTGTGACAAGGCAGTTGGAGCTGTTTTAGGTCAAAGGAAGTACCAGATGTCATACGTGATTTACTACGCATCAAGGACATTGGATGCGGCTCAATGCAATTACACTACTAGGGAAAAGAAATTATATGCTATTGTTTTTGCAGTAGAAAAGTTTTGTTCTTATTTGTTTAAATTTGATATCAAAACTTTGTTTAAAGGCTTATAATTAATTACAAGTCTTGGAGCTCCTCGTTCCTTTTCAGCATTATTGTTGACATAAAATGCTGAGCAACTCCATGGTGATCTAGATTCCCTCATGATTTTCTTATCAAGTAAATCCTTAATTTCTCTTTTGCAAATTTCTATTAATTCTTGATTCATTTGGATAGGCCTAGCTTTGGTAGGTATATCCTTTTCTTCAAATCCTTCTATGTAGGGTAATTCCACTTTGTGGGATTTTCTATTCCAAAAAACTGTTGGTACGTCTGAACAAACTTCTTGTTTAATCCTATTAGATAAATCTTCAATTTTATTTTTTATTTCAACTTGTTGTAATTGATTTTCAATTCTTTTATATTTAATTTCTTCTTTAAGGAAATTAATCTGTTTAGATTTTAATCTAATACTTGCTATTGTCTTACACTTAGGCTGAGTAAGAAAAGGGAAGGTAATTCTAATATTTCCAATTTTTGTGGGGACTCCTATTTGATCTACTTCAAATGGATAGATTTGAGTAATGAAGGGTGTTCCTAATATAATTTCTTCATTCAAATCCTTAACTAAGATAAAAGAGTTAGTGATGCAAAATTGTTGATTGCAAATATGGGTTTTAGACAATTTATAATTTATTTTCAATTTGTCTCCTAATGCTGAGTATAACCTAGTAGAGGTTTTCTCCTAATACCTTGTAGAGGTTTTCTCCTAATACCTAGTAGGTATTAATCCTTCTTGTATACAATTTTGTTTTTTGTTTCTCAGAATTTGCAAAAACAAAAACAAAATTGTATATAAGAAGGATTAATACCTACTATGTATTATGAGAAAACCTCTACTAGGTTATACTCAGCATTAGGAGACAAATTGAAAATAAATTATAAATTGTCTAAAGCCCATATTTGCAATCAACAATTTTGCATCACTAACTCTTTTATCTTAGTTAAGGATTTGAATGAAGAAATTATATTAGGAATACCCTTCATTACTCAAATCTATCCATTTGAAGTAGATCAAATAGGAGTCCATACAAAAATTGGAAATATTAGAATTACCTTCCCTTTTCTTACTCAACCTAAGTGTAAGACAATAGCAAGTATTAGATTAAAATCTAAACAGATTAATTTTCTTGAAATTCAAATAGCAGAACAAGATAAGTATAAAACTGCCTTTAATGTACCATTTGGACAGTATGAATGGAACGTGATGCCATTTGGACTTAAGAATGCCCCATCAGAATTCCAGAAGGTGATGAATGATATATTCACTCCATACACTAGCTTTACAATAGTATACATTGACGATGTCTTAGTTTTTAGTGAATCATTAGAACAACAATTTAAGCATTTGACTATTTTTCTTAACGTTGCCAAGAAAAATGGGCTGGTGATGAGTGCCCAAAAATTGCAGTTATTCCAAACCAAAATTAGATTTTTAGGTCATGATTTGGATAAAGGGCTATACAAGTCTATTACTAGATCCATTGAATTTGCAGACAAGTTTCTAGATAAAATTAAAGATAAGACTCAATTGTAGAGATCCTTAGGATGTCTCAAAGACGTTGCAGACTTCATTCCCAACTTGAAAATCATTTGCAAACCCCTTTGTGATCGCTTGAAAAAGAAACCAGTCACTTGGGGTTCGGAATAGACCCAGACTGTTTAGTATATTAAAACACTTGTTAAGAATCTTCCTTGTCTAAGCCTTCCTGATTCTCAAGCCTTCTTGATTGTTGAAACCGATGCCTCCGAAATTGGATTTGGCGGCATCCTCAAGCAAAAGAAAACGGATTTGTCTTAGGAAGAGATTGTTCTCGTTCACTCAGGGAATTTGGAATTCCAGTCAATTAAATTATAGCACTATTAAAAAGGAGATTTTATCTATTGTCTTATGTGTTACAAAATTTCAAGATGATTTGATTAACAAAAGAATTTTGATTCGAACAGATTGCAAATCTGCAAAAGAAGTTTTAATCAAAGATGTTAAAAATTTGGTTTCTAAACAAATATTTGCAAGATGACAAGCCATCCTATCTGCTTTTGATTTCGATATTGAATTCATTAGTGGAAGCAAGAATTTTCTAGCAGATTTTTTAACAAGAGAATTTTTGCGGGGAAGAGATGAGACCTTCTCCTCTCACTCCATATCAACTTAGAGCCAGAATGCAACCAAATAGAGCTCCTCCTCCTAATTTGCAAAATAGATTTTCAGTATTAGGATCTTTTCCTGCACTCCCTTCTCCTACTAGTAAGTTGATTACCCCTGCAGACATTGTCTCTCCTTCCACTAGCAAAATAGAAAAAGAAGGAAAAACCCAAACCATCAAAATGAATTCAAGTCACTATGCACATCCTACACCTGAATCTTATAAAGAAGCAATTTCTCCCAACATTAGTAAACAACCAATAGAACAATCTTCTCCCAAAACATTTGAAAACATTCCCGTCTCTCTCATTCCCATTCTACCCATCGAAAGAGGATTTTTAAATTTGTCTGAAAAGGAAATTGTCAACAAATTTCTTCCTCATGCTTATGTGAAGGGAAGCTATATTTTTAATAGTGACCCTATGAAAGACCAAACTTTTTATGAGCATATACTGGTCCACTCTGGATCAGTAGAATTGGAACATGAAACCAATCCTAAAGGAATTGCCTTTTCTCGCATTAGGATTTTGAAACTTCTGACACTAGAAAATTGGAACTCTTCTGCCCTTCATACTCCCAAACAATTTGAAGTCCTTTGCAAACCTCCTTCCTACAACTTTATGGACTATTTGGACACTTGGAATAATTTTTTGTTTTTACTAGAAGCAACCCATACTTGGTTCATAAAGTATGATCGAAATGAAATTAGTGCGTTTCCCAGGTGGTTCTACTACTGGTGGAAACAATTTGGAGCTATAGTAGAAATTTTCTGTCCCCAAAAGAAAAAAGAATTTAAAGAATTTGTAGAAAAAGAAAATCGTGCTGGACACCCTGAAAATATCCAACATTGCAAATTCTTCTTCAAAAGGAAAATTAATTTTATCATTGGTTGGAAATTTAAATTTGAACATTTGGATATGATTAAATATCTTTGTCGAGAGATTACCGTTCGAGGATGGTCTCCTAAGGAAGCTGTTCAGAAGAATCCAGAAGACTCTTCTTCAACTAGTTCAACAAAGAAATCAAAAAGACAAATCCAAGAAGAACTAGCAAAATTGTATTCTCAATTGCAGGAAGCTGAAGATGATGAGGAAACACTAGCAATATCTCCTTACGGTGATAACGGTGACATTGAGGATCCGAAAGGGATTGCAGCTGCTTATCAGTTACTTTATTTTCCTTGAAGAAAGTAGCTAATAAGCATAATTTGATCTCATTAGCAGAATCACTACCTAGCTGGGTCCAGACAGCTAGATTCACTTGTATCCACTTGTCGACCATTTACAAAAATAGAAGACCAGTTGGGTCCCAGACAACTGGATTACCATTTGTAGGACCTTTGTCCAGACTTGCCGACATTCAAAATTGGAATCTACTTTAATGAAGTGCCCGACATCAATGAGAATCTCTTTATTAAAGTAATTTGAAATCATTTGTATCTCTTTGATTGAAATAAGTTGTATGACGGACTTGAAAGAAAAAAAAAATTGAAGTCCAAACAGCATTTGTAAATCCTTAGAAGTAGCCTTCATTTGCAACCGGCAGGGACACGCACAATTTCCCTCCTCTCAAATTAGCTAAGAAATCCCTCTGTAATACTCTTGTGTCCTCTTATTTGAAATTCAATATAATTTGAAGTTTTATTTGAAGATCACTTTGAAACTTTTGAGTAAGTATTTTACTCTTTCAATATTACTTTAAAAAATGATTTGAAAAAATCATAAGATTTGCGAAAACGATCAGCCTCTCAAATGATAGGGACCAAGAATTATTTCCTTTTGTTGTGCCATCTTGAGAATTCCTGCAAATATTAAACCGTTAGTAGAATTTCCTACAAAACTAATTTATACAAGTCTACTTGTTAACTCCACCAATGAAGGGGTATCAACCTCAGGTTTGAATTCTGAAAATATCATTAAGTTTATAATGTCGAAATGTTTGATGCTAGTTTTAGAAGTAATCATTTTTGGTTCAGGAAAACTGAGACAAGGGAGTTTTTTGACAAGCTGTTTCGATTGTTGAACAGTTTGGGTCTGTTTCGATTGTTGAACAGTTTGGGTCTGTTTCGAATCCCAAGTGACTGGATTCTTCTTCAAACGATCATAGAGAGGTTTGCAAATGAATTTCAGGTTGGGAATAAAATCTGCCACATAATTTAAACTTCCTAAAAATCTTTTCAATTGAGTCTTATCTCTAATTTCATTTGGAAATTTGTCTGCAAATTCAATAGATCTAGTAATAGGCTTATATAGCCCTTTGTCTAAATCATGACCTAAAAATCTAATCGTAGTTTGAAACAACTTTAATTTACTGGCACTTACCACTAGCCCATTTTTCTTGACAATGTCAAGAAAAAGATTCAAATGCTTAAAATTTTGTTCTAAAGATTCACTAAATACTAAGACATCATCGATGTAGACTATTGTGAAACTAATGTAAGGGTTAAAGATATCATTCATAACCTTTTGAAATTCTGATAGGGCATTCTTGAGTCCAAATGGCATAACATTAAACTCATATTGTCCAAATGGGACATTAAATGCTGTTTTATACTTATCCTTTTTAGATATTTTAATCTGCCAAAAACATGATTTCATATCAAATTTACTATAAATAACAGATCTAATTGTTCTTTTTAATTTTGGTGAGTCCAAAATTTACTATAGGGTATCTAATCCATTTTAATACTTTATTCAAAGGTTTATAATTAATTACTAATCTTGGTGCTAGTCTTTCTTTTTCAGCGTTATTATTAACATAAAAGGCTGAATAGCTCCAAGGGGATCTAGATTCTCTAATAATCTGTTTAGAACGCGAATGTTGTATTTCTTTTTGACAAGTTTAAATTAGTTCCTAATTCATCTGTATTGGCCAAGCTTTTGTGGGTATATTCTTTTCATCGAATTCTTCTATATAAGGTAATTCTATTTCATGAGATTTTCTATTCCAAAAAGCTGTTGGGATGTCTGAACAAACTTCCTTTTTAATCTTTTGTTCAAATTCTAAAATTCTATTCTTAATTTCATTCTTTTGTAATTAACTTCTTCTTTTAAGAAATTAATCTGCTTAGTTTTAAGTTTTTTATTTTCTATAACCTTACATTTTGGTTGTCTATGAAAAGGAAAGATAACTCTAGTACTTCCTGTATTTGTATGAACTCCTATTTGGTCTACTTCAAATGGATAAATTTGAGTAATAAAAGGTGTTCCTAATATAATCTCTTCATTCAAATCCTTAACTAATATGAAAGAGTTAGTAAAGCAAAATTGCTTATTACAAATACGAGCTTTTGATAATTTGTAATTTATATTCAGTTTATCTTCTGATGCAGAATCTAATCTAGTCGATGTTTTTTCATAATATTTATTAGGAATTAATCCTTCTTGTATATAATTTTGATCTGCTCCTGAGTCTAATAAAGCTGTTACAGTTATAGCAAAATTTCCTAATTTTATTGTTATAGTTATATACCACTTCTGAAATGTTGTGCATCTAATTGTTTCAATTTATTTTTCTGATTTGGTTGAAGTTTCAGCTTCATCAACATCTTCTAATTTAGGTGTATCGGGGTCAAATTTTAATTTTAAAATTTCTTCACTAAATGTACTAATTTCTTCAGCTTGTATTTTATCATTTTCTTTTAATTCTTTTATTTCTTCTTTAGTTTGTCTTATTTTTGTTTTCAAATCTATTAATGTGATTTCTTTCTCTTTATTTTTGAACCTACTAAATACTTCTTTAATACTATAAGGTTCTGTTCTTGCCTGGGATTGCTAAAAATAGAGTCTTTTAGTTTATCCAAATATTCTTTTTTAACTTTTGGGTCTTCTATTTTATCTAATATTTGAAAGAATAATTCTTTATTTTCTTTTGATAAATATTAAAGCTAATCATATTAATTGTACAATCTTCATTATTACAGTTACATATTCCTTTAAAGTTACAAATAGATTCTGAAATTTCTGATTCAGTTTCCAATTCACTACTCGAAGTATTTTCTATTTCAAAATTTTCATTTTCAGATTCTGTTTCGAATTCTAATTCCGTTTCATGATTTTCTAGTATTTGATATAGTTTTTCTTATATGTCTTCTAAAATTTCTAATTGATTAATCTTTTTTTTTTAGATTTTTGTTTTGGACACTTATCTGCTTTATGTCCCTTTTTACTACAAGAATAGCATTTTATACTAATCTTCTTTTTCTTTCTATAATATTTTTCTTCTTCTTCATCTTTAGATTTATTTCTTTTGGCTTATATTGTTTTTTAGCTTTTTTCTTCTTTTTTTAGGTTTAACTTATATCGATGAAGTGTATTTGGTAAGAATGCTTAGTAAAGAGTATATTGGTGGTGAAATAACAGTTCAAACACGCTTGAGTCATGACTCTTTGTGGAGGCAATCTTTCCTGCTATAATTTTCTCTTCAATCAATTAAATATTTGCTTCTTCTTTTTTTCTATTTGTTTTTAGGCACATATACCTACAAGGTATCAA
>JAOXNR010000013.1:2320802-2331080 GCA_028571225.1 Parsonsia alboflavescens
TTTTCTTTTACTTTTTAAAAATAAGATGTTCATTAAACTAAATTACGACTTACACAGGCATCTGCTTCATCACCATAGATTGAGCTAGATGAGTAGAAGCTGCAGATGCCTTATTGGACTGATTTTGCCATCCTCCCGTATCTTCTACCTGTTTGTTGGGGGGCTTCAATGCCCAGCTCATTCTGGTAGGTCATCCGACAGCAGCCACCCCTCTAGGCCATTATAGAGGTTGGTCTAATGAGAGTTGAATTAGTAAATTGTAAATTAAATGCAAATGATTTATTGTGTCTAATGTTTTATATATGTTTTATTTTTAGTCACCTGCCCCGAGAGTTAAGGATGCCGAGATCCCAGGGGACCAGGAGGAGTATTCTGAGGAGCGACGTCTATCCCCTGTGAGATTGGAGGGTCATGGGGTGGATGAGGACCACCACCAGGTATGTATCTCTTCATGTTTGTTAAAATCAAGCAATCACTTCAATATGTATATTTATTATAATTTATGTTTAAAATTATAGCACGCTCCCGAAAGTGTTAGAAGGCCCTGTCGTCCTACTCCTATCGACGATGACATGATGGCCCAATTTAGGACTCTATTAGGAGAGTTTGAGAAGTCGGTCCATGCCCAAATTGACAAGCATGTCGATGCCCGCTTTGTGGAGCTGCATCTGTAGGTGAGGGGTTAGTTGGAGTAGTAGGAGCACATGTCCCTGGCTCGGCACACGGCTGTCCTTCAGCGATTGGATGAGCTAGAGCATTGATAGAGCCGAGGGCAACAGGGTGGTCAGAGATCTCCCCTTTCACATCAGGTTAGTATGTGCTGTGCAATTTGAATTAATTAACTACTAGCATTGAAATTAATCGTATTCATTTTCCTTGAAATTAGTAGGAGTAGTGGATTGGTCCTAGGCTTGATGCAAATCCAACAGCTCCATTTGAGGTCTGGACTACCGACCACGATAGTTTAATCATTTATCTATTTTTGATTATTTCATATATAAGCTGATTTAATTAGTTTTTTTTTTTAATTTCAAATTTAAATGTCCTGTTTAAGTGTATTTAATTTAATTTCTTTACTTTCTAATAATTGGATTTTAATTTATTTCAGGAGAGAGGACGTGCTGTTCGGATCAAAGTCTGGGCTGCAAGCCTCATGTCTCCGTTCATGGACCCTTCTCATCATATAGAGTCTAGGGGTCCATAGAAGAAGCCCAGAACAAATAAGGGAGAGAGGCAGTTCCGGCAGGGGTTCCAGGGGAGGGCTCTGTGTTTCTTGGAGTGGATAGTCTACATACCCGGAGCCGCTTGGATAGTTTTTGCTCTTCGGGGGAATCGGAGAGGTATTTATACGCATTCCGCTAATACAATTTAGCTTTTTCTTCATAATTAAGTTACTGTGCCATTTTTAGTATATTGGAGTAATTATTCATATTTTCTAACATTTGTGGTTTTATTTTTTTGGGGTAGCCGCTTGATGGAGGGATTCCAGTCCTTTGACGAGAACTTCTTGAGGGTCGTTCGAGATTGCACTGAGGAGATGGAGGTCCCTAATGTCGATCAGTTCATCAGAGAGCTCCGACGGGCAGCTACAGCCCATCTAGCTACCTACCCTATGGCGGGGAGGTTTGCTATTATCCCACCTTATCTCTAAGTATTTTGTTTAATTTTTATCAAGTGTATAAAGTATTTTGTTCATATAATATCATTTAAATGTTGCTCAATTTGTAGAGTATGCTTCACTCCGCTTTCGTTTCTACATCCACTCGAGGGAATCTTGAGACCCACAAGTTCGATGATGGTTCCATCGGCTGGGTGAAGGGAGTCGGAGATGACGATGGGGTCACCTGGTGGCGGGTCGATGAAGTAATAAACATATTTACTATTTTTTTAAAAAAAAAGAAGTTACATTTCATTTTAAAATAATTTAATATTTCCTAATGTATTTGTAGGTCTTGATGCCATGTTACTACAAGGGTCATTGGGTACTCCTACAAATCTCGCTGGAGAAATCGAAGGTCACTCTATATGATCCAAGGCCAGCACGGGATAAAGAGGTGAAAGCACGGAGGATAGAGTTGATGGATCTGGTTTGTAGGATGTTGCCTTCTCTTCTGGTACAGGTCAAGTATTATTCCGAGATGGGAGTTGTTGCTCCACCCCCCAAGTTCGTATATGAGTTTTTGGGCATTAAAGCCCTCCCAAGTCAGTCTGATTCGACTAGCTGTGGGGCCTATATTGCACATAACATGGTGCAGCTGCTGCGAGGGTATGTTGAGGGGACGATGCCATCACTGCAGGATATTCCAGATGCACCCCAGCGCATTAGGGACGAGATGGCACTGATCACGCTTGATTATAGCAGCAGAACATAGTTTTCCATCTCAGTGATTTTTTTGTTTTATATCATGTACATATTTGGGATATCGTGTAAATTATGTAAATGAAATATTACCTGTTTTATTTATATTGTGTAATTAAAAATAATATGAAAAAAACTACAAGTGATAATTAAATAATATGAAAAAAATGTACAAGTCATGAATCAGGCAAAAAGAATATAAAGATAATTTACAAGTCAGGAATATTATTATTCTCTGATAGTGACATGCCTCGGAATTAGGTTTGATAGTGACAATGACAAGTCTTGGATGCAAAATAGCTACATAAACAATTGGGGAGATGAGATCTGAGTTTGGAAATGGCAAAAAAGCGTTTTGACAGTTTGAAATGGTGGAAGGTTGAAATTGTATGCCGAAGGTCGGTATTGTCCTCTGAAGGTCGATGCAAGGTTGACCAGTTGAAAAGGCGCCCATGCACTTGAAGAGCGGTGGAAGTCGAAAGGTCAAGTTCCTTCCTTATTTGCCGAGTTGCTGCCTATCCCTCAAACAAACCAAAACTCAACATTTCAACTCCACCATTGCTAGAGTCGGAGAACAAGTTTGGGTGTTATCTTCTTCAACTCCATCACTGTGTCCGATAGACTACAGGTAAGTTTTCTTTTCTTTTTTTCCAAGTTTAACACCCTTGTTTTTTCCCCTTCAATGATTGTTTAACTTTTTTGCTTTTGAGGTGATAGTGTTAATTAAAAATTTATGAGATTGTTGTGTGTGCATTGAACTAGGTTTTTTTTCTTCAGTTGAACACGAACAGTTTGCTTGGTTTTTTTTTTTTTAACGGATTTTCTTATGATTTATGAAATGTTAAGACTTTGTATGCAAAATGATGTTGAAACTTTTGATTTGGGGAATTAGAATTTTTGGGTTGAATTGGTGGAAGCTTGAGATTATCCAACTAAAGGTCGGGAGGATTTACTGAAGATCGTTATTATAGGCTGAAGGTCGGGTTTATCATTCGAAGGTCGAAGGAAGACTTGCAAAGTTCAAAGTTGGCCAAGTCTTTATTCGATCTTTAGATGATAAAACCAACCATTAGCCCATAACATCAACCTTCAGTGGGATTATCTCGACCTTCGGTGATAATTTTTTTATCATTATATTTTGAAGTTTGCCAAGTCTTTCTTCAACCTTCGACTGATAAACCCGACCTTCACTATATAATACCGACCTTCGATCTGATTATATCGACTTTTGGTGATAATTGTTTAATATAATATTTTGAAGTTTGCCAAATCTTTCTTCAACCTTCGACTGTTAAACTCGACCTTAGACTGATAAAGAACCTCCTGACCTTCCACAAGATCCTTCCGACCTTCAATGATAAATATTATTATTTTTATACTTTAAATAATATTATATTATTATAATAATTAAAATTAAATGCAAACTTTTACTTTTTGCATGTGATGACATGATTGATTCCTTGACAATGTATTATCACATCGACTAGCAGAGCAGGCAACACTACTACTCCTACTATTAACTAAACGCTTCGTTTTCTTTTTTTTTCTCTCTATTTCTCTTTTGTGACCTTATTGCTTTGGTACTAGTGGTCTAGTACTACTAAATTAATTAATCTGTTGTAAATATATTGTTAATTTGAGAATAAATTATATAATCTTGATATATTTCAATCTATAAAATAAATATAATAACAAAGATTTTTTCTAATTAGCGTTGTGCCTTCTGGGAGCACACTTAGCTTACATGCTAAATATCATGGGGCACTACAGTACGGGACACAAAGAGTGTATTTCATGACCCGATTGTCACAGGTCCATGTTTCCTTTGGGACACAAAGAGTGTATTTCATGACCCGATTGCCACAGGTCCATGTTTCCTTTGTGCACGTGCACAAATGGATCCATTAGTGCTCTGAGTTCATCTACTGAATTATCGGTATTCTTATCGATTAAGCTTTTCAAAGAAGCCCATTGTTTTTCCTTTTAGTATCAGATGTGCAAGTCTCGAGAGAGACGTTCTTTGAAAATTTGGATTTACCAGGCATAAAATATTGTATGACTCATCAGTATCAGAATTGGATGTCCAGGATGGGATTATCTTTCGGCCTGTCTGAACCTTTGGCAAACTCTTATCTCAGTAGGCTGTTCTGGTTGCACGATGTGTGACCTTCATCTGAGATCAGATTGTCAAGCATCTCAAGGTCTCCTTCAGATGTGTGGCATTCTGATCCTAGATGAGGTTCACACACCGTGCAACCGGAACAGCCTATTGAGGAAAAGTTTGACAAAAGTTCAGACAAGTTGGAAGATAATCCCATCTTGGACATCTAATTCTGATACTGATGACTTATACAATATTTTATGCTTGGTAAATCCGAATTTGACGAGAAGGTCTCTCTCAAGACGTGCACGTCTGATGCTAAAAGGAAAAGCAGTCTTGCAAAATAAAGAGGGGCTTCTTCGACAAGCTTGATCTTTAAGAATACCGATGATGCAGTAGATAAACTTAGAGCACTGATGGATCCATTTGTGCACGTGCACAAAGGAAACATGGACCCATGATAGTCTTCATGGTTTTAGAGAAACACTTATTGTGTTACATTCCACACTCAAAATAAAGAATTCTCTGATAAAAAAAACATCCTAGAGGTTGACCACTGGTGTCTTGGAAAAAGCAAGCTTAACTACATGAATTTTTTTTTATCAACCGTTTCCTTTGTTTCTTTACTGTAGAGATATGGATCCCACAACATACCTTTCAACTTCGACACGATTCGAGACGGGAGGTCATTTTGGAGGGTGCCTGACTTGATGAGATGTGGTTCGTCATTGGAAATGGGTTCTATGGACATTGGGGGGGAAGTTATTGAAAATTTGACAATACCTGAGCTAATGAGGTTACTATTTTCCTCATTTAAACAAAAAGGATTTAAGTTGGTTGAAACCATATTGAGAAAGTGAGAGGAGAAACTAAAGAAAAAGCACGGTTTGAAGGAGCTTGAAAATTTGGAATGAAAGAAGATTTGATGAGGCTAGAAAAAGAAAATTTAGAACTAAAGACGAAAATGTTGAAGACTAAAGGAAGTTCCTTCAACCTTTCCATCTTTAGTTCCGAGTTTTCTTTTTCTAGCCTCATCAAATCTTCTTTCATTTTCAGATTTTCAAGCTCCTTCAAACTATGCATTTTCTTTAGTTCCTCCTCTCGCTTTATCAATATGGTTTCAACCAACTTAAATTCTTTTTATTTAAATGAGGAAAATAGTAACCTCATTAGCTCAGGTATTGTCAAATTTTTAGTAACTTCTCACAGGTTAGTCATAATTCTAATAGTTCTTTCATAATAATAGATAATATTTAAGTAAATTTTCGTAATTAGTGATGTTATTTAAATCGAAAATTTCAAATATACCCAAATCGAAAATTTTCGTAATTGTAAATAGTGATGTTATTTCTCACCCCAAGTGGAATGGTTTCATTTTTGGAATAATACACCTTTGCTTCATCATCCCAGTCCATGTCTGTGAATTGAGAAGGGTCTGGTATAAGCTGCTTAAAAGGAACTATGTGTCTGACTCCATCGTCAAAATTCATGGGGACATCATCAGCATTACTACAGATATATTCTTCTTCATAATCATCATCGACACTGTGAATATTTTCGGATGGCCCAGGTTCATTGTTTACAGGTCGGAATGTCCCATCCGGATTCCTTCTGTATGCATTTACAAAATCATCCACTCTCTGTTCACCACGACACTGATGTAATCTTTCAACTTTGTTAATGACCACCATTTTAGGATCAGCTCCCCTCATAAAAAACATGACAATGTATGCATCTTCAATTTCCAATAATTTGGTACTTCCATTTGATAATGTGGATGCAAATGAGATTTGTACATCGAATAGGTTTGAATCAATCTTCATGCAGTCTGCCATAGTTCTCCTAAAATCTTCATAATTGATGTCGTTTGGTACGACTATCGGATGCGCTCTTCCACTTAGAAAACCATTGTGAAGAATATTTCTGCTTAAAGCCATTTCTGCATGAATCCAGAGAAAAATATATTCAGGAAAATGTACAAGCAATACTAGAAAGAAAATGTTAGAAATATCTTAATTAAAAAAAAAACCCAGAGAAAAGAGGGTCTACATAGTTTTTTAAAGACAAAAAAGGGGACTAGAAAAAATGCTTGAAGGCCGAGATGATCATATGGAAGGTCGATAAAATCCCTACAAAGGTCTAATTGAGCTTTTGGATGGTCTTATTGAACTTTAAAAAAAAGAATATTGAAGGTCGATATAATCCTTCAAAGGTCGAAATTGTGAACTGGAAGGTTGGTTGATCCAAAAACAAAAAAACTACTCTTGAAGGTCGGCTTCTACTACTAAAGGTCGTTCTATACTTCCGAAGGTCGCATAGACCTCACGAAGGTCCTAGACATAAAAAAAAATTGGGCTTGAAGGTCAACCTAAACTACCCAAGGTTGGTTAGACATCCCGAAGGTCGATTAGTCCTCCCGAAGGCCGACCGATACTTCAAACACTTAGCACAATGAACTTTCTTTCTTTCTTTAGTTCCTTATACCAAACAAACAACACAAAATGGGTGACTAGAAAAACCCGGCGACAATTAGGAATGAAAACACAACCATCAAACACCATAACAGCATAAAAGAAAAACAAATGGAACTCAAACTCAAACTAAAAGACGCAAGCTTAATCTTGTGATGAAAAAAACCAACTCCTCTCCCGAACTTAGACACAAGTGCCGATTGTTTTTTTTTTCTTCAACAGAGAGAATGAGTTTCTTTCAAGTTCAACTTTCAGCAAGGAAACTTCATCAATGATGCATTAGTTGTGTGGTCTTCAATTTGGTTTTACAGTGGTGCAGTGGTTGTTGGGCGGGTTTTGAATGTTGATGACAATATAGTAACTACGTGATAAAAGTGAATAAAGGTTATTTTTTTTTTTTTTTTTTTTTTAAGGAAAAAATCAAAATGGGTATAAAGTGAAAAGTTAATTTTAGAGTTAAATAAATTATGAAATGTTGTACAGATTTAGATAATTTTGAAATCTTTCTACTAAATTTGAGTAAATTTGAAAACAACACGTTTATTTTATAAAAGTTAAGAGGATCTTATCCGAAAAGGTCAATCCATGCTAGTTGACCCGGCATTGCGGATGGGCCGAACCAAGGAAAGGTTTTTTACTCAAAGCCCAGCTCTTCTTTTGTTTCTCTGGTAGGGTATTAGAGAAACAAATATATATGTTATCTCTAAGATTTTTGTGCCTTACCTTGTCTTAGCACACGTGCCGCCCCAATAAAACAGCAATGGGGCCAGAGAAGAAACCCAAGGTCAGTCGAAACCGCAAACTTATCAGGGGTATTGGCAAGTTCTCACGCTGTACCATAACGGAGGTCTTTGGGCCATCAAGGCCAAAAATGGCGGGGCATTTCCCGGCCATGATCAGAAGCCCAAGGCAGCCGACGAAACCACAGCTGCCGTAAAGCCATCGAAATTTTATCCCGCCGATGACGTCAAGAAACCCCTTGCTAACAAGCACAAGGCCAAGCCCACCAAGCTAAAGTATGCTTCCTCGATTGGTTCAAGTTCTTCGTCTTCTCAAGATTTGCTGATGATTATATTTTTTTGGATTATTGTTACAGAGCAAGTATTACAGAAGGTACAGTTTTGATACTATTGGCTGGGAGGTTCAAGGGCAAGAGAGTAGTTTTCTTAAGGCAGCTCTCTTCCTGATGGCTTCTTGTGACTGGTGAGAGTCATTTCACAAGTGGTGTAATTGTGCATTGTCTGGATTATGTAATTGCTTCAGCATATTGTATAAATGTAAAGGGATGTAGTGAATTGCTTTTGTGGCATGATTTTTACTGCTCTGCTTCTACTTAAAGTTTTACTTGCTCTGAGGAATCAATGGCCTAGGATCATGGCTATTAAACATAATTTTCCCTGTCCAAATGGTTATAATGTAATTCACTTTTGCCACCAATCTTGTTCTGATAGGTCCATTTAACATCAATGGCGTACCATTGAGAAGGGTAAATCAAAAATATGTGATTGCCACATAAACAAAGGTGGATATCTCTGGGGTCAGCTTGGAAAAGTTCGATGACAAGTATTTTGCAAAGCAAGTAGAGAAGAAATTAGAAGGGGAATTCTTTGAGGCAGAGAAACAGGTATATATATATATAGATATATATATAATGAGAGACTTTGCAAGTTAAATTCTTGTGGGTAGTGGCATTTGATCCCTTCCTACACTCCCTCCCTCACCATTACTGATTCTGTTTTTCATGACCCTTTAAACTCTCTCCCAGGAGAAGAATGAACTCCCTCGGGAGAAAAAGGACGATCAGAAAGCATTGGATAATATGAAACCTCACGACCTTGTCTTCTAGTAATCTTGAGGAATTCACTTCTTTGTCTCTCTTATTTTGATTTGATCTGATTTTTAATTTTATACATGCCTTTTGTTTTGTCTTCACAAATTTTGTGGTACATTACTTTCTAAACAGATGCATAGTTTCGGTTGTAGTTATATATTCCTGCATCATACTCTCTGTACATTACTTCTGTCTTCCATTTAATTTTTTTCTTATACAAATGGAAAAAGATTGTTATCTTATAACAATCTTTTAATTAATAATATAAAATTATTATATACATTAATTATAGAGATTAACTGTATTTGTATAAAAAGATCAAATTTGCTAATCTATTGAGATGAGATGGTCGATATAATTTATAAGTTAATTATTATATATTTGTAATAAATTATCCAATATGAATTTATCAAAAATATCAATCATTAAATGAATTGTGAATTTATATGTTCTAAATATAAATATTATTTTTTTTGTGTTTTAAAAGACAATGAATTGAGAAAAATATATAATAATAATTTTTTAAAATATTTTCAAAATCCTCAAATTAATGAAACTAAAAATGATGTAAAAATAAAGTTTTTATATCTAAAATATTCCTTTGTCTCTATTCATAGTGATTTGTCAATATTAAGATATTTTTTTTCTTGAAAATAAGAACAATAAAAAAGAAAGAGAAAAATGTTTTAAGAACAATAAAAAGAAGTTATCACTTACACATTTTGTTTCAAGAAAAAGAATATAAATGAATTAGTAATCAATTTTATTTTAAATATTTTTTTAAAAAAGCAACATCAATAATACTTCACATTTTCCTTTCAATTCTAAGACCAATAATAAAAGTCATCATTATAACAGATAAAATTGTGATTATCTTATTAGAAAAATTCATAATATTAGTAAAGTTCCATAAATGATAAGCAATTTGGACTAGTGTGAGTATCCTTTTACAGGGACTACCTTTATTTCCTCCCAAACAATCGCTGAAACATAAATATAGATCTCAAATGCTCAAAAGCTTCAAAATTGGGTTATTTCCCAAATCCCAAACTTCATATTTTTTTTCTTTAATCTCATATAAGTTGAGAACTCTCTCAAATTAATTGCCACTTATTTAATAGGAACATTATGATAGATATACCTCGTTTAAAAGCATTTTCATGTGCGAAGTTATAGGGCAGAAGTAATGCCATATAATCCATAGGGAAAATCACCAAAGTAATATTCATTATATTGCCCAAAATTCAAAATCACATCATTTTTTTTTTTTTTTTGCCATTTAAATATCACTAAAACTTATAAGAGGTCACTTTAAAACTTTTTATCAATTTTCTGTCCAAAATGTGCACGCACCAGTCACATGTCAATTTTTTTAGGTTAAAATTGACATTTCATATCTTTCCCTCCCAAACATCCAAACCCACACGCCCACCAATAACCAAAATTATTGAGTCATTTTGGGTCACCAAAATTATTTTCGAATGCGAGAGATTTGAGGTACATTTTGGGTCACCAA
>JAOXNR010000013.1:2334781-2362069 GCA_028571225.1 Parsonsia alboflavescens
AGCTTTACATGTAAGAACAAATGGAGGGGTTCCCAGGGGACGAGGAGTTTGAGGAAGATATTTGCGTGGTTGATTCTGATTGTATCCAGGGTAATAGTTTGGTAATGCATAGGATGTGTTTGGCACCCAAGACGAGTAAGGATTGGAGCCGATATGACATGTTTTCGGCCAAGTGCCTTGTGGCTGGAAAAACTTGTAAAGTCATTATCGATTCTGGTAGTTGGGAGAATGTGATTGCCAAAGAGGCTGTGAAGAAATTGGAATTAGCAACCATACCCCATCCTCACCCCTACAAGCTCGGTCGGGTTAATAAAGATGTTGACATTCAGGTCAGCAAGTGCTGCAGGGTTCATCTCTCCTTTGGTCCACAGTACGAGACGACGATAAATGCTGACATGGTTCCTATGGATGAGAAACATATTATCTTGGGGCGTCCTTGGCTGTTTGATAATCAAGAAGTGTATCTTGGGGCGACCTTGATGTGGTTCCTACGTTGCGGTCAAAGGGAAGAAAAGTGATCTTGAAACTACTTCAGGAGAATACTGGCTAGAAGGCAGTGATTTGTCAACCAAGCCGAGAGTTTGAAGAAAGCCTAGATGGAGAGGATGTCTGTTTTCCCTTGGTAAGTACATCCGAGAGTTTCTGCCAGGAGCAGCTGAAGTGCCAGAGGAGCTGCGGAAGGTGCTGCACAGTTTTCAAGACGTGATTCCAAGTGACTTGCCACCTAGATTGCCACCAATGAGAGATATCCAGTATGTGATTGATCTGATTCCGAGCTCGGTGTTGCGGAATAAGGCACACTATAGGATGACTCCACAGTAACTTGATGAGCTGAAACGGCAAGTCCAGGAACTTCTAGATAAGGGATTTGTCCGAAAAAGCATTAGCCCGTGTGCGGTGCCAACGTTATTGGTAGCAAGGAAGTTTTGTTCTTTGCGAATGTGTGTGGACAGTAGAGCAATCAACCGGATTACTATCAAGTATCGGTTCCCCATACCGAGGCTTGATTAGTTGAACGGAGCATCTGTATTCACAAAGATTGATTTGAAGACTGGATATCATCAGATTCGGATCAAGCAGGGTAACGAGTGGAAGACAGCCTTCAAGACGAAAGAGGGACTGTACGAATGGTTGGTGATGCCATTTGGGTTATCAAATGTGTCAAGTACTTTCGTGGAAACCAGGTTTTGAGATGTTTTCTCAGTACTTTTGTTGTGGTGTACTTTGATGATATTCTGATATATAGTAAATCTATTGATGAGCATGTTAGGCATGTGGAATAAGTCCTTACTGTTTTGCATGAGCAAGAATTGTTTGCTAATCCTAGTAATGGGTATGGATGGTTGAGAGACTTGTGTTTCTAGGATACGTGGTGACGGGAGATGGCATTTCGCCTGATGAAGGGAAAGTGCAAACTATTGTGGATTGGACATCACCTACTACTGTGACAGAGTTGAGGTCTTTCTTAGGACTTGCAGGATTCTATAGGCGATTTGTCAAGAGATACAGCGAGGTAGCTACACCCTTGATGGAGCTGTTGAAACAAGATAGATTCGAACGAACGAAAAGGGCACAGGAAGCTTTCGAAGTTTTGAAGGGTCGGTTGACACACGCTCCTTTGTTGGTACTACCAAATTTTGACAAGGTATTTGAGGTTGACGATGATGCGTCGAAGACAAGTATTGGAGCTCTGTACTTAGTCAGGAGGAGAAGCCAGTGGCATATTACAGTGAGAAACTGAGTGGAAAGAAGTTAACCTACTCAGTTTATGACCTCGAGCTGTATGCCATTGTGAAGTCATTACAGCATGGCGACATTACCTTGTACAGAGCGAATTTGGGCTATTTTTTGACCATCAGGTGCTGAGTTATTTGCAGGGACAACACAAGCAAAGCACGAGACAAACGGAGTCTTGGGAATTTGTTACAAGCAAATGTCCATGAATTCGGAAGTTGGGATCTTTGCTTGCTGAAAATTTAATTCATCGATGAACTGATCTACAGGGTTCGCGCCATTGCAAGTGTTGTATGGGTTTCTACCGAGAGGTCAGCTTGACTTTCTCCCTATCGATGGAACAAAGAACCTGAGCAAGAAGGTGGATGAATGAGTGGCTGATTTACTAGATTTACATGTTATTGTGAAGGCTAGACTTTAGCAGAGTTATGCCTAGTACAAGGCGAAAGCTGATCAGAGACGACGCCAACAATCTTTTGAAATTGGTAATCTAGTATAGGTCTATCTGCCATGGGAAAGGTATGCACAAGGAGCTTACATCAAGCTCAAACAGAAGAGGATTGGACCTCGTTAGGTGTTGGAGAAATTTGGCGACAATGCCTACGGAGTTGAGTTGCCGGACGATATGTTTATCTATGATATCTTTAATATCCGTCATCTGACCCCTTATGCGGGTGAGAATTCCAACTTGAGGACAAGCTTTTCAGAGGACAAGGAGAGTAACGAGGACATCGACCAAGATGGACAAGGCAGTTTAGACCAGTAGATTACCCCGGTCAAGCCCACGCCAGGGAGTCCATGAAGTCCAAGCGATTGCAAGGAAAACAAGCCTGATCCGGACTGATTTGGATCTTCTACCTCAGGATGCGGACCGGACCTACTGTCTCAAAATGGGCTGAAACTTGACTGGACGATTCGAAACGGGCCGCTGAGCAATATTATTTTGACGTTTTTCAGCCATCCGAAATCATCTTGATGGGTTTCCGGACATTTTTATGTCTTTTCGGTTTTATTTTAGGGGTATTTTTGGTAATTGATTTCCAATTTTTTTTTTCAATTAGGTTTAGGGAATTGTTTTCCATGTTGGGCGTTTCTCTTAGTTTTTCATAGCTTTTGTTTTTTCAGACAATCTTTGTTTTCTAGAAACAAATTTCATTTTCTACTTTTTTTTGTTTTGAATTGCAATTCAAGTTAGGCCAAAATCATGAGTGATCATGCAAAACATCCCCTTTTTCGTTTTCCTATTCGAGTTATTGTTCGGTTTATCACGACGATTCTCTTCGTCCTGCATCAGCTAGGGAGTTTCAGTTTCGGAGGTGCACTGAATTCATCTTTCCCTATCTTTGGATAATTGTTCAGACCATTGATGGGATGTATGATTGGAGTGTATGCCCTCATAAAGGTACCCTTGCTATATCAACCATGAACAAAGTCCTCTGCCTTCATGCTAGCAAATCCTATAGCTAATACACCATGAACAAATGGGATGCCACCGAGTTCTCATCTCCTACAACTGCATTTTCCATGGGTCAAGTCAACAACAAACCCTTCACCCTTGCTGTCTGATACTTCACATTTTGAATCCCCAGGATACGCAGCTTCAAAATCCTTTGATTTGTTTTTCACCATCTCTAACCTCTTCTGAATAATAGGACAGATGGCACAATCTTGCCTTGCCATCCATTCTCTACTCTCCTTTAGTCTCATCGTCAAGTAGGATCTTACTCTCTCCTGCAAACATAAAATTGGTTTCTCTCTGGCATCCATAAGCTTTGAATTAAAGTTTTCACAGTGGTTGTTTAATAACACCTCATACTTAATATTTGTATTGAAAAAGGCTCTACACCAGTGGTATGGACTGTCATTCTACTTGAACCGTTTCCATGCTCCCTCATCATAATCCTTAAGATCCTCAACTGCAATTTGAAATTGGTTTTCTTATGTTGATTGTGCATGTGCATGTGTCCACAACTTGAACTTGAGGGCTTCACCGGGGTGCATCTTCTTGAAGTTGTTATGGAAATGCCTCACACAAAAACGATGTTCCACACTAGGTAATACCTCCCTTATAGCTGGTATTAGTCAAAATCAACAACTTGCATCAATATGTCAAACTGTTACTGAAGAGGTTAAACAAAGGTACAATAAACCAAAAGTTAAGTCACCTTTTGCATATTCGAAATGAGTGCACAGTTCTCTACGTCATAAATCTCCAAGTCTTGCTGCAATAAAGTGACAAATCACTTCCAGCTATCCTTGTTTTCACCTTCAACTACAACATAAACCACTGGATAGACCCCATTATCAGGGTCAATCCCAACAGCAGTCAAAAGCATGCTAGGGTGTGGACCTTTCAGGAAACATCCATCTAATCCAATGATTTTTCTACACCCTTCTTTAAACCTTTGCCTCAGAGCAGTAAAGCATGCATAAAATCTCTTGAAGACCTTTTGCCCACCTTCCTCATCATCATCATATGCCTAAAAAATTATTGTTGAATCAGAATTTGTCCTTCTCAATTCTTCACAGTAGTCTTCTAGTTTTTTGTGTTGCTCCTTGTACTTCCCTTGGATCAACAACTTTGCATGTGCCTTTGCCATATACGCAACATTTATAGAGATTTGGACACTGTGAACCTTGTCCTTGAATGCTATAGCATCAAATGTCTTGATTAGTCTAAAGTCTTCCAAGAAAGCCCTTGCAAGGAATCTGCCAAATGCCAAGTTGTGATAAAAGGTCCTCCCACACTTGTGTTTAGGTTGCAATGTTCTGATCTGAAACATAACTGACCCCTTCACATATGTAGCATATAGGAGCCAATCACAAACTATATCCCTTTAATTCCATGGACCCAATGGGGCTGAAGACAGGAGCGTATACAAGGAAAAAATGAGCGCTAACCAAGAACAAAGAAGTGTACTTGGTCAAAGATAAAAAAGTCCCTTCTCTAATCAGCCCCATTTACTTTGGAGTTGCTCTCATTACAAACTCCAACTGGATTTTTTGTCGCTGCATCCTATCCCTATTAGCTTTGCCAATTGCCTATTCTAGCATAAGCGTGGAATCGGACAAGCATTGGATTTTCAACAGTCAATCTTATTTCTTTGAATGCTATCCCTTTCTTTCTTGTAGAATCCCCTTTTCATATAAGGCTAGAATGTCGCTCTAATCCGAACTTCGTTGACGACGCATTACATCATAAAGAGTAGAATGAAATCATCGCTCTCCGTAACAGCTTCGATGTAGTATGATCCATCAAGCCTATCACAGATTGCGAGCTTGTTGACCATGTCCACTATAGTTTCAACTTCCAGGCAAAAACTCACCATTCGTACTCTAATAGAATAGACTCCACCCTTCCCTAATGCGACATTGGCTGCAGGCTTACTTTTTTGGCCTAAGAAAAGTAGCCTTCCTAACACCTGTCCTTGCGGAAACAAGTCAAGTCCCTTCTCGACCAAACAACGGATGTCAAGCCCCACTTACAAGTGATAACACTATCTATATGCTAGATAGGAGTTCCACATACAGTTTTGAACAGAATGCTAGCTACTGGTTCATCATTCGACTATGATAGAAGCTCGGTTCGTGGTCTGCTTCCAAAGGCCTTTCTCTGGCATCTCCTTCTTTTTTTTACACAGGAATTTTTTTCACATAAGATGCCACTACTCTATCGTGTTAAGGAAGCTTATAGGGAAGACGCATGAGAAGTGGTAACAATATTCTTCCCTTTTTCAAGTTGGTTTTCTTCCTCTAGTTTGAGTGTCATAAGGCTAGGATTTTGATTGTCCATCTCGATCTCTCTCTATACGGAGAGGATTGATTCACCTGGGACTAATTCCTAAAGCCGTATGAATACACAGGCACGCATTCTGAACCTTTATGTACTTCCTCTTCCTTTTCTAAGAAGGAAGTTAGTCTTCTTTAAAGAAGAGTTGAGAGATAGGGATCCTTTATGTACTTCCTCTTCCTTTTCTAAGAAAGAAGTTAGTCTTCTTTAAAGAAGAGTTGAGAGATAGGGATGACGTAAGTCTAACCTCTCTTTTGTAAATCTAAAAATTGCATGAGAAGGTAGTCGATAGAAAGCTGTATCGAAAATATTTCATTTGAGCTTGCCTGTTGGATTGCATTTGCTGGCTTGAACTTGCCCACGGGATCTTGCCCTTAGACTAATAAGACATACATTTAGGACACCACAGGAAGGAACAACCAAGAAAAAAGAAGGATAGCCTACTTTAAGTTAAGTCCTTCTTCCATAAGAAACTGAAAGGCGAACAGCCAGGGCAAAGACCCTATTGTGCATTTGGACTGCTTGTAGGGAAAGATCATATGGAACCTAATCTTGTGGCTCTAATAGACCCCCCAACTTGAATTGAAATAGGATATGTATAAACTCCCACTCAATTAAGAGAACTTGCATTCGCTTATCACCTCAGGCTTTCAACAGGAAAGGCTTACCCTAAGACTGAAATTTGATCTTGATTGGACTCTTGACTGGAACCTCATTGATAAAGTCCTGAGCCAGAGAGAAAGAAACTTTCACTTCTGGCAGAGACCTTGACAGGCTTAGAACAACATCAGTTGGTGATGCAATTGGCAAGTGAACAACGAGTCTTGGTTGAAGACTCGACCTTGTGGGCTTGGTAGAAGCAAAGGAGTTGGCTATAACAGATTAGGCATGTTGTCGCTTACGACTTGGGATGGTATGGGACAGATATTTGAATGTTCACTTGGGTTAGCGGGTAGTTTGCTAGATAGACATTATCGAATAGCACCTTTTGATGAGAGATATGAACAAGAAGTTTCGAGAAAACTAGTGTTTTCTGAATTATATCAAGCCAGTAAACAAACCGCGAATCCGTGAGTATTTGAACTTGAGTATGTAGGAAAAAACTGAATATTTGATGGAAGGACGAGGAATTCTATTGAACAACCCGTTCTAATAGGAAAGTCTTATATCTTAAAATTAATTCATCAAGTTGATGATAAAATCCAGGGACGTTCTAGTGGACATTATGCGCTTGTTACACAACAACCCCTTAGAGCAAGGGCAAAGCAAGAGGGACAACGGGTAGGAGAAATGGAGGTATAGGCTCTAGAAGGATTTGGTGTTGCTCATATTTTACAAGAAATGCTTACAGTACTCATGCAAGAGCCCTTAAGGCAGCTCGTAGCCTTCCTCAATCTTCAGAAAATGAGGCATGGTCTTATATCAATAGACCTTCATGGCATGAAAAATTCTCCTACCTACAATATGGACTCCTCCTCCTATTGAATTGATGTGGCATGAAGTCATCAAGACACATCTAATTGAAAAAGTCTTTTTCGTGGGATTCAAACCCATGATACAATCTTCTTATATGTTGATTTAGCAAACCAATGCCTTAAGCCACTCAACCATCCCTCCAAGTTGTTGATTGAAATTTTATGCTTGCTCGAAGGGCTATCTGATCCGCGTAGTAAGCTGTAGAGGGCTAGCACGCTAACTCTTCCTCTATGAGCGAGACTCTATCCAGACCTCCCCAGCATCCAAGCCATCTAAATCTGCAGGCGATAAAAAAGGAAAGTCTTATATCTTAAAATTAATTCATCAAGTTGACAATAAAATCCACGGACGTTCTAGTGGACATTATGCTCTTGTTACGCAACAATCCCTTTGAGGGAGGGCAAAGCAAGGGGGACAATAGGTGGGAGAAATGGAGGTTTGGGCTCTAGAACCATTTGGTGTTGCTCATATTTTACAAGAAATGCTTACTTATAAATCTAATCATATTTTTCCTTGTCCTCTATCTCTTCTTGTCATTCTAGTCAAACTATATTGCCCTTCCCATTTAATTCCATGGTGCCCAATAGCTTGTTTCAAATCTTTCTTTATGTCAAACATCAAACCAATTGCAAAATTAGGGTCATTTAGCCCTGGCCAAAACTTAAACTTATCATGCCTAGTTGGCCTTTCACCCTCATCTCCCCCTTTTATGCACGCCCCGAAGGGCTATCTGATCCGCGTAGTAAGCTATAGCGCTCTAGCACGCTAACTCTTCCTCTATGAGCGAGACTCTATCCAAACCTCCCCAGCATCCAAGCCATCCAAATCTGCAGGCGATAAAATAGGAAAGTCTTATATCTTAAAATTAATTCATCAAGTTGATGATAAAATCCACGGACGTTCCAGTGGACATTATGCCCTTGTTACACAACAACCCCTTTGGGGGAGGGCAAAGCAAGGGGGACAATAGGTGGGAGAAATGGTGGTTTGGGCTCTAGAACCATTTGGTCTTGCTCATATTTTACAAGAAATGCTTACTTATATATCTGATCATATTTTTCCTTGTCTTCAATCTCTTCTTGTCATTCTAGTCAAACTATATTGCCCTTCCCCATTTAATTCCATGGTGCCTAATAGCTTGTTTCAAATCTTTCTTTATGTCAAACATCAAACCAATTGCAAAATTAGGGTCATTTAGGCCTGGCCGAAACTTAAACTTATCATGCCTAGTTGGCCTTTCACCCTCATCTCCCCCTTCTGTGTCACTAGCATTCCCATAGAAGGTATCAAAATCCCCTCCACTATTCTCATTGTACCCCACTTCATTTGTTCCCTCAAATGTGTCATCTATCCAAACAGGGCCTAAGTTGTACTATTGCTTTTTTCTTGGACCCGGATTCAATGCCCTTCTATCATTTTCAATTATGTCTTCATCATCCAGCCCCATGTCTACATACTGGTCCCACAAGTTATCATCATCTTCACTAAATTCAAATTCAGAATCTCTAAATGACTCCCCTAAATCACTATCATCAATGCCCCTTTCCATTTTCTCAATTTCATGCACTTTGTTTTTTTCTTTGTTTTTTCTAATCCCACCACCATTTATTTCCCGCTCTGTTATTTCAGTTTCAATATCAACCCCTCTTCAACTATTTCCTCTCTCCCTTTTGCACTGTTTTCTACGGTTAACATATGCCTAGAAGAATGGCCACCCTCATCTATTTCATGTCTTGCAGGAGGCCCTTCTTCAGCTCCAAGAGTGGCTCCACTGTTGACCACTGCAATTAAAAATAGAAAGAGGTTTACACTTAGGAAAAATTAAAATATTCTACTACACTTCTATGCACTTGATATCAAAGGAATTTCATTGTACTTACCTTATGAACTACTATGCTTGTGCAATAGTTTTCTTCTTGTATTTTGGTTTTTGGTCTTGGTCTAGGAAGTTCAATAGGCTCATTAATGTCCAAAGATCTTAGAAGCAACTCCATATCAAATTCATCAACATCTGCAACATCTTTGCCCCCTGCATCTCCAACATTTGCACTAGAATCCACATTGTCCTCTACAACAGCTGTGCCTCTGTTATTGCTTTCATTCCTACCTGCAACAACTCATTTAGCCACATCTTCCTCCTTATCAGTACCATCAAATGCAATTTCTTCATCATCCACAACATGGATATCAATAGGTGCTTCATTGATAAAAGTTCTTGTTACACTAAAAGTGGTAAAGTAAGAATCATGACCGATTAGGCTAAGCCATTTGTAAAAAAGACAGTATTTAATTAAGCTATTTACTTGCAACATCAGCCAATGCATTTACCGATGAATGCCAAGGATCTACATTGTTGTCACTTGGGATATTACATCTGCTAGTACCAAGTTGTTCAATAGCTTGCTTGAGTCTAGTTTTTTTGGTAGCAATCATGTCCTCTGTGCTCAGTGTAGATGCACCTTGTCTGCTCCCACCGACTTTGCCTTCCCCCACATTTTTAGGTATGGCAACTTTCCCAGCTTGCAATCATGAATAACATAAACACATAAAGCAATCAAATAATAAAAATATTTAATAAATGCAATTTTACATACCTGTATTGGTTCTAGAGTCCAACCCAACTGAAGAATTTCCTGCAGTAGTCTTACGCTTCTTAAAAAGACTAGCTTCAACGTTCCCATATGTTTCCCTCCTCTTAAGCCTATGGCTACTTCTCAATTCCCTCAAATTATCTCCCTCTCCATTTTTACCCCCTTGATCACCCTCATTTACCACTTTGAACTTACTTGCATCCAATGTAAATAACACATTCTCACTCCCATCCAGATAATAAAATATCTCTGTCACACCCTTCTCCACACCACAATTAATCAATTCAATATTGTTCAGTGCATGAAAAAAGAGTTCTGCACTTCCATTATCTTCAATGTACATTTTCCATTTTTTCAAATCTTTGTCACCCACTAAGATTTTCTAATCTATTCCATTCGATTTCCAACAATAGACTACCTGACTTTTATAACCCAATCTATATGACCACGAGTCTAGCATATTTCATGACAATTTATCAATTTTAATATTCTCATAAGTCCTCATAGATCCACCAATGTACACAGAACCAATAATTTTACCCCCGTACTACAATCTCACATGCATTGTTCTGTCATGTGATCCTAAGTGAGCCAAAAAGGCAATTATTTTTGGCAAAACGAAGGAAAAGGGATAAAGAAGTTCGACACCCGCCACAACAACCCCACATAACAACCCCACAAAGTAGACAAACAAATATAAAATTCACAGCAAGACATGTAGGCAACCTAGACTTTTTCAACACAAAGAAACAAAAGCAAGTCGTGAAAAAACCTAATAATCATCGATTTTGTTAACACATCCAAAAAAAAATTGAAGACAAACCCTGCTGATTTTGCACAAAACCCAAATTTGGGAACCATTCGTTATACACATTAAAATCCTAATTTTGCGAGAGGAACACTTACACGAAGTATTAAGTGCGGTCTTCATGCTTCAAATCTAGTAAACCTGGTACCTTTGTTGATCAACACCGAATGGTGACAAATGAAAATGAAAGCCTATATTGTGAGCTCTCTGTCTTTTTCCCCCTATCTGTACTTTATTTTCTTCTCTTTACTTAGGTGTTTTCCCGGTCTGAAAAATGAAGTGAAAAAGGAAAAAGGGGAATAAAAAGGAAAGGGGAAAGGGAAAATTTTGGTCATTGGTAGACGCTTGGGTTCTAGGTGTTTGGGAGGGAAAGATGTGAAACATCAATTTTAACCTTGAAAAATTGACATGTTACCGGCACGTGCAGATTTTGGATGAAATATTGTCTAGAAATATTAAAGTGGTCACTCGTAAGTTTTAGCGGTACTTATATAATAGAAGAAAAAAAAATTTTGATATGTTTTGGATTTTGGGCAATATAATTAGTACTACTTTGACGATTTTTCCTAATTCATATTTGAAAAAGTTAGATTTCTTATACTTCTCATTCTATTAGAGTAATAGAATCAAATTAAGTTATATATTTTGAGGATCAATTGGATGGTGATAGTCAACTATTGAAAATATCAATCTCGAGTTGTTATGCTCAAGCCGATTCGACATACTCCAATATTTTACCTTAATAATAATCACAATGAAGAGGTTTCTTTGATTTAGTTCCTGACAATGAAGAGAATTCATAAATCTGCTATATCAAATGTTTTTATAGTTTATTTGCAGGAACATGATTTTGACATATTAGATGTTTTTTATGCCAAATAGTATTGGCTTCATTTGGGTAGAGATATATTTTTTAAAAGTTAAAAGTGATTCTTTTTTTATTGTTAAAAAACTTTTCAATTTTCAAAAGTTCATTTGGATTGATGTTGTTGCTCAAATTTTGGACGTAACTTCTAAAGACAAAATATCTGACGTAAGTTCATTATTTGACTTTACAAAATTGCCCCTATTTTAACTAAATATTTATAGAGGTATCCCATTCAACCCTAATTCAAAACCCAGTCTCTCCTGCACTGCCAGTCATCAACTTTGTCCTTTCTTCCATCTTGCTATCTGAGGCGCAATAGAGACAGCAACTTCTGACGAGTTGGAAGTCGAGATACGCAAGGCTCGGAAAGAAAACAATGTTCTGCTTATTGGATAATTTTTATCAAGTGGGTTTCTGTTTTTACTGTAAGGAAGTAAAAGAGCAAAGGCTTTTTGAATTTTTTTTTTTTTGTTATGAGAGAAAGCTGATGCTGGAAGAAAGGGATTAGAAAAAGGAAAAGAATGGGCCCAACTATAGGAAGAATAGGAGGGTGGTGAGATAAAAAGAGGAATAAGTTGATGGTTCCCCTGTAACTAAAGAGACATGTAAGAAGCATATATATGAGGCTGTTTTCAAAGTATCTGTCACCTTTTATCTTCATCTTCTCCAAAGAAGAAGAGATTTGTTGTTATCCAGTGATGTGAGAAAAAAAGGGAAAAAGAAAAGAGAAGGATGAAGAATGGAATTAGAAGAAAATGGTAGCAGCAGTAGTTGTGGGATGAGTAAAGAACAAAAAGAAAAGAAAGAAGAGGAATAGGACGAGGACGAGGACGAGGACGAAAGAACATTATGTTTTTGGCAGGTAAATCCATGAGGAGATCCGTAATTGATTGCAAAAATGAAAATAGCCTGGAGTTGTTTTTAAAATTTGAACCTAAATGATCCAAATTGTCAAAAATGGAACCTCAAAAATGCTGTCCAAATGTGTTTTACAAAAATATTTTTACTTTTCAAAAGTTGAAAAGAGGCTGTCGAAATGCAACCGTTCAGAGGCTCTTTCTTGTCTGATTCTTCTCCTTGGATGACTCTCAGGGAAGATGAACTATCCTCGAGTTGAATTACCTGATGGTTAATGCATATAAGATATTGGGAGGGTACAAAGTGAGACTGGCAACAAAGGATTACAAGCAAAAATGAACATTGATTATAAGAAAGCCTTCTTATCGATATCTTTGAAGGAACTCATTCCGCATCTTTAAAGGAACTCATTCCGCTTTAATCATTCATTTGATTTGAAACTCTATTAATAAATGTAAAAAGTGCTTTTCCAAATAAAAATTGAACGTTTGATTTCCAAATTGGAACAAACTTCTTTTGAGGAACTATCAGCTTCATCCTTACTAATTCTATTGACTAAATATCGAAAGAGACATTAATCCTTAAAAGTAGGGTGACATGAGAAACCTCTCCAACTGTTAAAAAAAAAAAAAAAAAAAATTCCAACCCATTAAAGATTACCTAAATCACTTAACAATCCATCTTAATAATTATTTAATTAAGTTATTAATTAATTAATATAATTCAACAAAACTTATAAATAACTTAGAGTTATTGGTCAATTCAGTTCTCAAACTATACTTTTTTTGTCACTTTGATCCGTAAAGTCTTTAAACAATTTATCGATTGATCATTTTTATCCTTTTGATCGGATTCTTAAAAAATGATATCAAAATTTGGAATCAACAGTGAGGATATTTCCATCATAACACTTTCATTAGGTGAATCAAGGAAAAAAAAAAAATTAACAGGTGCCCGAGGAACCAGATTGACGGGGACATTAAAGCAGCATAAACCAGGTTTACGACACCAATGCTTGAACACAATGCCTTGAGTGTAGGATGGATGCACTCTCTTTTGTCTTTTTGCCCAAGATCTCCTTAGGGAAGGACCTCCCACCGTTCACGACATCCCTTGCTTCTCATTGCGAACAGATCCTCGGTGGTAGAGTAGAAGCGCTGGTCCCCTTCAGCCAAGTTGCTTGTGCCTGCCATTAACAAGAAAGAAGAACAGGATCAAGAGACCTCTCCCCGCCCAATAGTTCTGCAACTACTACCGTGATTGATGCCAACGGGATCCCCCATTTCGAAAGATTATGGGTTCAAGCTCACCGTCAGTATTGCAAGAATTTCCTCTGGCAGCTTCTCTTTTTTACCTTTTTTTTTAAAAAAAAAAAAATTTCACCTAATAAACAGTATAATGATCCCTTCCCATTTCGATCAACCCACCGTTAGCTACTCCAAATTCCGATAACATTTTTAAAAATTCCAATCAAAAGAATCAAAATAACCAATCGATAAATTATTTAAAAACTAAATAAGCCAAAAAATACTTTAGAGACCAAAGTAATCAAAAGAATATAATTTGAGGATCAATAACTCAAATAACTTATAAACAAGTAAAACAACAAAAACATTCTTTTTAATGAGAAAAACACAATAACCATGAAAAAGAGAAATGATGGCCAGAAAAATTTGTATATTACGACGTAGAGACAGTCTGTTCACTTCATCAGTATCTACACCAAACATTTGCATGAATGAGAAGAATCTCTCTTCACCAATTGGATTTTCACTGGCCATTTTTTACATAGACTACGGGACTATGTTCCAAAAATGCTGCCATATACATATATGTAAATAATAAGAGCAGCCTTACAACATGCACAAGACCTTCCATGGTTTCAAGATGGCTATTACTCCTTACTCCTAGAAGCTCGATCTTTTCTGTGTCCACCAAGAATACGAGAAATCTGAAGACCTCTACTGAATGCTTGGTTGAACAACATCCGAGTTTGGAATTCGGAAACAAATGGGAACCAAGCAAGAAATGCAACCGGAGTAAAGAGAAGTAAACCCATAACGATCTCATAGCCTCGAGCAAGTGTCTGAACTGAACCCCAGAATCCAGCTCTGTGAACCAGAGGTTTGCAAGCTTGTGCAATCTGGCAAACAAGAATTAAACACAAAAGTTGAACATGACTTCTCTAATCTACATAGATAGAGGAAAATTAAGTTGCAATATCTTAGAAAATTGACTCCGTGAGTGAAAGATGTTGGGAGTTTCTCATGTAATAAATCATCTTTAAATAAATTGCAATATATTCAACATAAAGGGCAATGATCACTGACCAGAAGTAAACCCCAGCCAGTCGGCATGAAGGCAAGAATGCAAACCACAATGTCTTGGGCAGTCATATGTGGCAGGGCAATTAATGTTACCAAAATAGAGATGAAAGTGAGGAAGATCAATCCCTTGACCAGTCGAAACATAAGCTGAAAGTTGGCACTAAATTTTCTCCGTCCAACAGAAATTGTCTGGGGCACAAAAGCAAACAGTAAGCAACCAAGCAGGTGCGCTTAGATTGTGTATTGATTATTCTGAACAAGATAATATGAATCAGCAGGGGTTATTTATGGCATCAATCAACATAAAGCACTGCACAAAGACTAACTTCCTCAAAACAAAGAGAAGGGAAAAAAAGTAATGAAAAAAACTAGGGAAAAAGAAAAGATGAGAAAAAGGATCAAGCTAGTAATTAACAAAACAGCTAAAATTTCAACAGAGACTAAAGCAGAAGACGGTAGTTCTTAAACAGAATATGAATAGATAAATCCTTGTGCTTCACTACCAGCATCAAATGAACAGAAATAGGCAATTATTTTCTTCACCTTGGGGATCAGAATCATACATACAGTAGACACTGTGTGGACAACATACTAAAAGCGGGCTTCACAAGTATTAAATGTAAAGGGTTGAAATAGAGAGGATCTATCCCTCACCTTCATCACAAATAGTATCAGTAAGATCACTAGCCACGATACACCATAAACCTGTGAACCATGCCAAATAAACATGATCAGTAATAATTGGTATAGTGGCATCATCTAGAAAACAAGACGAGCACTTAGAGAGTTGATGACCATACCAGAAAACTTTGAGTGTGCTTTGTCATGCTCAGGTGATAAACAAGCCCATACTGATAAATAAAAAATCGCAAAGCCAGTAAAATCTCTGCAACAGTGCCACGAATTCCAGTATGACGAAGATGCTCTTGTTCCTCTTCCCACCATGATTCCCAACTTTTCTCGGGAGGCACACCAATGCCTCCTCTGTTGCTTATCCATTTGTTCCAGTCAGTCCAGTCATCAACTATCTTTTGCCACTCAAAACCGGAAGGATTGAAAAGGAAGGGAGCAAAGAGCCAGGTGCCTACCATGAACCATATGGATACTGTGATTAAAATGTATGCAACTGCACCCCTATAAGATTGACCAAAAATTTGATACACGAGAAGCAATATCATGAGCTCAAGTCCCTTTACAAAGTGACTGCGAGAGTAGAACCGATAGTTATCAGCAAATTTTGCATGAAACACCACAAATCCACGACCCGTAGGTCTGTATTTTGCTCCTCCATGAAGTAGGGTCCTTCCATAATAGTGTGTCTTAGTTCCAAGTGAAAATGTGAAGAACACGGGTGCCAACTGTAACTGCATCAGAATAAATTCGCTAAGTGCAGTACGAAAACCCCTCTCTAAGCCAATTTCCATCATCATAGGTAGGGCCATCAAGAAACCAATTTGCACAAAAGACTGTGAAGCAAGAGCAACTTGAAGAGGCTTGTTGTCTTTAATTGCTGGTTCTTGACTTAGTCCTTCTTCAAGTCCACTAAGAACAAGATAAAGACGGCCATAAAGGAACACATACACAGTGAGCACAGTTATCTGCCAGAAAACAACATAATGTACTCAGAAAACTCAGAAGATTATCTGAATCAAATTAATAATATAACAAACTTTCACATGTATTTTGTAAGAGTGTGACCGTTTACCAAGGTACTAAAGTAGAAACCAATTGTTGTAAAGTAGCAGGATAACATTCGGAAAAAGTCGAAACGGTGACCAAGTCTATATAAATCACGACTGAGAGTTTGCTCTCCATTGCCATTGGCGATTTTAGCCTCAAAAAGAGAAATTTGATTAAGACCCACATCCCTTCCTTTTCCCACTTGTATGTACTCATGGTGAGTAACATTCCCTTCACGAAGAGTAGAATTAAAGCCTGCAATTGATTCAAGTGTTAGCATGGTAAGTGAAACTCATTTATTGAAACTTCAAGCAATTAAACTACTCTCAAAAGCTGCAAACACGTACCAGCAAATATGTCTTCACTCAAGTTAATGATTTTAGAGGCTTTGCTAACCCCACCCCGGGTAAGGTGAAATAATCTGTCAAAAACATCTGGATGGCCGTAGTGAAATCGAACCCTAGAAAAGCAATGGAAATGTAAGGCATTCAAGTTAGTGCATAACAAGGGGGGAAGAAACGCAACAAGAAAATGAGTAGCATAAGGAATAGTGAGCTAGCCTTAACTGCTTCAAAGAATAACAGGTAGCTAGAAAGTTAGGAAAAAGACAATAATATTTGTATAAACCCCTGCCTCTCATCATTCAAGACGAGCCAGGTGGGACAAAATCATCTTGCCAATTCAATTCAACTGAAACCTTTCCTAAATCATAAGATAGACAGATTATGGCTCCACAAATAACATTCCTTCAATCCCAGTTTTCCAGTCATCTGCTCTTCTACTCTGTCAACTACTTTGTTGCCAGTGTTAATTTTGCTCTAGTCCGCTTCTTATGTTGAAAACAACATTCGGCAAAATTTTTGTCAAAGGATTGCAGCTTTATTAACCATAAGCCAGCTATATACAATAAACTATGCCAAATCTGAAAATAAACATGGGAATAAGACAGTTTTATTAACCATGTTAAAACAATGATAAATTGTATAGTAGTAACATCTCCTTACTTAATTTGCAGAGATCTTTTAATAACGTACACCAAACTGGAAGCCTCCACTAATATTAGCAGGCGCTATGGGTATATATGAAAAGACAATTCGCAAATGGTTCGGGCTAACCTCGGTAAACTATCTTGAATTTGGTTTAGCGTAATTGAATTTGGTTTAGCTTATTTGTTAAATGAGCTGAACCAAGTTTACACGTATTCAATTTGTTAAGCTCACAAGCAAAAACGAGCTTATTAATATATTTAAAATATTACATATAACATATAATATAACTTTTTTATTATACATAAAAATTTTTTATTTTTTAATATATTATATAAATAACTTAAGACACAAAACAAGCCTAAACCCGAGTATTTTTTTTAATGTGGTTAGTCGAGCCCAAGCACAAGCCTTTTTCACTAGCCAAGTCTGAGCTTGAATATTTAGACTCAAGCGATTTCAATTGCTGAGGCTCAGCCCAAAGCATGATACTCCAAAACTTAAAGCGTCATTTTCACCTTCCTATATTAAATGCTAATCCTTATTAACCATTGAACCATATTATTAATCTCTATGCTCAATTTATAAATTCAATTGACACCAAGATAAATTAATGACTGCCTTTTTTCGACAGCAAGAAATTTTGTGGTGAATTAGAATCTGTGATGCTTTTTTTGTATGAAGTATCCGTATTGGGTACCCTTTGGGAATGCCTAGGTATCCAATATTTAAAAAATATATTTTTTAAAAATTGGGTATTGCTGAATAAGGGAATTGGGGACTTGAGGTTCCTTATTTATTTTTTAAATCAAAAGTCCAAAAGAAAATAAGCAAAATTATTTGTCAAAGTACAAGGTCAAAGATTTTTATCCCATCGCTTCTGTTAATTCCTATTATTTTGATTTATACTATTTGTGTTTTATTTTTATCATCCTATTATTAATTATATATATTCAATTATTTTAACATATATTGTCATAATCATACCCTATAATTTGTAAAAATTTTCGTATCCCATACTCGTACTCATACCTACGCAACACAGATTAGAATTAGAAAACACAAAGGAAAAACTTCCAGCGAGCTTTACTTCCATGGTAATTGTGTAAATTGACCTCTGTCAAGTTTTCTTGTGAAAAGAAAGGAACACGGTGAGAGAAAGAGATCTTACTTCAGAGGATTGGCCAACAATCTCTGCCCAATTGTAACAAAACTAGTTTCTTGATTTGACATAAACCAAGCAAGAGAAGAAACACTGCATCATAAAAGGTAAAGAATGGGATAATCATGTTCACAGATGAGAGATACGATGACAAACCACTGAAACACATGAAAACCTGTCAATTAGAAATTCTAACCTTCCAGTGAATATATGCTCCCTCAATCCAAGTATAGTAGGGTACCGCACACCATCATGTTTTTTAAGAAATTCTTGGAGCAGGTTCCTCATTTTCAAAGCTTCTTCCATGTAGTTATCCTACTCGAAAATGTGCCATTTAAGTAGGCAGAAAGAATAAACTAAAGGTCTACCAAGTACAAAAATTGCATACCTGATTCATATCTATTGTTTGTAAACCTTCACCCCTAGTAAAGATTATGGCATGATTCTGATTCTCAGGTTTTCCCTCACCCAAGATAGCAGGTCCTGGAAGTTTTATGCGATAAATTACCTGCATGGTTGAGATTTGTTAGGTTATTAATCTTGTGGTGCAGAAAAAATTATATACACACATATTTAGCTGATAGAATGTTTAAATATATAACAAAATTCTGCCCATAGAACTCTGCAAGATATAGCTCTAAACAATGTACATTTACGTGAATAATGCCTAAGGAAACGGTTATACCTATGCCTTTTGAAGAACCATCATCTTTCAACTTTCTTTTTGGTCCAAGTGCAATAACAAACATTTTGATTATAGAAACTTGCTTATAAACGTTACTTGACTTCACTAATACTGTGTTTAGCCAGCATTCACTTTCACAGCTGAATTCATTCTTAATTACCTGGTCCAAGTTTTGCCCAGGTTCTGAGGAATTTGATTTTGGAAGAGCAGCTTTGACAAGGGTGGAATAATAAACCTTTTGATTATTCTTGGACCTACTTGTTTCTTCTACTTC
Organism: Parsonsia alboflavescens; assembly: GCA_028571225.1. Classification (NCBI taxonomy): domain Eukaryota; kingdom Viridiplantae; phylum Streptophyta; class Magnoliopsida; order Gentianales; family Apocynaceae; genus Parsonsia; species Parsonsia alboflavescens. The sequence goes on from JAOXNR010000013.1 coordinate 2,354,021, forward strand.
ATCAATATAAGCTACTCTGAGTGATGGGTACCTGTTAAATGAAGAGAAAGGAAAACAGCTCCGATAAATGGCAACTAGAATTACAGATTTTTCTCCTTCCCTCTCTCTCCTTTTTCTTTGGGGTTGGGGGAAGGAAGGATAGGAAAAAAAAAAAAAGAAGAATAAGAGAGAGAGAACCACACACGTACGCTGTCATAAGTTTCAAAATATCCTGTGCGCGAGGATCTCCAGATCGCTTGTGAATACCATATCGTTGACAAGAAACTACATATGTAAACTTCATATCAGCCACTGCTTGACACTGTGTCCACAATGACCTTTCTCCCTTCATCTGATCTTCATTTAACTCAATAGCCTTATACCCCTCCAATAGGTCTGTTTTTAAGTAGCAAAACATCTTAAAACAGAAATAGACACCAACATCTTAACATCTCAAATTTTCCCATGCACAAGTAAAATACCTTCATCCTTTGCCATATCAAGAAAGGCTTGAAGTTCAAGAGCTTTCCGGTAGTACATCATGCCTCGCACTGGAAATTCAGTAAAGCATAATGACACAACAATCCAAAGTCCAAGGGCCAAAAGTTTAAATATAAAAAGGATAAAAAGTGAGGCTTCTCTTGTATTCCATTAAAGAGAGTTTTAGCAAACACAAAATAGACATGCCCAGGTCCAGCTTCAAAACAATTAACATAAAATGTTTTCAAAAAGACAACAAGTGATACCAGTTTTGGTCAAAGTCTGGCCTCTGTATGAAGCCCAGAGGCGCAGCTGTTCCTCTAATTCATCAGATCCTCTAAGTTCTTCTTCATTCGCACATTTCACTCGCTCGAGGAAATTGGTCCATTCATCTGCACATTACCGGTTGACATGAGAACGGCAGAACAGAAATGAAACCTGTGTATATAGTAGGTGGAACCTCTACACCAGACCTGGAAAGATTTTTTGCAAATAAAAGAGGATGGAAACTCCATCTTCGTTTGGAACTTCAAGATCATGCAATGAAAAGAGTACCTCCTCCGTGTAGTATGGAGTCAGAACACTGCAAATAAGAAAGTGAAGGGTAAACTAAAGCATGTCTATGGAAGGGAAAAAATAGAAAAAAAAACACATCAACGAAAGGGAAGGACAAGACAGCCACAAAGATAGATGAAAATAACTATGTAGCTTAGCGAACATCCTTCGGGATCTTGCTTATAAATTTTTCAAAGAGTTAATAACTATCCAATTCCATGATGGTACAACTGCTTGTGATTGATTGAAGTAGTTCCATTCTGTATTTCTAACAGTTGGCAGTCCTAGTGATACCGATACTAAGAACAAAATACTATATATAGCACAGTCAACAGACAGAAAAATATATTCGCCACATCCATGGGTGTTTATCAACAACTGTATCATTTTGTTGTCCTACGGCACATGTCAGGAGTTACAGTGTATATCTTAGCTGCAAGAGAAAATAAGAAAGACTTACGAGAAAGAAAGCATGTTGCGGACTTTAGGTGCTGATGGCATATCCATAAACAATGAATTAGAGAAGAAGGATATCCGCCTTCGAGCCTCTAAATTGGATGGTACATCCATGGCCGACTCCTTTACAGTGAGCAACAAATACAACCTCTTAATCTGTCAAAAGGGAGACACAGAAGGCAGTCAAGAAAGTTAGCAAAGTAGAATAATATCGAAAATAATAAACTTCCTACACCATTCACCTTCTCCTTCCAAGCTTCTGAATCACCAGTTGGAAATTTGATGGCTCCATCAGATGCAAATAATTGATACTGTTTTTCAAGGGAAAGCATTCCTTCATGCCCTGAGCCCCCATGGATTGAATCTACCAAACTGTTAAAGAAATATTAAGAAATGAAAATGGTGTATCCAATAGTTAGTGAGACAACAAAGACCGGGCAAAGTAAAAGTGCTAGACCCGGATATATGATCCTCCATCATTATATCTCTTGTAACTACTTCTAGCATGTCCTGGAAAAGAATGACAACTTGATCTCTATCCTCCTGCTTATTCTCAAGCTGCAAAAAAGGGGATCAAATTTAATTTTAAAGTTCATCTGCAACATATTTAGAAATATTTCTGATTTGAAAAAGGTGCCCCTTAATTTTTGGCTGGGCCCCAGTTGCACTGATTGAGCATAAGCTTACTACACCCTGAAAGACTCACCAAGAACTTGATAAGCTTAATAAATAGATCATATAGGCTTGGTAGAGCACTCAGATTGTATTCAGTTATCAGGTCTCCATCACTTATATGCTTGTCAACTTGAGAGAAAATATATTCAATAACCCTGAAAGAAATTGGATCATTGAGACAAGGCAAGCACAGCACAGAGGGACATCCCTGAAAATTTTGGAGAAGTAAAATCATAATGACTTACTCCTTTTCACGATCACCTCCAACCAGAAACATAATAATGTTCCTGAATGACTTATAGCACTCACTGACAGAACAAGACATGTAGTTATCAGCCTCAATCCTCTTTTTTAGCTCACGATCTTTTCCATTGCTGTCTTTAGCCATATCCACAGCTATAGGTATCTATTCATTAAATCAGTATGTTAATGTAGCTTCTAGGAATATTATTTGCCCAATAAAATTCCGCTATCCAAAAGCATGAAACAGACATAATTTCAAATTTCAATTTTGCACGGATTAGTAAAATACAAGGTATAAGTAGCAAATCCAACACATTAGCCTTTATAACTCCAAGACATAGAAATTAGCCTTGATTGCAGACTTGCAGCACATGACAAAGACCCTGATGATGGCAGGCATTTGACACTTTGTTTTCCTCTTTTATTCCCCATAATGATACTGTGAAGGAAAAGAGACCTAGAGCTACAAATGGAAAAAAATATGAAGTACAACCATGCAGAGAACTATCCCATGCAAAGTGAGGGTGTTCAAATAAAAGGACCAAAGATTAAGAAAAAATGTAAACCTTGCTGGCTAGCAAAAATGGAGGCCACTGTATGACATCTAAGTCACGATCAGCCCAATAAGGAACAAGCAAAAGGTCCATTTCCCTGAAATGAAGAAGGAACAGAACCCTTAGAAGACATTGTAAGAAAAACAATATCTCCACATATTTAAGTAATAACCAAATCTCCCTGAAAAAGTATCTTCTTAGTCACCTATTGCTGATCAGATCTTCCTCTCTGAAGCTGGTAATAATTTTGTTCCACAATTGAGCAAACCTTGCAGCTTCTTTCTCCAAAGTGGGTGGGATCTGCAAAGTGTTTTTACAGAAGTTGACCTCAAAAGTTAATCTTATTCCCAAGAAGTCCTCAGCTAGTAGAATTGGTAGAAACAGTAATACCTCTTCAAAGTTGCGGGACAAACTAGCTTTCAGTCCTTTCTTTTTCATGGGCTCATTCTTCTCCACTGGTATCAAGCATGCATTAAAAGCACCAGGCAGTGACTGAAACCGGGATCTCAGCATTCCTAATGTCCTAATCTGGAAAAGGATGAGATATTTTGAAGCAGATACAATAGTACAGAAAGTGTGACAATGTCAAAGAAACACAACATGCATGTAAGGGAATGCATGCTAAGAGAAACTTTCACATTAATATTAACATGACCACAACGCAATGAGTTTGAACATCAAAACTCTGGTAATTAGTAGACAACCTTGATCTTTACCATGCCGATGCCATTGCATCAGTATGATTTCAGTACTTATATCAATTTCCTATTTCCTATGCAAATTTATTTCTTACATCCTAATTGGGCCAGGAAGCTATCACCCAATTAACCTTGGCAAATAAGAATTAGCACTAATGATTACATTGAACACTAACTGGACTTATTTCAACACATGAAGAAATAGAGCAGCAAACTAGTGATGCATATAAAACAGAAAAAAAGAAATTTTTAACTAACCTCTCCCAGACGACGAAATGCACCATAAATACCACCAAATAATGTGGAGAAAATGGCATACCAGATTTGGGCATCCATGAAATACACCTAATTGAAGAAAGACAACAAGAAAAAAATGTCAAGCTTTAAGTCTGAAACAGACCAGCATAGAATTTCATCCACCAAAGAAGAAAAGAAACTCACAAGGATGATTGGAGCCCATAGTGCAATCACGACACCAATGTTGTTCCTTGCTGCCAAGCGAAGTATGTCATTTTTTTTTTATGTAGACAAAGGATTAATATAGATAGATATTTACAAAAGTAATGCACCCAAAACAGTTCCCATAATTATACTTCTTACCCCGAGGAAAAAATTCATGCCATTGGTAAGTTGTTATGTGGACACTCATAATTGCTTTTGTTGGACCTACAAGAGGCTTGATCTGCATTGTAGGACAAATAAAAATCAAATATCTACCAGAGAACAAATGAAAGGGGCAGCACAGACAATCCAAAATATATTTTTCTATTAAAGTAACAGCAGATAGCAAACATTTTGGAGATTACACAATCTTTTCCATTCAGGTCATAGCATCATTTGTTATCCAACCCCATCTATTGACATGTATTGTAATCTAGGGAGCATTCAGTATATCAGCTGCTTGTAGGAAAGGATCCACTTAAGAGAAATACATGACGGAAGAATACCAAGTCCTTTCGCAAGACAGATGAGTGACCCTATTAGACTCTTCGAACATTCAAAATCAACAAATAAATGCAACTGAAAGACTCTTCACTTACATTTGGTCAATAGCAGGATAGATCTTGAAAGTAGGCAACACAAGTTCCCAACAATTCAAATTCTAACAAAGTTTACATTAAGATTAAACATGCATAACCCATGAGCTATGGGATGTCAAGCATCATATCAAAGTTCATTTAGCATTCTGCTACAAGTGGAGACGCGAACCTCCAGTATTTCTGATTACTGTTTCTCTTTTTTTTTCCCCCTCATTATATTACATTGTTATTTCTTGGATAAAGGGTTGAAGTTAATGATCTTTTATTTAATGGAACAATTTCTTACAGAAAGAAGAACATTAATTAATTAGTGATAGTTACCATGTTTAAATCCTAATTGGCATATACACAAAATTGTACAGAGTTTCTCATTTGATCAGCTTTAGAGACAATGGATAACTCCTATACAGTGCTGTTAAATATCAGTGGTCATGGTGATTCTTAAGCCAGATGCCATTGAATGCTTTCTGGCATGGCGAGGGTATGGCAGGCATGGCATTGTAGCAGGTATGCCAACATGGCAGCTCATGTCAACAAACTTACTTATATACAGTTATCTAATAGAGAAAGGTCAAGTTTTAAGAGGGTTATTAGAAAGAAGAACATTAATTAATTAGTGATAGTTACCATGTTTAAATCCTAATTGGCATATACACAAAATTGTACAGAGTTTCTCATTTGATCAGCTTTAGAGACAATGGATAACTCCTATACAGTGCTGTTAAATATCAGTGGTCATGGTGATTCTTAAGCCAGATGCCATTGAATGCTTTCTGGCATGGCGAGGGTATGGCAGGCATGGCATTGTAGCAGGTATGCCAACATGGCAGCTCATGTCAACAAACTTACTTATATACAGTTATCTAATAGAGAAAGGTCAAGTTTTAAGAGGGTTATTTTAGTCAACAATAAATTGTAAACCCCAAAAGTCTCTCATCTGAGTGCAATTCCATGAGCTGGCTGCATCTCTTTCTGTTTTTTCATTTGAAGTTTTCAGTTTTTAGGCATGTGTTGCTCTGGTTTTTCTAGTCTTCTCTGCAGATTTTTTTTCTCACTGTCTCAAGATTGGTTTCAACCTTTTACCCTACTCAATTTTCTTTAACTTTTTCTGAAATTTTTTAAAAGTTTCCACACTCTTGGCTTTTCTAATTTTCTCTGCAGCTAAGAAACAAAATTTTTTTGTCTGCACTTGGGACCTAATTATGTCTATGGTCCTTATATTATGATTTCAATGTTTCCATTATATTTTCTATGTTTTTATAATGGCCATGTATCCACCATTTGCATCTGCCATGGCAGTTTTTTGGCAAACCATCATAGGCTGCCATCTGCTATTGACCACTCTAATCCCAATAAACAAAAATCTCTCTTTTCTATCTGTATAACAATAGAGTGATACTGTCTTAACAAACTCCAGCAATAAGAAAAATGGCAGTGAATTAGCAAAAATAACAAACAGACCTCTATGTAGAAACTGAAAGCCAACTTAGTCAGCATGAGAAGAACCCAGAACATGGTATACCTGAAAATAAAATGTTCAGTAAGTCAGATCTCAAACAACTGTGTATTCAAGCAATTTTATATTTCAAGTCTTACTTGAAGAGAGAGAATGTACTCTCATGCATTCCCCTACCAACATAGAGCCGAGGCTGCAAAATATTTAATTGCTCTGAGTTCATTATTTTTGCACTACTAATTAGGGAATACCATAATCTATTACAAAGATACTATGCATACCTGTGACCACCACATCATGAGCATCACAATTCTGTAGTTTGATCTCTCAAGATATCGACGGATGAAAGGGAAAAGAAACAGAACAGCAGCAAGCATATTTGGAGACAAGTAGATAACAACAGCCAAGATAAACAACGTAGGGGAATTTGCATTATTTCCAAACCAGCTCTTAATGGTTTGAGCAAATCCAGGAGGATTCTCCCATGTATAGGCATAAGTAACTGGAAGAATTACAACCCATGCTGCTGAAGACAAAACCTTTAGAATATAGCGAAGCTTAACATAAAGGGACATGCTCCTTCTTGCTTTAAAATTGAGAATTACATCAAGGACAGCTGCAAGAAGTTCAAAGTTTTGTAGTCATACTAGAGCTGATAGAACTACCATCAGAAATAAGGAGTTGAAGTTACAGATGAATTAATAAATTCCATCTTGCACGTGGTTAAATGTTGTCAAGCAAATATGAAGTTAGAAACTCTTTCAAGGAGAAAACAGAGACACATAAACAAGCAAAGAATCACACAATTATGTTATAACACCTTAAGTTTGGAAGTCATCAGCATGTGATACAGGAAGTCTTCATTGCTATTGTTAATACAGATAGGAAACCTACTTTTCACAAAGAAGTACCAAATGTATAGTTCACAATTTTATTTTTACAAAAAAGAAAAGAAACATTTAAGAGCACATGAAACTCTCAAATTTAACCATGAGCAACGGATCTCTTAAATTTATCATGGTGAGAAATGAAGATGCCAGTGGCAAATACTTCATAAAGTTTTTACTAATAAAATAAGAAGTCTCCCATGCCCCATCAAGATAAAAGAAAAACAGTAAAGCTATGGATTGTATCAGTGACAAAGTAATTCAGCTTACCCTGTCCAAGCTTCAGTACTGCAGCAGTTATAAAGACGCTCAAAACTTTTTTGAAAACATGAGGATCAAAAATTGAACTTGGTTGTCCCGTACCATTCCAAGCAACAATTATCATGCCCTTCACAGAGAAATTTGAACTATCAAATAAATAAACGAAATTGTAGAAGTATGCCAAAGGCTACAAGAAGATATAAGCATATGAGAAGGAATAATTACCTGTAAGCACAAGATAAAGAAACTCCACATCCTGTCAAAGCTCCTAAAAATATGCCAATATGATCGAATTTCAACAAAATTGACTTTCCCCACCCATCGATCTTTAGTAGTCTTGTTGTCCTGTATATCAAAATAGTTTGACCACAAGATGATATTAAATGCAAATATACATGACTTCAAAAATAGAAAAACCTTTTTTTTTTGTAAGTTGATAGTTTCAACATTGAATAACACCAATGTAGACAGTAACTTAATCATTAAAAGTAGACATCAATAGGATGATGCAATCTTCAACTCAATTGCAGGAAAGAAGGATAACACAAAAAACTAAGAAATGGAACTATAACTTCACGAGTAACACTGACGATAAGCATCGGACCCAAAAACCAGATCAGGATTACATCGTGCTACAGAACAAGATGTATAATTGCTTCACATAACAGACATCCAACTTATGTCAAGCTATTTCACATCAAAGTGGTTGAGTAGTGAGTACCACAGTGAAAATTAGATTCCTTTTATGCTATAGAAGAAAATCAG
>JAOXNR010000013.1:2362169-2373459 GCA_028571225.1 Parsonsia alboflavescens
AATATTGAAAGGGGGCCGGCCCCTCCCTTTCCAAAATCCGTCAATTTCATAAATTCAAGTTAAAAGAACTATGTCAGGAAAGGGATCCCTTGTTTCATAATAGAAAATAGGAGGCAGTCTGGATATTTATTCAATTCGTCTCATTCTTCTTTATAGTACAAAAGTAGGCTACTTCAGCAAACTTCGCTTGATTAAAATTTGAATTTAGGTCTAAAAAATCCAAATTAAATAAACAAATAAAATAAGTATAAAATTCATTCTAAAAAAATATTCTACAAAAAAAAGAATAAGGAGTCCATATGTTTACCGAGGTCCTCGTTTGAAAAAAATACGCCGGTTGGGAGCTTTACCGAGACTAACTAATAAAAGACCTAGAGCCTGAAATGATCTTAGAAACCAATCTCATTCGGGAAAAAAATCTCAATATCGTATTCACCCAGAAGAAAAATAAAAGTTGCGTTTTCATGAAGGTCTTACAGAATGACAATTACTTAAATTGCATCGGCGAAAAAGCCAAGGGGTCTAGGTCAGAATCGTGGGTAAGTACTTCTTGATCATTTCTACTAACTTAAAGTCCCAATTTGAATTCCATTTATGTACAAAAATGTCCTCTTGAATAATTTAGAGAATATCCATTACTAATCCTTTGTGTATTTTGGTCTTTCTAACCATCAACTCAATTTTAATTTGGTTCAACCCCCGTTTAAACCCGCTTCAAGTGATGATAACTAAGCAACCAATCTTGGGGTAAACAGTCTCTACTGCTTATATTTACTTTATATTTTATAATAATAATAATGAATTCTTGTACATAGGAAATGAGACTTGATCTTTTTACTACAAATTTGTAAGCCGTTTTCTTTCACTCATATAACTAATCATCTGATGAAGTATCATCAGATTGCCCTTCCACTTCCATTAGTCACATAGTTACAAATCAAAACAAGAAAGAAACGAATTTATTATTAAATTGCTAAGAGAACTGGTATCTTTGATTGATCTGTCTTTTACCCCCTCCCGTAGATTATTAGCTCTGGGAATATAAATCAAAAACTCAGTGTGCAATTTGAATGCAATCCATTTTCAAATAAGTAATTAAGGTTATACAAAACCAGGGCTATAAAGAGAAATTGTTTAATATAGAAAAGTCTTCTAACTCTCTTAGGGAAATCTTGTGAAATTCATTTTTTATTGTGAATTCCATTTGTTCTTATCACTATTCCATTGGAAAATTTCATATGGGTTCGATGTACTTTTATCTTCAACAAGTGGGCCGGCATTTAATGCGGGGCAAAGCATTTGGTTGCCTGGTTGGTTAAATGTTGTTAATGAAAATAGCAATTCATTATTCTTAACAATTGGTCTTGGAGACTTTTTGGTTCATCATACTGTTGCTCTGGGTTTACATACAACTACATTGATCCTAGTAAAAGGTGCTTTAGATGCATGTGGATCCAAGTTAATGCTTGATAAAAAAGATTTTGGTTATAGTTTTCCGTGCGATGGCCTAGGACGAGGTGGTACTTGTGATAATTCGGCATGGGATGCCTTTTATTTGGCAGCTTTTTGGATGTTAAATACTACTGGAGGGGTTACTTTTTATTGGCATTGGAAGCACATCACATGGTGGCAGGGTAACATTTCACAATCTAATGAATCTTCCACCTATTTGATGGGCTGATTAAGAGATTATTTATGGTTAAAATCTTCGCAACTTGTCAATGGATATAATCCTTTTGGTATGAATAGTTTATCGGTATGGGTATGGATGTTCTTATTTGGACATCTTGTTTGGGCTACTGGATTTATGTTCTTAATTTCCTGAGGTGGTTATCGGCAGGAATTGATCAAAACTTTAGCTTGGGCTCATGAAAGCACACCTTTAGCCAATTTGATTCGCTGGAAAGATAAACCAGTGGCCCTTTCCATTGTGCAAGCAAGATTAGTTGGATTAGCCCACTTTTCTGTAGGTTATATATTCACTTATGCGGCTTTCTTGATTGCCTCTACATCGTGCAAATTTGGTTAAATTTTGAACTCTTTTTTGAATTTCTTGTATGCTCAAAAAGATCATTTCTTTCGATAGAGAGAGGGCCACCTTCCTATATTTTTACATCTAGGATTCGACTTGTATCATGGATACTAATAGGAACTGAATCATTATGGCAAGGAAAGGTTTGATTCATAGTCAATTAGAACATCGCTGTTCTTATCACTATTACAAAACTGTACAGGAGATTTTCACCTCATACCGCTCCTCAAAGGTCACAAATAAATCTAAGGACATTTAATTATTATTTATCTTTATCTTGATATTTTATTTTGTAGGATAGAGTCAAAACTTATCCTAAGTTCCCCAAATTAGACCAACGGAATTCTGTTTGCTATATTTTCTATTAAAAATATATATTAAAAAAAGGTGCTTCTGAATTAATCTCATCTTTTAATTTTAGGAATGTAATTTTTGTTTATTGATCAATAACTTAACTTAATCCTTGAATAAAAAACTTTTTGTAACATCATATAGGTATTTCAACCTATTATTTTCAATTACGAAAAAGAATTAGGCGTTCCATTAATTTATGAATCATGCCATGAGTTCTCCCTTTCTAACTAACTAAAAGATATAAGAAAAAGGGACTTGTTTAAAATTATTTTATTCTATTTTATTTCGTTCCTATTCTCCTACAAGTGCATGTGAAAGTAAATTTGGAAGATACAGGCACTTAGAAGCATACGTGATGGTAGATATAGCAGAGGCATTCTGGCATGAATCGTAAATTTGCAGCTTCCCCCCATATCAGAAGAAAAAGCCCCATGTATAATAATTTACGCTGCTGCACTTCTTGCTGTATGGTTGGTAACCTACAAACAGGAAACATGAGAAGAAAAGAAACAAAAAGGGCTAAACAGAGCCAACCCATTTCCAGTTAATACTAAAAGAAGAAAACAGGTGACATAATAGAAAGTTGCTAGCCTAGTCTTATCAAGTCTTTTATTTTTCTTCTTTTGTGCTCTTAAATCAACAGAAGAAGCCACAAACAATTCCTTTAATATTTAGATAAATCCTATAATTGAGTCTCCATCAGTCAGAATATTTGCGGAATCGGCATCTTTTGACCTCAAAGTGAAGATTCCAATTAAATACAAAAAATTATAATGACTTCAACATAGCCTACTTGCCCTACTCCAAGACAACGCTACAGAAGCCTCACCATAGACTACTTTTGCGATCCAAATACTTGCACCATTTCTTGTAATTCTTGAAAAGTTTTTTCATCACTTCATTCAGAGCACGTTCATCCAGCTACAATGGGGAAGAGAAAAACTATATATTAGATTACCTATCACATATGATGAGAGCAACAAATGCAACTGCAGGCATTCCCAAGGCCAATCAAATTCAATAATAATCTAAAGTGCTTCTTCTAGGAACACCGGGGCAAAAGCTTGATGTTGTCATAAAATGGTATTCTGTTGAAGTGGATGATGGCAATAATCTGATACAAGCAATGATAACCCCAAGGAACAGCAAAGGGATATTAGTATGTTTCAAAGTCCAAGTAGCAGTGTCACCATAACAGTCAGAAGAAATATGATTCCAAAGAAGTTGTTTAATTGAAGGACCTCTCATCATATAGCAGCATTTTCATACCACAGGTGAGGTGCATCCCTTAGATTTTAGAATAACAAACACAGTGCAGAAATATTTTTCTATGCGAACTTACTGAGCCGGTTATAAACAAAAGAAAAACAAAATTAATGGAAAGAGATTCAATGCAACAGAAGCTGGCAGAGAACATTAATATATTTTTCGGGCATTTCCTCAATTGATTCACAGTTTGACAAGCCAAGTAAAACTCCCAGAGAGAAAAGTTGCAGCAGCCAAACCTTAGGTTGTTGATCTGGCTTTGGAAATTGTTTTATATGTACATTTGCCAAGAGCAGAATCAGATGCTCTCTCTGATTAGCAACATTATCTTTCTGCAAATCAAATAGCAATAAAAAGCATTACTGTCAATAACTTCTGACTGGGAATCCTGAAAACATAGTTTTACACTCTATCCTTAGGGGTAACCATCAGGCATTATCTTTCAATGACCACAAATATTGCATCTAGAAACTGGCATTAAAAATAAAAGGCAACTAAATCGAGAATCTGCTCTACCTGAAAGCCAAACATAGCCTGAAGCCAGTCAAGGATGTCTTCATCCTTCTTCTTCTTGTAATCCTTAGGCCATGGGAGACCTCTTGTATTCCGTAAAGCATAAACTGCAGCTTGAATCTGCAATGCAATCATCAAACATATATAAATACAAATGAATAGAAACTTGGATAAGTGGCTGAAAAATTTAGAAAGGAAGCAAACCTCGGGATATTTCATAATCGCCTGATTTGCACTATCAGGATCAAGAGGCAGAATATTATAGGGTACATAGATTTCTGTCTTCTCTGCAACTTTATCATGTGTTTCCAATATCTACAAAATGTTTTATCAGTCACAAAGGCATGTACATATAAAATATATATATATATATATATATATCTCAGATAACAAATAAAAAAAGAATAACTTCTGACCTCACGATCCACTTCTACGGATTGAGTCTGATTGACAGCTTTTAAAACCTCAAAAAGGACATTAGCCGTTTGATATGCTTTGGTCAGCTGCGCACTGCATTTTTTCTACAATATTAGTCACCAAATACCACCAAAAAATCCTAACCACAACAAACTAGACACCTTCAACATAAGGATGAACACTGACCGATCAGCTTTATCTGCAGCATTTTGCAAAGCCTGGATGTATTTTTTGTAATAATGCTGATAAAAGCTCTGCATTTCACGGGCATCGCTTTTCTTCACTCTTCCCATTAACGTTGGATCATTCTCCTGAAAGATAGAAGGCACACATGTTACTGAAGAAGAAAAATGGCTTGCACCATGAACAGATGCAACCAGCACAACAAAACTTATCAAAGAGATATTAACATAATAGGTTAGAAGTTATAAACCAATTGTTTAATATGCTTTTCATGAAAGAAGAACACTATCTTATAAGGTAAAAAGTTTTTGATTTCAGCAACACTCATGTTCAAAATCCCTTGGATTTCCTCTCAATCTCAGTAACCAGAAGAAGAAAAAACAAATTTAAACAATGTGGATCAGTCTAAAACAAATTTAAACAATGTGGATCAGTCTAAAACAAATTTTCAGTAAATAGGTAAAACATATGGAACATAAACAGGAAACGGAGATGTATGTGCAGAAAGAGACTTCAGAAACCTATTGAAGTAAGCCTATTGAAGAAGAAAAATGGCTTGCACAATGAACAGATGCAACCAGCACAACAAAACTTATCAAAGAGATATGTAGCATAATAGGCTAGAAGTTATAAACCAATTGTTTAATATGCTTTTCATGAAAGAAGAACACTATCTTATAAGGTAAAAAAGTTTTTGATTTCAGCAACACCCATGTTCAAAATCCGTTGGATTTCCTCTCAATCTCAGTAAAAAGAAGAAGAAAAAACAAATTTAAACAATGTGGATCAGTCTAAAACAAATTTTCAGTAAATAGATAAAACATATGGAACATAAACAGGAAACGGAGATGTATGTGCAGAAAGAGACATCAGAAACCTATTGAAGTAAGCCACCAAAAAACAATGCTAATTGCTTAGAAGCGTAAATTACTCCCATGAATTTAATAGCAGAGAACAAACACTGGAAATTGAAATGTAAGCAAAGAAAGAGACTTCAGAAACATAATGAAGGCATCCCAAGAATTATGCTAAATGGATCTGAAACATAAATTACTCTCATTCATTAGCTTAATAGGACAGAACAATCGGAAGGAAAATTATCTGCAGAACATTTCTAATGTTAAAGGGTTACTTTTCCACAAGTCAAACAAATCAAAAATATAAAAGATGAGGCTGTGAATAGATAAATGAGTACTCACTCTCTCAAGTCGCTGTAAAAGTGCAGTTTTAAATTGACGAACACCACGTCCGCTTGAAGTTGGATCCAACCTGTGAGCCTTCTCAAAAGCATAGAACCGGCCTACATATCAACATCCAAATGTTCCAGTTAATAGCAACTACAGGGAGATACTTTTAAAAGAAACTCAAGATCTTCATAAGAAAAGTCAAAACTAACAAAATGAGAAACTACACATTGTTTCCTATGACTAACAAAATGAGAAACTACACATTGTTTCCTATGCTGCAGCTACCAATCTTAGCAAATAATTTTTGCTGTTTGCATTTTTGTACACTATTTCTAGATAAACATTACGAAAACATAGGACAAACAAGGATCAGGCTAGAATATCAGCATCTTTAGCCAAGTTGACTAGACTACATCACTGCTTCACCGAACAGGATAAATTAGGCCAATAACGCTCAATAATTTTTTCCCATAGACAAAAATAAAGTTTGGTTTACTGACTACAGAATTGGACTACTCTAGAGGTTTTTAAGAAAATCAGGAAAAACAAGGCTTTAGGACAGTTGAAAGATACTTGGTAATAGAGAATTTGAGGTTAAATTTCTGCATTCCTCTAAACTATTCAAGAAGAGCTTTCAAAAAATAGATGGGGAACAAAGTATAAACATCAGCAACCAGTATTTCTACCAAGAAATCAGATACATATTACATATCGGGGTATTTTTGTTGAAGTCAATGAAACGTACTTGCGACTTCACCAATTCTCTTCTTATAGACATGACCGGGGTAAGATACTGACATCTTTTACCAAAATACCTCACCCCACTCCCCAGGACAAGACAGTGGAGAGTCACTAGATTTCAGAGAGCTTTTCACAAATTGAGAAAGGAACATGTAATTCTTCATTCACACATCTCTAGTTCTCTATACTCCAGCCAGATCAGTCAACTTCAGAAGGAAAACTCCATTATGGGCAAATTTGATATGAGAGACATCATTTCCAAAAAAAGAACTAGTCTACATAACAATCTATTCAAGAATAAACATTCCTGGTAATACAAACCAACCTTCAAATAACTGAAGGACTCGTGTGAACATCCATGATATGGTAATGTGAACAATTCACATTACTTTGAAAGAAATGCAGCAAATAAGAAATGTTTTGGGACTTCACCAATAAAACAATCATAAACAAGGGAAAGTATCCCATTCTCCGGTTACCAAAGTTTAAATTTATTATCATTTCAATACCTTCCGGAGTGAATTTTCTTTTGTTTATGCCCACTAGTGTCAAATGCAAGCAACAAACCTTCATTTAACCTTGTGTGTCAAAATCAGCTTGAAGCAAAATGAATAAGAGGCTTACAAAGATAAGCCACACGGGGATTGCTGGGCTCCACTTCATTGGCAACACGAAGAATGGGCGCAATCTCCACCAGCGAAGACGGCACAACCTCACTGTCAAATATAGACTCTCCAAGATTTCCAACCGTCTGCGTCCTCGTTATCCGCCGTTGTAACGGCGGCTGCCCAGACGACGACCCCCCTCTGGACGACATCGTCTTCCCTACTATCACTTACCACCGCCAGCTCCAGCAGCAATGCCACAACCACCAACAACTTATCTCCCCCTCCAGTGTTACCAAATACGCACAAAATCTTCGCTTCTTACTGCCCCAACAACTGCACATCAAAAACTGTCAAAAGAAAAACTATTTACATCAACAACATAAGCATAAAATACATCAATGACGTAGTTTAAATACTTCTAACTCCTACAAAAACCTGAGATCAGAAATTTATCTTCAAAATGAGCAAAGAAAAAACACAAAAACTCAAAAAAGAAAAATCAAAAACTCAAAATTTTCCTTTGGTTAAAGATGGCAGTTGCATTTTGACAATGGAGTGCAGAACAATACCAGGAGGAAAAAATGAAAGAAGGAGATGTACAGAGAGAGTGTTGGAGAGAATACAAACCCTAGAAGAGTAGTGAGAGAGAAAAAGCAGGGAGAAAATGGAGAATGGTGGGAAGAGGGGTGCTGCTACTTTAAGCTACTTAGCAAAATGAAGTGAGAGGAGAGAGAGTATGCGTGAGAATGTGAAGAAGATGCCAACGGAAGGCTACTCAAAATTTGGTACTGGTGCCGGTGACTGGGATGGTCCTGGGAGGTGAATTTTGTCAGGGTAGATGTATGTAAATGCCCCCGATTCTAGTGTTATGACGACTTTGCCATTCTGCGTGTGGTGGTGGGAATCATGTCAGTCCAGTAAAAAATTTATATATTTATTAAAAAATTTAAAATATTAAATAACAATTTTAACTAAATATTTTCTCATTTATAATTAATTTTCTCATTTTGATTTTATAAATATTTTACTCATTTAAAAGGTAAATTTTTCAATTATAAACCTTTCAAAATAGAAAAAGTGTTTAGTACTAGATAAATAAAATGCTATTTTTCAATAATTTATAATTATTTATGTTACTCATTGTTAAATATTTGCATATTCATAAAATTTTGAAGTTAAATATTAATCGATTGTTTATAAATTATTATCAATTATTTAGTCAATAAGTTATCTTATCATTATTAGAGTTTTTTTGTGCATGTAGAAATTAGTACTTTTAATTACTCACTTTCTTCCAATTTTTATTTTTTCCGTCATTAGCTTTAATTTAAGTATTCTCTTTTCTAAGAAAGAAAAAAAAATTGCGTTAAAAAAGTCAATTAACACTAGTGCATGTGGCAAGGGTTAAAACTGTCAGACGGCACCGTCATGACTAGTGGCAAACCTGTAAAAATATTGCAGAAAGAAGGGCATTTCAACTCTGATTCTCGTGATTCAAAAAAGTAGATTCGTGAAAATCCATACCCATCAAAATACGTTAAAAAAGTAGCCGTTTCAAAGATTCTGACAAGACCATTTTACCCTTTAGAATGGTCGTTAATCTCATAAATTTGTTCTTGTCTTCCACTCTGACACCCTCAAGACCAAGGGTCAATCTCGGGAGAGGCACAGATTTCTAGGTGCCTGTCTCCGAAAAATCCTTTTTAATCTTCTGATTGGGCCTTTTTAAAACGTCTTCTCTTTTGGTTTTCACAGCTTTCCCGAGGAAGTAACAGTACGGTTTATGTAATTTCTATGAAGCTAGAAGGGTGTTTCAGACATTAAACACCTTTTGAATCCTTGGAAGTTAGAAGACGAGGTCGAGGTGGATCGATGAAATGATGACTCTGGTGAATTTTCCCTTTTTCTTCTTTTCCATTTTTGTTTTTTTTTCTTCTTCGTAGAGGTAAATGATTGTCGGCTGGTATGGTACTTTTGGGTGTGGGACCCACGTTGACAGCAATCTCGCACTAAATTCGGCGCTTTTAGACCGTATACTATTACTGGTATTCAGTTTTTTATTATTATTATTTATTTACCAATGAGATTTACGTCTTAAATACCACTACTATGAGCACGCTTTTTCCTCCTGCGGACTCAGCGTGGAAATGGGTGACATGGCAGGGCCTGTGCATGCACCTATTCAATTCCAACTTCTAGTGGCCAAAAAAAATATAAATAAAAATTATTCCAACTGTTAAGTTTATACATCAAAAAATTGAATACTAATAAAATTATTTTTTTATTTTTTAATTAATAAATTTTGTTTTTAAATGTATTTATTAAAAATATTTATATTTGCATTCATTTTTTTAAAAGAAATGGATAATAATACAACATAAATTATAATGTTTTTACACTAAAATCAATATGTTTTAAATGATTAAATTTTAAAACAATGCATAGGGAAATTAATAAAGTGAAAATAGAAAAAGATAATTAAAATAGTTATCAAAAAGAAAAAATACTAATTTCCGGACAGAGGACTTTAAAAGGTTATTCTTTTATATTAAGAATTATTGATTAATTTAGAACTCAAATTATACTTTTTTGATTTTTTTAAGCATTTTTTTATCTGTTTAGTCCTTAAACTATTTACTGATCGATCATTTTGATTCTTTTAATCGAAATCTTAAAAAAAGTTATCGAATTTTGAAATCAACAGGCATTTCTATCATTGTAGTGAAATTAAAAATTTTTAAAAAAAAAACATATTCCTTCGCTGTTCATCTTCTTCGACGATACCTGCCATTCTTTGCAGTAGTAGTTGCAGTTTCAGCTTCAACTCTAGTTTCCGTCCCTTTCCTTCGCTGCAAATCTATCCCCTTCTACTCAATCAAAGCCCAATTCTCTGCATTTCTCCGACGCCCAACAGATCCACAGTGCTCACTTGAGATGCACTGCAGTTCCTTCTCATGGTAGATCTGTTCCCAATTTTACTTTTCTAGTTAGACTGTAATCATAGTTGGATACTCTCCTCAGAATTTCGTGAATCTGGCCTGCTGCTTCAATGTCGCCGTCAATTTGGTCCCTTCGACAGCTTTATTTTTTATTTTTTTGTATTACACTGTTCATAAACAGTGTAATAACTTAAATACCCTCCCCAATTTGATCAATCCAATGATTAATTGATAAATAGGTTAAGAATTAAACAGGTCAAAAAAATATTTTAGAGATAAAAATGATAAAAAAGATATAATTTGAGTTCAGATTTGACCAATAATTCTTTATAGTAAAAATAAGCTATAGATTTTGTTTGTTTTTAAAGTCCAATCAGAGAGTTCCTCTTGTTCTTCTTCCTATGTTAGTGTTTCTTTTAAGAAATTAAGTGCTTATTTTACATAAAAAGATCATATATATTCCTCTGATCAAAATATTTTTTCAGCAACCACCAGAGCTGAATTCTATTTTTCATATAAGCTAATAAAATGGAGGGTGAGATTATATATATATATATATATATATATATATATATATGTTAATTATCATAGATAATTATAAAATAATTTATATTTAGAAAAGAAAAAAAAAAAGAGTAACCATTTTCATTTTAGAATGATAAATATTGAGAGTTATATATTATATATATAATTGAAATAAAATGAAATAGTCACACGTACATATTTTAAGACTTTGAAGCAAATTAAAATGATTTTCGTCATGAGTTGTCATTATCCTAAATTAAATGAATATAATTCTTATTTATTTAAGACACTCCCTAATTTTTATTTAAAAGTCTATTAGAAATTTATTTAGAAATAATACGTGAGGTTATACAATTTTTTTATTTTTTTAAATAGATTTTAAAATTGTATATAAATATATATATATATATATATCATTTAAAATTCCAGTTTGTAAAAATATCTATGCTCATTATATAATCTTGCAGCTATATTCCAATCATGACATACTAAACTAAAATGTTTTCTATCATCTCGGATTAATAT
>JAOXNR010000013.1:2382206-2393490 GCA_028571225.1 Parsonsia alboflavescens
GTAAATTGATCGAAATTCCCAATATCTTTGTTCTTGTTTACAATCTTTTATGCTTCTATCTAAATCGTTTATTTTACTAAGAATCTTATTACATACTTCACAATCCATTAATCAGATCTGTATCCCCAACTACTATTGTCTACTGAAGGGTCAATGTTTATAAATTGAGTACTATGGATATTAGGGACTTCTTGGTCAGTATCGAAATTGTTCAAATCTTGATTTGTGTAGGGAATATGTTGTGTAAAATAAATATATAAATTTTCATCATGTACTTCTATATTTATCTCGACATCATATAATGGTATCAAAGCCCGTTTCAACATAGCACCGGCCAGGACAACACTGCCCTCTGCAGACAAATATCTAAAGATGAAGCTAAGGATGCTCGAACGTGGTAATATACCTGTTGTTCTTAGTATTCATACTATTGACTTTTTTACAAAAAAAACAAAATAAGCAAAACCAGCAAGAATAACAACCAATTTGATATCATAGGGTGGCTTTCCATTTTCATTCTTGCCTTTTCACGACCAGCATTCAAATTCTTGGAACTATAACACATAAATATAATAATCATCCAAACTTATTTTTAGATGTCATCCTTCCTCCTCTCCTATAATTTTGTGTTCTTAAAGAATAAGATTGCACACACTACAAATATAAACTTGCCTAATTTTATTACTTGGTAATCCATTAAACTCCTAGGGCCATTTGAACCTGTACCTGGCCACAGAGCCTATCATCACAAAATAAGTATTAAAAAAAGAGAGAGAGAATTAATAGTCGAAATTAAACATGAAAATACTGCAAAAATGAAGGCAAAAAGCCATTAAAGAAAAGTAGAAAAAGAATGACTCTATCATGACTGTATATAAAAACGCTCTTCATCTACGTGTAAGTCTCCAAGAAATTAATGAAAATTATAGCTTATTCTTTTGTCAATATTTTTCAATCTTACTGTCTGTAATGGATAACTCTTTGGTTACCAAAGTGTGATTGAGAAACTCTTTAAATAAAGATAAATCGTATAGTTACTTTTTAAATAAAGATGAGTTTCTTGATACCTATTCTCTTCTATCCTTTACATTTAATTTTCCCATGCAAACAACCCTGTACACTTTTGGTCTTTTTCCTTTGCAAAAGTCGTAGTAGTTCAATTTTGAAATTGCTTCAATTCAAACTTAAATATCAAGGTATCTAAAGGTATGAATGAGTGATTCGGACGTGAAGTCTACGTAATGTTAGTTGTGAGTTTGACTCAATATTCCTGTATACTCTAGTTTTAGTGAGTTATAGCTCCTACCAGATAGTCGAAATACCTATAAACCGATCTACATATTGCAATAAATAATTTTTTTTTTTAAAAAAAACCATAAATATCAAGCACATAACATAATACATTCTATATATCAATGAATAAAGTTTTTCCCCTATGGGAGAGTTTTTATTTTAAACTCATTAAGAATTAATTCAAAATCCCGTATCATGATATAAATGGTAAATGACTCTGTACCACTAGGAGAGGTGTCTGAGTTTGACTCTTCCAATGGAAAAATATATATTTTGAATTAACCTTTTCATAGTTTTGGAAAATTGTCTGAATAGTACCTCAAAAGTCTCAAAGTTCGTAAATCCCTACCATCAATTTTCTATCTCTCTACCCATTTTGATATATTTTTTAAAAACTGAGATGGGTGAAAATCTAACTAAATGAATTTTCATTCAATTTTCAATTTTTACTTCTTTTTTTTTATAAAAAAATAAGATTTTCTATTTTCAATATTTCAAGGGGAAAAAAAAAGCAGTAGAGAGAGAAGAAGAAATCAAAATCTTGTTTTGATTGATTTCCATAGTAGAGTGTTTAAGAAATATATGAAGACGACACAACAACCCTCATTAATTTAACATCAAATTACAAAATTATCATTTCTCGACTTAATCTAAAAAGGCACGCTTGATTAAGTAGGATTTATTTATTTTTTATACTAATAATAACAGGCTCATCATTATTCGAGAGAGACAAAAAGCTCTAGCCTGTATCAGTCAAAAAGAAATGGAATCTGTTCTTCCTCAGAGCTCCACGGAATACGAAAAATATTGCTTCTCTTCGACTTGGGCATGTTTTATTCATTACATCCAAAATTTTCTTGGTCTCCCACTACAGTATCGATGATGCCTTTCCATTTTAATGGGATTTTTATTTATTTATTTATTTTTGAACTATAGGCAACTTAGCACATCTATTGTTGAAGTGAAATCATCTGTTCTTCAAATGAGTTGAGCAACAAGAATAGAAGCCCGATACGTGATTTCAAGTCAGGCTCATAGGCTGTTAGAATTATCATCACATTTCCGATCTAGATCCTACGATTTTTTCCCGTTCTTGCTTATTTATGGACTTGCGCTTTGAAACATATGTTCAAGTAATTGGGGTGATTTAGGTTTGGAGAAAAAGATTAAGGAGAGTTGGGAGGTGAGGAAATAGGTGTGTAAAAAAAAAAAGGATCTATTATGATTCATTTTATTATTTTTTTCAACTCATTTTTGAGTCATAAAAAATCCTTACGACACACTCGACGGCTCATCTGATAATATCCTTATAACTACCATCGTAATAAATACGATGATACAAAAAGTTTTTAGTTATAAAAATACCTCATTTGACCGACTCATTTTTATGTGTTGTAATAGTATGTGACGTGTGATGACATACAAATGTATCATGAAATGTCTGCCATATCCCGATATGATGTGTTGATAAAAGATATATGTATTACGATAATGTAACAGGTATTGAGACAAAACGTAACATGTGACGATATATGAATGAGACAAGACATACCAGTCCTATACCAACACAACAAGCTGATATCCTCTCGTAAGAAAAACAAAAATAAAAAAGTAAAATTTTTCTTTGACCTTATTTTTTAGGGCATATCCGACGACATCTCCAATCCACCTTCATTACCCGTTAGCTTGAAAGTTAATAATAATAATTAAATATTATCATTAAATAGATTTAAACTTGCAACCTTTCCGATAAACTTACCTCCTCAACTATTGTGCTAAATTACTTATAATGTAAATATTAAGACAAGTTATATTTAAAGTCTATTTTAAATAAAGCTCGATTTTATATAAAATTTATAATTTTAATGTTTTTAAATAATATAATAAAAAAATTAAATTCAGAATAATATAATAATATAAACAAATAAATAATCTCCCAATACATAAGTAAGTTGCCATAAGTATGATTTTGATGATACATTAAAATTGTGTCGACAAACGTTTGTTTTTCATGACACAGTAAACTGCATCAAGAAAGGTTATCTTTTTCCGACATACATGTATCGTCAAAGGTATAAACTTCTCACAACATCTTTTTTTGTCAAAAAATATTTTTTTTTGACACATTTTATGTGTTGGGAATTTTCTATTTTTCTTGACACACTATTATTGGCATATTGGTAATATTATGCCGATAAATAGGTTTTGTATCAAGAAAAAAAAATTATCATGACTCACATTAAACACGTCATTATATAGATTCTTTTTTGCTAGTATGAAGATTGGAGTATTTGGCTAGGATTGAGAATTTGGTTAACTCTAAGTATAATTTTGTAATTTTACTATTGATAATAAGGATTTAAAAACTCTTTAGATTTTTAGAAAATTATCTAACTTTACTTATAGGAATGAATTTTCAAAGTTAAACTTTAAAATTTCTTTTAGAATTTGAGTAAGAATGTACTTTTAAAAATTCAAATGCGAGTGCGCATTCAAATTGACCCGGTTTTATTTTCTTTCGTGCACCAGCTCACTTTTCAATAAGATAAATTGCAAATTAGTCCTCAAAATTCTATATTTTTTTAATCATGTTTTTAGGTTTTTAAAGAGTTCAAGCTATGATATTTTTCTTCTTCTTTTTAATACCCTCCTTCCCCTTGCCCTCCTATACTCCACCAACAAAAATCAATAGTGATTTTCCTATTGCCTTGTTTCAAACTCAATATTTTTCATACCCTATTATTACTACTTAAGAAATTTGAGCAAAAATTTTAAAATAAGAAAGTTATATAATCAATTTTTTTTTATAAGTCAAAAACTATAAATTCTTACTAGGTTTAGATAAAAATCAAGTCAAAAGATTAAAACTTTTTTTCTTCTAAACTTAATAACTAAATTGAAATTTCTATAAATATACATATATAATATAAATAAATAAATAAATAAATAAATATATATATATATATATACACACACGCACACACATACTTCTATATAATTCACTAATGGTAAGTTTGAATCATGACCAATCAAAATCTAATATTACTACTAAAAGGTTAAAATTGTTACAAAATATGAATTGTAAATATCCATTATCCCATTATTTTCTTTTATTTTACATAGCTTCCATTTATTCTATTGTCTCACATAACTTTCCTACTCTTTACTTTTATCATGTAACTATTTCTTTCAAAAAAAGGTCGAGTCTCTCTACTTCTAATATTTTCTGTTGTCTATATTCTGTATTTTAATTTTTTTTAGATTTATTTTAATTATTCCATAAAAAAAAAGTGTGTATCTAAATTTCAAGAATTTTTTTAATTTTTCAGATGGAAAGGATGAAACCTGTTTACAGTTTATTGTAGAATAATCCCATTACTAAATTTAGTAAAACATTTCTCACCATCCCAAAGATCCTTGATTAAACATGTTTAAATAACATCTTCATCACCAGCAGCTATGACATGCTCCCTCAACTAAGTATATTCCCTTTTCCGCCATTATTTATAGGTCGGAGACGCTCTCTTCATCTCTCTGACACATACAAGATCGCCATTATTACTCAGTCCTAAATTTTAAAACCCTAAATCAAATCTCTGGAATTTCGCTGTGATCCGATCGATCTTGA
Organism: Parsonsia alboflavescens; assembly: GCA_028571225.1. NCBI lineage: Eukaryota > Viridiplantae > Streptophyta > Magnoliopsida > Gentianales > Apocynaceae > Parsonsia > Parsonsia alboflavescens. The sequence continues at coordinate 2,387,128 of JAOXNR010000013.1, forward strand.
TCCATCCGTTGCTTGATCGATCTTGATTTCCAAGTTCAATCATCATGGATGAAGAGTATGATGTCATAGTGCTTGGAACTGGTCTCAAAGAATGCATCCTCAGCGGTCTTCTCTCTGTCGATGGCCTTAAGGTTTTCCTCTTCTTCATTTCTGAGTCATTTATTATTGTTATTGATTTATTGGGAGTTTGGTTGAGTGGGTTCTGTTTTCGGGGAAGTAATAGTGCTTCCTTCTTGTCTGAATTGGATAATTCGTTTTGTGGGTTTCAAATTTTGTGCTTGCAAATCTGGAGGTTCCGAGATTCATTTCATTGCCTACATCCATTTGGGGGGTAAACTACTGTTTCTCCTAATAAAGTGTCACTTTTGATTATAACTGTGCTGTTAATTTGCGAATTCATTGATGGTAGAAAACGACTGAAAGTAGCAATCAACCCATGAATTTTAATAGAGAAAGTGTTGTTTCTTAATCTAAATTATCCTGTTTTGGATGTTGCTAATATTGATTTCCTGTCATCGATTTCATATATGCAGTTGAAAAAGGTAGCTTCAGGGATTTCTACAAATCCCTGCCCAATTGGTCTGGATTTGGTCTTTTGAGGGCCATAGCCTTTTACCTTTGAAATTGTGTGTAGGTATCATATGTAATGGTTTAACAAATACAGGAGTCCTGATGTCCGATACAATTGACAGAAGTTCAATTCATGCTAGTTCTTGTAAATATGAAGCTAAAAATTCTGAATCTAAAACATGGAAATTTTGAGAAATACATTGCTCTTGGAAGTGGCAACAGATTTTGTCGTTGCTAAGTTGGCTGCAAAATATTTCATAGCAGTTATGAAGTTGGTTCATTGACAAAGACAAAAATTGAACTCGATTAGAATATTTACCTTATGATTTGAAGTTGAGAAGAAACAGAGGTAAAGATAGGACTGCTTTGGTCCTCTGCTCTAGAGTTGATATTTTGGTTTCAAGAAGGAATCTTATGAGTAAAGATAAGCTGGTAGACATGAATTTGTGGGAATGGTGAAGGATGGAGATATCTCTTATTCTATCAACATATTTATGATTACTTGATGTTTCTGTCTTCTACAATATTTACCAAAAGATGTAGATATCTTTTAAATGTGAACATTGCTATATTTAGCCATGGGACTGCAGCAGCAGCAAAGAATGATGATTGTATACATTTAAGGAATCCATTTTGTATCATGTGGAATGTGCCTTTGTCTGTTTACTTAAATCAACTATGGAAGCTTATAACATCTGTGCACGATTGTTATCTTATGGGATTTATTTATTCTTTATCTTCTTGGTATTCAATGGATCATTCGGCAATATAATTTTGCAAACTTCCCTCCATATGGTTGCCTTCTTTTATTTTCTATTTGGAACAGATTTGGCTTTTCTTCTGGAGTGTAGTTTACTGAATGTGGATTTTCGAATCTCTTGATTTTGATGCCCCCTGATACCCTGTTTATGGCTTGAAGTTGCATAGGGTACTAATTCTCTGTCTCAAATAAATAGGTCCTTCATATGGATAGGAATGACTATTATGGAGGGGAATCAACTTCAATGAATCTTGTTCAGGTAGATATCTGAGATGTTTTGCATGATAAATGCTACTTGCACTGATCTTTGACGTTGCTGATCATAATTCCCATCTTCAGCTTTGGAAAAAGTTCAAAGGAAGTGATAATCCTCCACCAAGTCTGGGTTCTAGCAGGGACTACAATGTTGACATGATGCCAAAGGTTTCATTGTCATTCCTTGCTTCTGTGCTATGACCATTTTTTTTATCCTTCCATGCTTTCAATTGTTCCTTGCTGACTACTTTTATGGCTGGTCAGTTCATAATGGCAAATGGTGAACTTGTAAGGGTCCTCATTCATACTGATGTAACAAAGTATCTGTACTTCAAGGCTGTTGATGGAAGCTACGTGTTTAATAAAGGAAAGGTTTGATGACTTCTGTTGGACTCTCATGATTGTTCCTGTGCTGTCAGATTTAATAATGAGGCTAACCTTTGCTGCAACATTTTCCATGACATAGGTTCACAAGGTGCCCGCAACTGATATGGAGGCCCTCAAATCTCCTCTTATGGGCATTTTTGAAAAGCGCCGTGCTCGCAAGTTCTTCATATATGTCCAAGAATATAAGGAAAATGACCCAAAAACACATGATGGAATGGATCTGACAAGAGTGACAGCTAGGGAGCTCATTTCGTATGTTTCTCAGTTTTTAACATCTCCTTCAGCATTTAAAATTTATCAACCATACTGGGTTGTCTTGTTTTTCTAATCCCATTTTGAAGGCCTCATTTTTAATTTTTGTTTTATCTATTTGACATGATGTGCTAGGTCTACTTTGTTATTTGTGTTTCCATGCAAAATATTTTGTTCTCTTTATAGCAGTTATCTATTGGATCCTAACTTTACAGCGGCTATCTTATCTGCTAATCATTTCCTTATTGAATGTGATGGAGAATTTCTTTTTCATTCATGTGTCCTTGGATCTTCTGTTTATCATTTGAAGATTTGTTGGCAGATGATTATTTGATACTTGTCCTGGAAGTGTGAAAGGAGACCATGTTATATGTAGGAATATGTGAATTCCTCAAAGCAAGAGATAAAGAACTTTGAATTTCTTGATTTTTAACTAGAAGAGTTGAGAAAACTGTCCCCTTTTAGTATAGTTTCATGTCATTCTTTTTTATGACCCATGGTTAAAGTTCTGTTTTGAAGTGAATAACAGCAATGATTTTTGTTATTGAGCTGTGATGCCTTCACTCCAGCTGGTTCCAAGGCTAATAAGTTCTGTTATTTCCTTGTATATCTTTTCATATGCCAAATTTCTTATGTGATTAATTCATGAATTGGCAGAAAATTTGGTCTTGATGACAACACAATAGACTTCATTGGCCATTCATTGGCTCTCCACAGAGATGATCGCTACTTAGATGAACCAGCTCTGGAAACTGTTAAGAGAATAAGGGTGAATTGGAGCACTATTGCAATTTTTTTTCTTGGTTTAATTTGCAATGCTTGCTCTTCTTTTGTGCTCATCCGATTAAGTTGTTTAACATTTCTGATAGCTTTATGCCGATTCTCTGGCTCGTTTTGGTGGAGGGTCACCATACATTTACCCATTGTATGGTTTAGGAGAGCTCCCTCAGGTTAGAGCTATTGTAGTATATCCTACTGTTAATTTGTACCTTACCTTTTTCCCCATATATCACTTTCGATTGGTAATTAGTCTTATTTTTGTTCACTCATCACTTACAATTTAGGAACTTTAGATTATTACGGAAACAGTTTATTTAATTGATTGTTCCATTTTGTCTGTTTTCAGGCATTTGCTCGTTTGAGTGCTGTTTATGGTGGGACTTACATGTTGAACAAGCCTGACTGCAAGGTACTTGATGCCATTGATTTTGCCATCATTTTCCAACCTTGAGGAGCAAGGAAACTAAACCAAGAGCAGTGCCACTTGTTTGGTTACACATACACCTTTGAGTGGTTAGCTGCGTGAGCGGAGTGTGATAATGTTGGATCCTTATATGTTGAATAGTTTAGACTCAAGGTCCGATGTGACTTTTGCTAAATTGACAGGTCGAGTATGATGATGAAGGCAAGGTCATTGGTGTCACATCAGAAGGGGAGACTGCAAAGTGCAAGAAAGTTGTATGTGATCCTTCATACTTGCCCAGCAAGGTATACTTTGTCCCATATGAGGATTATTAATATTATTTGCACGTATCCAAATATTGTATTATTAATATTGATTGCAAATAAAAGATTTTCCCTTATTATTTAAATGCATGCTTTTTCTAGGCAGTCACATATTTGTACATCTAGCTTACAAGATTACAATCTTTGATTGGTTATAGTTGCTCTTGGGTTGAAAAGAAATATGTATCCTTTTTAAATTCAGAGTTTATATTTGTGATCTTCATTGTTAAACTATCTATTTTGGAACATGATCTGAATCATATTTTGCTGCAGGTTAGGAAGGTTGGCAAGGTTGCTAGAGCAATAGCAATAATGAGCCACCCAATACCAAACACTAATGATTCTCATTCAGTTCAGATTATTCTCCCCCAGAAACAGTTAGGCCGCCACTCAGATATGTGAGTCCTCAGCTCATGTCCTGAAACGAGATGCTATATGTTTATTGTTTTTCTTTACATCTTTGTGAACTTCTCATGAAGGTTTGTTGACTGTTTCTACGTCGATTGATGCCTTAAAGAATTTTGGTACTGTCAGAAACTATAACCAAGAATTTATAGGTTACAAGAAGAGATTACCAAGCTAGTACATGTTTTGTTTCTGTGCCTTGAAGGTTTCTGTTATGACACAATGGAGAAGGCATATCTTGGCTTTACTTTTGCCTAATAATATTGCATTTATTGCCAACTTATGCCAATTGTCTGGTCCACAGGTATTTGTTTTGTTGCTCCTACTCTCACAATGTTGCTCCAAAGGGGAAATTCATAGCGTTTGTCTCAGCAGAGGCTGAGACTAATCATCCTGAGTCTGAACTGAAGCCCGGGATTGATCTTCTTGGGCCTGTGGATGAGATCTTATTTGATATGTATGACAGATATGTACCAGTTAATGAGCCTGCTTTGGACAATTGTTTCATATCAACAGTGAGTGCTCCATAACTGTAATTCTGATAAAACTGCTTCAAATCGAACTTATCTGAAACAGATGTAATCATTATCTGTAATTCAACAGAGCTATGATGCTACAACTCACTTTGAATCGACTGTTGAGGATGTGCTTGGTATGTACTCCATGATTACTGGGAAGGTATGGAATGAAAATATTGTAGTTCTTGATTGTTCTGACATTTCTAATTTTCATCCTTGACTATGTTGATTATATATTCTCTTCATGGACTTTTGTCCGCATTTTTAATCTTTTCTATCTACTGTCCTTTTGGCATGATTAATTGAATCATGTGATAATTTGGAGTTTGTTTTACTTTGTGACTGTAGGATATACATTTCAATCTGATCTGGATGTACTTATCCTTTTATCATTTCCCCTATACTTTGGATTGCATCCTTAATTAACAACAAAGAACACCCCAGGAGAAAGAAAAGAATTGAGTCCAGAATGTATCTGCCCCTGAAAATTTAATGGAAGTGATTCTCATGGTTTAATGATTATTTTCTATAACTTTTACATTATAATGTGAAGCTTGTGGCCCTCTTTCTCTATTGCGCATATCCAATTGTGCAGGATAGTTTATCTGAGGATATTCTTTACAGCATAAAGAATATAAGCCAAGGATCAAGCTCTCTGTGATTTCATAAGCATAAGCATAAATTTCATTCCTGTTGATGAATCCTTGGTCTTGAAAGCAATTGCTTCTTTGGAAGCATCTTCACCTGTTAAAAGTTTAGATACGAGCTATGTTTCTTGTGCAGGTTCTTGACCTGAATGTGGATTTAAGTGCTGCAAGTGCTGCTGAAGAATGAGGCAGTCCATCTAGTATATTGGTACATCTGCAGTGATCTCTGTTTTTACCCTGCCTGATTCTTTAGGATGGATGCAAGAATATGGCAGGATTGTCTTTGTAAAAGTAACACAAAACTTAGTTCTTTGATTTCTCAAGATAATATCCTATAATGTCTTCCTCTGTGAAATCCTTTATATCTATGAAGTTAGGATGTGCCTGTTTTCATGGTTGACTTCTTAATTCTTATGGACTAAGCCATCCAGTGGTACATAGGTTTTGCTAATGATTCCGTTATACCATACTTCTGGTCTGCTATGGGGGTTTTTTTTTTTTTTTTTTAGGCGGTGGGGGGTGTGGTTGTACGTGCATGGGTGGTTTTTTTGTGGATGATGGTGGTTTCGCTTGTTAATACAAAAACAAGGAAATTTGGAATATGTTTGTGATCTTCTCTGTGCTTATGTGGTTATATGTGATACTCCTTTGCTGAAGTCTAAAAAACCCAACATGGTACCAAAACAGGATTTCTGAGATCAACCAGCAATCAGGTTGAATTGGATTGATGCCGGCTGGGTGAGTTTATAAAAAGTGTTTCTCAGTTCTCTTTATGGCAGGTTTTTTTTTTTTTTTAAAAAAAATTAAAATATTTAAATTGAGCAGTTTTATGTTTGGATAGAATAATTTATAAGTGATTTTTAAAATTAAATTTGTTTGGATTAAAAAGGCATTTTTATAAATATATATTTATTGTTATCAATTTTTTAAATTGATAATGATGTCTACATTTTACTAGTTTGTCTCTTTCCTCTCTCCACGTTTTCGCTCTACTTGCAGTGGTAGCTGCTGCTCTCCATTTCTCACCCGTTTTCGGTTTAGGTCTAAGCACCGGCTTCGGTTT
>JAOXNR010000013.1:2393590-2420303 GCA_028571225.1 Parsonsia alboflavescens
TTGTGTGAAATCTATTTCATTGTTGATGTGAGAAGAAAGTCCAAGCTTATTGAAAATCATTGTTTGTTGGAAATTTGCGAAGAAGCTTGTGAATTTCATGATAATATGCTTAGAGAAGGTACTTTACATATTCTTGGCTATTCTAAGCATGACAAATTCTTTGGTTTGTTGAATTTTAAGAGTCATGAAATTGCCTTTGAGAGCACACATGGTAGTCCCAAGTCCTTAGATATCTATTTCAAAAAGCATGTTATAGGACTACACATGAAAAAGAAATCTATGATGGTGGGAGCATATTTGTTGAATTCCTATGATAGAGCATATCAATATCTTGAAGAGAAATTGATTTTTAGTGTAGGTGATAGACTTCATATTGATGAAATCTATGTGCCTAGTCTCTATCTGGCATGATTGGTGGAACTGCTTGATGATATGGATTATGTTTTGTGCCATGAATAGAGATATGATGAGATTTTGGAAATTTTTGACATATCTCCTATTTTTACAGGAGCGTAATGATGTCCATCTTGATAATTTGTTGAATTTTAGCATATGTGAAGAGTATTTACTTATTCCTTTTATACATATGTTTAATGATTTTGATGGAGAAAATATACATGCTATGTTACGGGATTATGTATTGAGTTTATTGTGTTTGAATGCAAGACTAAGAGAACCTTTAATTCATGGTTTATGTTGTCATAGACCACTGGGAATTATGTCTTGTGTTTTAAATGATAGAACTTTATTTCTTTGTTCTAAGTGGCTTGTATTCTTTGTCTATGATGTTTCTTCTAATGAGCTTATTGAAGGTGAGAAGGAATACATATCTATCAAAGAAAGACCACCACCTTTAAGGAAAGGTATGGTAAGACATTGTCAAGTTCTAACTTCCAAGAAGGAGAACTTGGAGTTAATTGGTAAGTATTCTTTTGATTCTTCAATCCATGTTAGTGATCATTCTCTTTTCTATGTAGGACTTACAGATTCAAGGTCGAATCCTTTTGAGTTGTGGGGGAATGATGGATATCAAGGAGCTATCAAGACTTTGGAGAATTCATGGAAGCTACCATTTAAGGAGAAAAGAAGATTCAAGTTCAAATCTAAAGAAGATGGAGTTAGAGCTCCAAGGAGAGATGCAATGAATGGATTGAAGATTCATGCATATAAAGACTTATACTTCAAGTATAAGAATAATACTTTGAAGATGGAAGAAGCTTTGATCACATTTGTACAAAGGAGAGAAGGAATGCTTGACTTCCCAACAATCTTTGAAGAACAACCACTAATGGATGAAGAACAACCAAGGAAGGAATTCAACTTGTAAATGATAGAAGACATCAATGAGGAGTGTACAATCATGGAACAAGCTCTTGGGAGCTTTGGTAACCAAGTTGAAGAGCCTTGGAAGGCTTGGGGAGAAGTTGGCACGGTACAAAATGAGTGTGGCGCGGAGATGGCACGAGCAAGCACCGGATGGCACAAAAGAGCACCATCTGAATCTCTACAATACCCAGGCCGGCATCAAACAGCAGCACCGGATGGGCATTGGAATTTCGCATAGCCATCTGGCTCTGTATCCGGTGCTGGTCACTTTCTAGTCAAGCGCCGGACAGCCTCCTCCCGTTCTATCTCAATGTGATCTTGACTCTTTTTGGACAATTCCACTTGATTTTAATGAATTTTCTTTGTGTTTTAAGCTAGTTTAGATGGTTAGAGAAGTCTCTAATCATTCTTAGGGCTTCTTAGTGATGAGACTATAGATAGTTCTCTATTTGTATTTTGCAAGAAAATTTATTCTACAAACACTTTTCAAATAATTGAGGGAATCATTTTGGATTAAACATCTCTTTTCTTGAGTGTTCATCTAATAGCTCATATAGGGTTCTTAGTGAAATTCTTGAGATCTTTAATGCTTGGCTAGGGTTATTGAGTTGAATTGAAGGGATTCAACCAATTAGATCATATTGGAAGACATTATGATCAATGGTTCTAACTTGAACTTGTTGTATGAAGTCTTGGGTAGATCTCAAATTGGTATGTTTATTGAATTGATTGATGAATGAGAGACTAATTACAAGTGCCAATCTTTAATTGAATATTTCAATATCGATTGATAGTTATAAAATATGAAAACAATAATAAACAGGAACACAAATATCTTTGTTTCCTTTTTTTTTTTTTTAATTTAAAGCAAAAAAAAATATATTTGTTTTTCTGATTATCCATTTTCAGTAATAAGGTCTTCACCCTTTTATTTATTTGTTTATTTATGTTTCAATAGTTGGATGTTTAGGAGTTCTTAACTTTTAAATTTTTGAGTTTATATACGTTTTTAAAGATAATTACTAAAATAAAAATGTAACACTTTGTTGTGTAATCTTTTTTAAATAAAAATTCGCAATAACCTCAATTTTATTTTAAAATTTTAATGAATAACTTTTTAAATTTTGTATATCTCACATCAATATAAAAAGTTTAAATAGTTATATTGCTTCATGTTCACAATTTATATTTTAAAAAACACGAAAGTCCGAAAACATTAACCACTACATCTTTAAACATAAAAAGACAAAGTTTCAACTCAAATATCCTTTGAACCGAAAACACACTCAAAAGAAAAAGATTATAAACTAACAAAGTTTATGAGTAAAATTCTGGATTTTTTTAAGAATAAAATTAAATTTTAGATGTTACTTCTATCTCTCACTCTTTTTCCTTATCACTTTTGTCAGTTTGAATAGAAAAAAAAGAGTGGATATTTTAAGAAAAAAAAAAAAAGTTAAAATGATCAATTTAGTTCCATAACTTTTTTTTATTTTGACAATGTTGATCCATATATATTTTTTTTATCTTTTAAGATTTCATAACTTTATATTATTTTAGGACCTAGTTGATCATCGGTAAAAAGTAACAAGACCTGGTTGGTTATCAGTAAAAGTTTTGAGATTTTGAAAGATAAAAAAAAGATATAAACTTATCCGACCAAAATAAAAAAAATTACGAGATTTTAAAAGATGATAAAAAGATATGAACGTACGTGATGAAAACAAAAAGGTTATGGACTAAATTGACCATTTAACCAAAAAAATATTACACTCATATTAGTTTAAATAGAAAAAGAAAATCATGACTTTGATTTTTGAAAAATGACCACTTATTATGTATGGCGGCGAGAGAGTAATGAAAACCGCAAAATAGTGAAGAATTCTACATGTCCCGTGTTCTTGATGCATGGTGGCAAATACCATCGACCGGAGAACAAAATGATTATCCGTCATCTTTTGTTTCTTCTCCCAAGTTCCCTGCCAACTTTGCTTCAATTTTCATTCGAGACGCAGCACGAATCTTTCGTCACTAAACCCATAAAAACAAAAATTTGTTCTTGTACTTCTGTTTTATACTTTTATGCTCTTCTTTTGTATTATACTCTCACAAGACTGTCTGTCATGTAATCGTTTTTTTATTCAAGTGTAAGAACGATGATCAATCAATTTCAAGAACTATTTTTCAGAAACAACTAATTCATGTCTCAAATACTGTCGTATTCTTCCAAAAAAATAAGAAATCTTGCCGAGTTTTGAAGCAAGATTTTTGACCAATTCAAGGGCTGACACGCTTGGGTTCAGGTGGGGTTTTTCTTTCTTTCCTTCTTTTTTGTTTTGTTTTTTTTTTTGGTGGGGTGGGGAGGAGGAGGGAGTGACGGGGTTGCTTGAGGCTGGAGACGGCAGTAAACTTAATATATGGCCTGCAGAGGTATAGACGAGACACACATAAAGAGATAACGACTTAGTTTATTCAGAAACCTTTTCATTTGTCATCTTCTACATGTCACTCTTTCTCAACCCCTCCCTCGCATTGTTGCCTATTGTGACAATTTTCCGTCTTTTCAGCTGAGTTTATTGATAATGCACCATTTGTTTTTAATATTGTATTCTTTGTTTATTTCATCAACCAACAGAAGGAACCAAATTCCCTTTTTCTTTAATGATTGCTATCTCAATTATCATATTCTGCTTGTGTTCTGTTATTCCAGCAAACCATTTCCTTCTTTTCCTCCTGTATTATTTTTTTTGCCTTTTTCATCAAAGATCAATTCAAGTCAAAAAGCTTTACATTAGCCGGAGAATTTTCCCTCGCCATGTTGCTTCTTGAGTTGCATGAGTTCTTGAAGATAGAAGATCAATGGTATGTGTTATTTTTAGATTCTTGCTTATGTTTTAGACAGCATGGGACAAATAGGCTTGACTGAAATTATATCACCTCCTTATCCTGTTTAGATTCTGCTTGATAAAATGATAATACAAGATAATGCATGCTTGGATGCACTTATGTAGTTAAGAGAGAGTTTCTGATTATTCTGGAATGTCTTAGATGATATTGAGTATTAACTGAAAGATTGAACATTTGAAATGATATTTCTGGGAGCTATGATAATTTTGACTAGGTAGGTTGTAGGTATAAAACTGGTATAAATATCTGCAAAAGTTTTTCGTTTAGAAAATGAACAGAAGAAAATTTTGATTGCATATTTGTTTGTTTTCTTCTAGTGGCAAAAATTGTCAGGGTAAATTTATCTGGAATTTTTATATCATTGAAGGAACTTTCGGTATTGCTGGACTGCATACAGTTAGAAATAGCTATAAAAAATGTATTGAATAAGCTAGTGAACAGTGAATTGACTTCCTTTTGCATTTCAATTACTAAATTTCTTTTGTTTAAAACAATTCCAATTGTATTGACATATTAGTATTTCCTCTGAGATTTGATTGGTCAGTTGTTCAGTATGGAGCTACAAGTGTGTGATTCATATTATTCTAATCAATAATAGATGTTATCTTTGCATTTCTTTCAGAATTAGGATCTGACATTGAGAGTTTCTTAAATTCAACAACCATGGAAATGTCATTGGAGGAGCTTTTGGCTGAGGAGGGCTTTAACCAGGGCAGAACGAAGATGATACCCCGAAAATCCTTGGGATCAGAAACAAAAAGTATGCCACCATACAAAGATCGTAATCTATACAGACCTGGTTCTTCATCTGTTGTTAGAAAGACGGAGAGGACAAAATCTGATATACCTCGTCATTATAGGAAAGGTGAATTTCCAACAAATAACAAAGTTAAAGGTAGGAATCCAAAAGATAATCCTGTCCGACAGGATGGAGAATCAATGAAGGCAATCAGACAGAAGGACGGAAGAAGAAGCTCTCAAGATCTAAGGCATGTTAAGAAATTCAGCTTTGGTTCATTTGAAGATCTGGCACGCATTCAAAATGTTGGTACTTCACGTGTTGATGAGATTGTTGAGGTTGAAGTGCATGGTAATGGGAGGCCTAATGAGATAGATTCAAAAGAAGAATACAGTGATGAGGGTAGTGAGATCAAGTATGGCAACAGGAATGAGAGACGGAGCTTAATACCGCTTTCAGGGAAGAATACACAGATGGACAAGAAATATGGTTATAGCTCTAACAAACACCTAACTCTATATACGAGTTTCAATAATATATCTAGAAAAGGCATGAAGCAAGCTGAGAGTTCCAATACGAGTTCTCAAAACAGCAAAAGTTTTGATGAGATTAAAAGTCTAAGGAAATCAGATATTGAACAGAGTGTTGCTATTCCTGCACTAGATGAAGCTGCCATCAGAGCCATTGTTTCTATTTTGAGTGGCTATTTCAAGCGTTTCCTAAGAGATGAAGATTTCAGGGCTTCACATCGCCAAAGTTGTTTTGCATCCTTGAATTTCACTGGAGTGGAAGAAGGCCTCTATACTGAAAGCAAAGTTGTAGCAAATCTTGAAGAAGCTATGGAAACAGTTGAAAGAGCTGTTGAAGAACGTACCAATGCAAAAGAGTTGAAAAAAGCTTCACTGCAGCTAAGTGTTATTACAGGGTTAAACTCAAATGTTCTAAAAGGCGGCTGTACTTCTGGAATTCCTAACTATAAGTTATCTGCCTGTGCTCATCTGTATCTTGGTGTGATATATAAGCTGCAGAAAAAAGATAGAGGAGCAGCAAAACATCTTCTTCAAGTGTTCTGTGATTCACCAGTTCAGGCACGGACTGTTTTGTTGCCAGATCTGTGGGATCAAATATTTTCCCCTCATCTTTTGCATGTGAAGGCTTGGTATGACTTACAAATTGATTCTTTGGCTAGTTCACAAAGTAACAAAAGGAACCTAAAGCTTCTAGAGAAAAAGTATAATGAAATTCTGGATTCAGGCACTTGTGAATTTGCAGCTTACTACAAAGATTGGCTAACTGAGGGTGCTGAAACCCCTTTATTACCATCCATCCAGGTCCCATCTATACCTGGTCAATTAGTTCCAAAGGAAGACCTAGATAATGAGTCTAGTGAAGCATGTAGTCCTGTTTGTCATTTGGCATCTCATCCAGCAGTAAGTAAGAAGTTATATGATGCAGTATTTAAAAATTCAATGAGGCCGGGAACTGAACTGGTAGACTGTGTTGAAGAGAGTATTGACATCAGTGCCAGAAGCTCATATTATGCTGCACCTGATGAGAATTCCTCCTCTGAAATAGATAAACAAACAGTTCAAGATGTCAAACCGGATGTGGCCTCGCCTCTGGTCAGCGATATATCTCTATTCAACTAGCTTTTGTGGTTTTTTGTTCATTGTTAAACAGATCTATGTGTCTTTGGATGGTTGATTTTGCTGAAGTATCATTCTTCAGCTTTCTGACTTTTAATTCTTAGCTGAAAATGAAACTATATATCGATTAAGAAAACTTCTGGTTCAGGAGCTTTAGCCTGTTTCAGGAACTATGTACCTGTCAAGCTCATATATGATTTTCATTGTGTCTGAATATAGCTCTGGAAAAGTTTTTTAATGTGTTTCAGGTTTAACATGGTGAACCTGAAAATTTAAAACCAGGTTGCTTTTCTGTTGTATTCAGAAACAGTGAAGGGGCTTTTTGGTTGCTCATGACTTTTTATAATTGTCCTTTAGAGATACATACTTGGTTGCTATTGAATTTATGTGGATGTGTAAATTTTGTTATGAGAATTGGATTTTTGTTCAACCAAAATGAGGTTGTCACCAAGGAGTATTCCTTGGTCATTAATTGTTGAAGTTTCAATTAGTAGATATTGTCCTGAATAAAGGATGAGGTAAATGGACCTATGTGGCTAAACCTAATATGTCAATCATTGCATGTTAAGATAGAGGTTTAATCTCTGCTCCCGTGCATTTTGTTTTAACTTCAATATTCCTTGTAGTTCTACTTATTATTAGTTACACTCAAGGTCAGATGGGTTTCCAACACATTTACAGGATCATAAGTCAAGAATTGAGGAAGTTGAGAAATCATTTTTGGGAAGTTCTCCAGAAAAAGTATGTCTAAATGGGAACTTTGACAATTGCCATACAATGCGACAGACTTCTGAAAACCTTCATGTCTTTTATGGAGAACCAATCGTAAATGCAAATGAAATAATTCTCAAGAGGTTAGCAAAATTAGTCTTTGAACTGCAACAACCTGAGAAATCTGTCAATGCTACTGTTGTTCATTCACCATGTGGGGCAGATGCTCCGCTTTCTTATAGAATGGTAGGTAATTGATCAAGAGCTTTAGTGTCACTTGAGAACACATTAGTTTTCTGATAGTACAGTGATTTTTCTTGCTAATTTTCTTTATTCCTTCTGTTGCAGCTAACAAAAAGCAAAACTCCTTTTGAAGGTGGGTGATAGAAATACATTTATTTTTTACCTTTCTGTGCAACTTTTTCTTTTTGACTTACTGGTTATGTTTCAAAATGCAGTGCTGGAGGGGAACTGTGGTGGTTTTGATGGAGGAGATTTTTTCTCCAGTATTCCTCAGGAGTTTATATGTCCTTTGACTGAATTTGTTCTTGATGATCCTGTAACCCTTGAGACTGGCCAAACTTTTGAAAGATCAGCCATTACAAATTGGTATTGTAAAGGGAATAGAACATGTCCTGTAACAAGGAAGATGTTGGAATGCCAATCTGTTCCTCTAAGTAACTTCATTCTGAAGTGTGTCATTAGTAAGTGGAAATTAGAACATCATAATTGTCTGATGGATTTGACTCATAGAGTAGGTGAAATCATGGAGTCCAGGGATGAGATTACAGTTTTCATTTTAGAGCAGCTTCTCGTTATTTCCACTCAAGAAGAAAGAACAAAAATGGCACGACAACTCATTTCTCTAGGAGGTTTGCAGTTCCTCATTAGAAGATTTCAGTGTGGTAATATCAAGGAGAAAACACGTATATCGTCATTGTTGTTCAGTTGTATTCTGGTGGATGCAGATTGCAGAAAGCATGTTTCTATAAACCTGGACAAGCTATTGCTGTTGAAAATGCTTCACAGCGAACACTTGAAATCAAGAGCTAATGCTGTGTCTCTGCTAACTGAACTGATTAGCCTAAACAGGTACTCAATATCTGAAGATTTACAAGACAGCAACAAAGATAATTATGAATTCTTGAAACAAAATTACAGGACAACAAAATGGGAAGGTAGTTTGGAATTCTGCTAATAGCTTAGGAGGTGAATATGCATATCATCTCATTCGCAGTTAATGAAAGAGAAGGATGAATCATGGTAACATGACGAAAAGAATAATTTCAGTTAGTTTCTTACCATCATGACAGGATTTCGCATAAGAGGTTCTGGTTTTTCTTTTGGTCAGGCTATTTGCATCCAATAAAGAATGCTTCATTCTAGCATGCACTTTTTGAAACATTAATAATATATCTAGTTGCTTATTCATACAATAAATGGAAACATAGCTCAGTGAGTTGTGTAAATGACGACATGAAAGTTGTCGGAACAAGCCGTCTTGCTTGTTATATTTGTAATTTATGTTAACTTGGTTCACCAAACCATTTCCTTGTTTCCTCTTGTTGATAATTCAGGAGGAAAGATGCAAAATATTTCTTAGAGGCCTTACAAAAGGAAGATATAATGAGTGCATTAGATTCTTTGATGAATTATCTCGAGAGCTGTAGAGATGAGCAAAGACCTCAAGTTGCTGTGCTTCTGCTTCACTTGGATCTTCTGGTATGTTTCCAGGATTTCTTTTCATACCTTTGTTTCACTGATCCTCTGAGACTTGGTAGTCGCTCAAGGTTGCTCCTTTAAGAGCCAGTTCCTTCGAAATTGTTTCTCTCAACTGGTCAACAGTTACAATAATATGTATACTAAAGCAGAATATGAAACATATTGGTATCCTTTGGAATAAGTTATGGTGATACATTTTGAGTGTTTCGGCATATGATTGCTGATTGCCACATCCTTTTAACTAGACTCAAAAATTCATTTTGAGCAATGACCATGACATGAATGTTCATCTACAAGATCAGAATCATGTCTTCTTTCCGACAGCAACTGCATTTACATTTTGATTAATATTTCAAGTGCATATACCAGAATAATTTCTGTAAATATTTAAACCTCTTCTCAAGTACAAAGCATATTTGCCTGTTTTGGTAAGATGGACATGTTCATGTCTTTGTTTTGAAAATAGATTTTTAAATGGTTTTAATTGCCATAATATGTTTTGACACTCTAAGGATGGGTTTTCTGGACTGTCTTTGTTTTGGTACCTGCAGGTAGAACCTCAAAAATACAGTGTTTACCGGGAGGAAGCTGTTGATGCCATCATTATGTCCCTTGAGAGCAGCTTATATGATGAGAGTGTTCGAGAAAAGTGTTGCTGGGCACTTCTTGTCTTGGGAGGGAACTTTTCATCTGCTGGGAAGATTATGACAGAGGATTGGATTCTGAAACAAGCAGGATTTCTTCACGGCCCGGAATTTGATTCTCCTGGTGCTGAAGAAGCTTATGTGTTAATACATGAAAATACTACAACGGTATGTTTCTCTCCTCTGTTTTTTTTTCTCTTTAGTTTTCTTCTCCCTCAGGACACCATTCCAGCAGTAGAAATACCAAGGAAAGAAATACAAAAATGTTGTGTGCAGAACTTTTTTTCCCTACTAATTTGGAAATCCTTCATTGGGACCGATTATAGATGATAAGTAGTGTCTCATTGGATTTTGTTCATTACTTTTCTCTATCAGCATTTATGGATGGCCTGAAATTCAGTAATTTGTACTAACAGAACCTGAAACAGTGGTTGATATTAGTCTTTCTGCAACGTGATTGGTGGGGCTGAGCTTGTGACTTCTGACCTTTTGTTCACTTTATTGTCTTGCCAGAATCTATATATTATTCCCTAATCTTGTTAGAATGTTGAGCATTGTCATGGCAGAGTTTAGCATACAGTGTTGCCATCTTGCTTCATTTCGGTTCTGGCATTAAGGGGAATGTATTCCAATAATACTCAACAATAACTTATTTTGAGGTAAATTAACAGACTGAGGATGTTGATGAAGAAGAGGCAAGGGAAAAGTGGTTGGTGAATCTGACAGCTTCACTTCTCGGAGATGGGAGCAAGTCATTTTTGGCAGCTGTTTCCAGGTGTTTGGTTTCTGGGTTCCCGGATTTGGTGAGGGTATGTCTGACCACTTTAGCATGGTTGAGTTCTGCACTCTCTTCATTATCTGATGCAGAGTTCCAGTTGTCTGCCTTTTCAGCTCTCATTTCTGGGCTGAAAACATGCTTAGAACGTTCTGAGCTGGTTGAGCACCGGATTCTTGCTTCTATGTCTCTCTATAATTTCTACAAATTTCCAGGTTAGTCTCTTTGTCAAGATTAATCTCCTAAGATTTATCACATTAAAAGCAGAAAATTCATTAAACGTTACTCATAACGTGAACTATTCTAGCGTTAACCTCTCCTTTGAGTACCTTGTTCTGGCTGTTGACTGAAGAATGCAGGCTCTTACTGATGACAATGGCTGAGGACATTGCAAGTTCTCTTGAAAACCTGGAAGAAGTAACCTGGACAGCTAAAGAGCTGTATGCCAAGATATGCACCTAATGGAAGAATGTTCAGCAGCTCCAAGCAAATGCTAACTGATGCTTTGTGGGGAAGGAAAAAATTATCTGTTGTGTTTCTTTGTATAGCTCATCCATTTGATAACTTTTTCTCAGTTGTAAATTGTGCTTTCCATGTTTCTATACCATAGAAATTAAAATAAATCAGATTTAGAGAACAGAAATTATACCCGTCCTCTCTTATTAGGTGTATGCAATCCTGAGATTGGCCAAAATGATCACACAAGTTCTGTTATCTAAGGCCTTGATTGTCCCATTCCAACCACAATAATGAGACCTTAATATTTGGTTTGCCAACTCCTTTTAGTTCTATTGGTATGGGCAATGTCTTCCAGCAATTACCGACAACCGTTAATATGATTAATGTTTGAGATTACGTTTCCTTACAAGTGGTTTTTGTGTTTGCTTTTTATTATCATGAGATATGACCGTTTGATCAACGTTTAGGGAAAGTTGGTATTCATGCCTGTTAAGGATCAATACACTTTCTATTCTTTATCAATTAGTCTATATTCCAAAAGCATAATTAATGTTTCTACTGGAGATAAAGAGATTGAAATTATTCTTGGACTTATTTGGAGGGATTAAATATTCCCACATCGGAAACTTTGGAAAGCAATTAGAGGAAGTTAATTGTATAAATGAAGACGTGGAACCACCTTAAGACATACTTACCTGGATGAGGTCAATGGGCGATCAGGAAGGCTCATGGCTTGGGAAGGTGACCTCCATTGCAGTTAGGAGGGGTGCCTGCCTTTGGTATCCCCAAGTGGGAGAGCCAGCATCATAATTTGTGGGAGTCGGGGCCTGCGTTCGCGCGGCCCTGTCCAATTCTATAATTAGAAATTTTTTACGTATATTTTAACCCTCTTGAAACTGAAAAACTAATAATGAAATAATTTTTTAATTATATTTTTTGAATAAAAAAGCAAATAATCTTTAGAATTAAAATATAAACGGAAATTGATAATTGTTACAATTAAAATAGAGTAAGTATATGAATAAATTAAAAATCACCGAACTGGACCTCAAAAATAAAATTTAAATTACTACTGCTCGCATGTTTATGCAATTTAACCTATAATTGAACTAAGATTTCTATATTTTATACCCTTTCTATTCTAAAATTATTTTATTGTTAATTTTTTAATTTTTTTTACAATCAACTCAATATTCTTTTTCTAAGTTCTAATCCACTTCTCAATTCCTAATTACAATATTTTTAGTTTTTAATTGGATATAAATGTATGATTTGTGACTTAAACTTCATTACCTTCTTTGACTTTATATTATGTTATATATCAAACTAAATTTAGAATTTTTATAGTTTTATATATTTTTGATTTCGATGAGGTACATTTATATTGTTTTGAAAATAAATTAATTATTTTAGAAATATATTTAATTGAAGCATAAAATCTACAATCTTACTAAACGCATTTATATAAATTCTCAAGCTTGCTTCTAAGAAACTATAGAGAGTGTACTATTATGAACTTCCCAAGGATAGGCTCAGACTCAACAATTTATTTTAGGTAACGTTTGGTATGGAGTAAATTTGTTTTCATGCATGAACCACTTGATTTATATCAAGTCATGTAAACCAATAAGTTTTATATAATGTTTGAATTCAAAGTATAAAGTATATATATTTTATGGATAGACATTATTAATAACGTAAATTTAATATAAATCAAGAAATTTATATTTATACGTAAATTCGATTTATATCAAAATTTTCATATAGTTTACTTCTCTTACTCCCTTTACATGACAACCCTTGAAAGTTGAAACTCATGACCATCTATTTTTTGAAGAGAACAATTTTAATAAAGACAATGGATGGCGGAAAAGGAGACACGTGACATGACCACCATCCTCTCTAGTGCTCTTAATTAAATGGCTAGGAAACAGGGCCAGAGGAACCATGCATTGGGCAAAGCAAACTCAGAATATCCCACATTGAGAGATAAGGAAATGATAAACAGCATGTTAAGATATAAAAGGAAAAGTAGAGGCTCTTTAATACATACTTACCTGGACGGGGTTAATGGGCGATCAAACAGGCTCATGACTTAGGTAGTTGACCTCCATTGCACTTGGGAGGGATGCTTGCCTATGGTCTCCCCAAGTGGGAGAGCCAACGTCATAATTTGTGCTAGTGGGAGCCTGCGTCCGCGCGGCCCCTACCCAATTCTCCATTCTAATATTTTTTTATTGATTAAATGTTGTTTGAATTAAAATATTTTTGAAAAAGGTAGAAATTAAAAAAAAAAATCATTTCAAATAGATTGCACAATTTTTTTTTAATCTTTTTAACATAACAAAATAAGTCTACTTTGATGTAATCATTTATTTAATTACTCTTCTCATCCTAATCTATACATTGAAAACTTATAATTGTGGGCCAAATTTAAAATGATTAAACCAAATAATATTTTTATAAAATTACCCCCCCCCCCCTTTTTTTTTCTATTTATTTGACTAGATATGAATTATAAAGTTTACGTGTGAAGGGTGAGGATAGAGATCTTGAACCATATCAAAATTTTTCTTTTTCTTTTTTGTGCATATTTAAGTTTTCTTTGGGGTTATAATAGGTTCAATTGTTGATTCTTTTAAGTAATGTGGCCATTTAATAATTAAGTACCCCTTTCTACAACTCCATTCATTTAGCCAAAAGAAATACCATCAATCATGGTTAATTTGGACTATCCATTGGCACCAAATCCATATCTATACTAATAGTGGAAATAAGTCAAAATGATTTACAGAAGTGTCTCTTCCTTTTTTGATAGATAAAATTAATAAGCTATATGTTCATCCCATATCGAATGAACAAAATCAAAGGCAGCTTACAGAAGGCTTATTTGATAATGAGTCATGGCAACTTAGTACATATTTACCTAGACCGGGTAATGGGTGATCAAGAAGACTCATGGCCTGGGAAGCTGACCTTCATTGTACTTTGGAGGGGTGCCTTCCTATTAGGCCTGTAAATGGGTCCTAATGGGTCCAAAACCTAGTATCCTAGTTTACCCGATTAGTAATATACATGCTTATCTGGTTTCGACCTATTAGGGTACGGATAACGGACCGGATATACTGGATCCAATTATATATTTTCTAAAAAGTTTTTTAAAAAGTTGAAAAGGTATAAAATGCTAATAACCTACATGTAGAAACATACAACTTAATTAAATCCATAACTTAATTAAACATACAACATATATTAACTTACATGTACAACAAACATATTAGAAACATACAAAACGATTAAATCATTAAATCCATAATTTCCGACAAGGAAATTATTCAGCCAACATATATTAATTTACATGTACAACACAAATATTAGAAACATACAATCTAATTAAATCATTAAATCCATAATTTCCAACAAGGAAAATAACCAGCTAACATAAATCCAGAATCTTCAAAACAAAGTTATTATCATATCAAGGAGCTTTTGTTTACTTGTTACATTTCCAGTAGATCCAAATCAATATTCAAAGGTTTCATTAAATTCAAAGTAATTTATATCTATGTCAAAATCCAAGCACATCTTCTTTTAAAATCTTCCCCGAAAACTTCAATGACATCTCAAGTCATGACCATCTAAAATCCAAGCATATCTTCTTCTACTTAAGACAACACAGATCTGCAAGTTAAGACAACAAATTGATTTCATTAGTAATGACATTTACACACAAAAAAAAAGAAAAAGAAAAAGAAATGAACAAAATATTGTTGCTTTTTTAAAATCCAAATACCTGAAAGTTAGCCAAAAACAAGGCTGAAACCAGAAAGCACATAACTTCAATTTGTCTTTGCTATTTTAGCCAATGAACTGTCCTCCACAATTTCAATTAACTTCGAAACAAACTAAATCAATTAACCAGAAAAAATAATATATTAACATAAAAATATATAAACCAAATGAATATTATCTTTACTTCTTTTTTTCGTTGATTCAATCCAATCACTTGTAGTTATCAATGCTTTCACCACATCCGAAAGTAAAGAAGCATGTGATTAATCAATTACCCTTCCCCCAACACTGAATGCATATTCAAATGCAACAGTAATAGCTGGAATAGCTAAAATATCTTTTGCCATTTTTCCTATTATGGGATATTTCGGAGAATTAGCTTTCCACCATTCCAAAATATTAAAGTTCTCGTTCCTAGGAAACACCGGTTCTTCCAAATATTGATCAATTTTAGACTTTTGATATGCATGGAGTGAAGAAGAATGAGTTTCCTTATACCATCTATCAAAGGAATTCAACTCATCAACACCTGCTTGACTTGTATTTCCCACAGCATCATTTTCATCCAAATTTCCAGAATCCAAATGACCACCATATTCAAGATACAAATTCACTAAAACCACTTCTAACTCTCTCAACATAGAGAGCAGCCTCAAAATCATAAATTTCATTACAATAAAATTGAACCAAATGCATTTTAAATCTAGGATCAAGAATCACAACAATGGTCAAAACCAAACAACACTCATTCCAATATTTTTCAAATTTAACCTTCATTGGACCAGCCATGCTTCTTATACAATCATGTTCACTATTTTCCCATTTCTTCAATTTAACTTGAATTCTACATACACCGAGAAAAAAGATATTTGAAATAGGAAAATATCTACCACTAAAATAAATTGTGGCATCATAAAATGCTTTCAAGCAACCATGAACCAATGAAGCAACTCTCCATTCTTCCTCAATTGGATTAAACTTGTAGTTTTTATCAATTTGTTCATGACGATTGAATCCTTCTTTTGAAGGTAATGCTGACTCAAGTATTAAAAAAGTAGAATTCCATCTAGTCGGCACATCCAAAGATACTTTCTTCTTATTTTTCAGTTTACATTGTTGTAATGCACACTCAAATTTCTGGCATCCAATAGGAGATCTTTTCAAATACTTACAAGTTTCTCGAATTTTACGAAGTATGTGTCCAACTTGATTCAAACCATCTTGCACAATTAAGTTAAGAATATGAGCATTACAACAAACATGAAACAAATCTCCATTCAAAGGAAGCAAAGATCCATCAAGCAACCAAGATTTTAAATTCCTAATCATTGAATCATTTGAAGATGCATTGTCCCAACCATTCCATTCCATCACAGGTTCTTTGATAAATCTAAATAA
The DNA here is from genome assembly GCA_028571225.1 of Parsonsia alboflavescens. Classification (NCBI taxonomy): domain Eukaryota; kingdom Viridiplantae; phylum Streptophyta; class Magnoliopsida; order Gentianales; family Apocynaceae; genus Parsonsia; species Parsonsia alboflavescens. Next base: position 2,409,710 of record JAOXNR010000013.1, read on the forward strand.
AGTTTCACTATCATGAGGATAATGAATAGATTTGTAGGAAATAATCTTTTTCTTCAACAACCAATGGTCATCAATAAAATGAACCCTCAAACATGCATATGCAATATTAGAATGATCAGAAGTCCAAAGATCCGTAGTGAGTGTGATGTTACAAACAAGATCATCTAAAAACTTAAACAATTTATCCTTCTCCTCTTTATATAAAACAATCACACCCGATCTAACTGTATTTCAAGAAACAAGATTGAAATTCGGATTCAACCCATTACAAAACTCCTCAAACCATTCATGCTCACAAATATTAAAAGCATAATTGTGTTTAATAATTGCCTTTGCCGAATCTTTCATACTCTTTTCTTGATCAAATTTATACTTTTTTACTTTAACTGTTCCGGTAGATGCATCATTTTTCACTTGAAGAGTCAACTGCCCAAATTTCTTATTTTTTCTATAAACACAATTATCTAAATGTTTTTTCCAGATGCGTAGTTCCTGCAGAACTTGAACCAGAAAGTTGTTTTTTACACCATTTACATTGAGCAACAGTAATTCCAGAAGGTGAAGAAAACATAGTCATTTCTTCCCATACCTCTGAAGTTAATTTTCTTGAAATTTTTGGTTTCACTTTATCATCTGCAATCTCATCTGAGATGGGCTCAGTATCCAAATCTACAACTTGATTGGCCTCCGTGGATGCTCTGGAACTTGATGTTTGTAGGGGATTTGTAGGTCCACTTCACATCCTAAAAAATAATTTTTAAAAAATAATATTACTTATCTACATTTTTCAAATAACATTATAGTTGGTGGTTCAAAAAGCACACATTTTACAAAGCCTCAACAAAGAAGGATTCTTAGAAAACTCAGCACAGAACATGAGGACTCTCATAAAAATCATTGAACCACAAGATATACTACAACTAAAAAAAACTCCATAAATGAAGTTACGGAAGAATAATACTAATGTCTAATAATTTGTCTCTATCTTCAACATGCATATCTAATCTACTCCCAAAACCGTGGGGTAACAATACAATACACAATATAGTACTGAGTATTTTTCTTTTCTTTCTAATTGCCGACTACTACTGGCACTTCCTTCCTCCTATTTCCTCCTATTTCTTTTCAATTTTGTTTTCAAATCCAAAATCGAAGGAGTTTCCTCACCTTGGTGAGCTACTCTGCAACTCTTAAGACTGCTAATGTCTCTTTCTATGAAAGAATTGACTTCACCTCCTTCCGAAACTTCTCCCATGTTCAGCTTGGAAGTCGATGCCTCTCTCTCTCTGCTCCCCCTCTTCTTCTAGAATTGTTTTCTGTGAGACTCCCTTTTCACCCCCTCTTTCTCCCTCCCTCTGTGTACCTAACAGCAAAAAAGATAAACATGGTTCAGACCACTCTCCCTCATAGTATTGAAAAAGGCAAAAGCGCAACAGAGAAGAAGTTGACCTGAGAGTAACATATAGGATTGAAGAAGCTGACCCTGGAGTTCAAGCTTCAAAAAGTTGGTGGTTAAGCCTTTGTGACTAGCTCAAGTTCCTTTGATCGAAAAAAAGACTAACTCCGGGTATTATTAGCTGGATTTGAACAGCTTGAAAGTGCAGCTCGACCGACAAACTGACTAGATCTGGGTATTTTTGACTAGCTCCTGGTATAATGTTTAGATTGAAAAAAAGACAGACTCCGGACAGTCTAAAAGTGTAGCTCGACGGACAACTTGAAAATGTAGCCCGATGAACAGCTTGTGAGAGTGATGTCCTCCCAATGGGTTTGAAAGAATGAGAGTGAGAGTGAGGAAGAGTGGATGAGTGTTGTGACTGTGAGGTGGCAGTGAGAGATTGAGAGTGAAATGGGTTGTAAGAAGTTAAAGATAGGGTTTCAATCACAACCGTTAGATATAACTTAGGATAGATCTAATGGTTTATAAAAACTCCTTTTTTATGTTAACTAATAGACTATAAGGGTCAGGTCCTAAATGGGTACGGGATAGCTAATCTCGAGTTTGGACCCATTTATTTAATTCTAAACGGGTTTGGGTTGGGTCTAAAAATCATATACCGGTTCCGCAATAAACGGGTCGATCTCGGGTCCAGGTATACCCGGCCCATTGACATTCCTACTTCCTATGGTCTTCCCAAGTGAGAGCCAATGTCATAAACAGAAAGGGTTGCATTTTTTTTTCCCCTTTTCTGAAAAAAGTTAATGTGAAAATATGAAAGTTAGAAGTGAATTTTTTTTTCCTTAATAAAAATAAAATAAAATATAGTTTTTTTTTCTTTTTTCCTTTCAATTTTTACATTTGATAAAAGACTAAACAAATATGACTTTTTTTTACTTTCATTTGTGCTTTATTAAATAAGTGTTACTAAGGTTATCACTATCAATAGAGGAGATAAGCTCTCATTTGTGCTTATTAAAATAAGGATCAAGCTACTAATGTGACTACTGAACTTGGTTTTTCTTTTTTTTTTTTAAGTTTGACCATCAAACTTAAAAATTAGTTTGTTTAGTCACTAAACTTTGTGGGATTGGACACTTAAATCACTTCACGGTGGTTCGGTCAAAATTGGGATGCTTGTGTAATCATAGTCCAATGAAAATGACACATGGGAGACTCCATGTAACCTAATTATCCAGTCAGCAATCCCACATGTCAATTTGTTCCATGTCATCAATTGAACAGACATTTTTTTAAAAAAATTAAAACCAATATTTGGAATGACTGAAAGAGGAAATAGGGCTTTTGTTCCTCATTCTACAGATCTTCATACTGTTCTTCACAGCATTCTGTCCTAATCTCCCTCGTTTCAATTGGTTTCTCAAAACTTCTTCAACATCTTCAAACCCATCGATGACTTCTCATTCTACATCATCAAATACTACCAAACATAATCGCCTTATCCCAAATTGTCATTGTGGAGTAAGATCAATCCGGAAGGTTTAAAAAAGGATACAAAATTGAGTCTATTTTGAAGTGTTCGAAATTCAAAGTGTTTTATTTTGATGCGATTGTGGGTGTTTCATATGTGCATTTATTCTGTGATTGTTTTAGGATATTCTATTGATGATTTTCTATTTTAGGTGGTGATTATATCTGCGATTTTTTGAGTCTAATTTAGTCAGTTAGCTACTGGATATGCTCCTCAAGTTATCAAATTTAGATATGTGAATTGGGATTGGCCCGCCCCAGCTTGGCCCCAATCCCAAGGATCAAAAAATTTAAAGGGTCGGGATGAATCAGTCCCATTTTCTGAAGGGCCATCAAAATCCTAACCCAACCCAACCCCATAAAGGCAAAGGGCCCGACTCTGCCTGGCCAGCCTTCTATATATATTTTTTTAAAATTTTAAAAATATTTTAAATATAACAATTCAATTTTCGCATCACTTTTTTTTGTTGGCAGAAAATAGTAAAAAAAGTTAATAGAAATTTGAGAAAAATGTAGAAGATGGAATACAAATCAAACATAAAAATGAAAAATTCAATTTCAGTATTTAATATTCATTACAGTCAAAAAAATAATAATAACAAAATAACTAAGACTGTAAATGTGTGTAGGAAAAGAAATCAAAATTCTTTCTAAGAATAGAAAAAACCGAACCCTAGAAAATAGGTAATAAAAATTATAAAATAAAATAATTTTTTTATAATATCTTTGACCCAAGGCCTGGCACGGCCCGGCCCGGCCCAGCTCGACAATCTCTAGACCCTTGTTGACTTTCGGCCTTTAAGGATCGGTTTAAGAACCCATTGTTGCAATTGGGAGCAGGTGTTTTAAACTTAACCATTAAAAAAATGTCGAGTAAAGCTGGACTGACCGTAAGGACCCAATCCATTTTGACCGCTCTAATCAAATTTCTAATCTTTTTCTAGTGTCTCTTCTCTTTGGGGTGTCTGCTTAATATAGTATAGTGCATGCGTTTCACTTACTGGGTAACAAAATAAACTGATTGAATGATTATTACAACGTTACCATCAAGGAAAAAAATTGGGTTTTTAAATTTTAAATTTTGGTCCTTGTTTTTGTAAGCTCCTGATTATGTTAACATAACTTGTGTTCTATTTTGCTCAGCACGCCCACTTCCATTTTGGCCTGTTCAAGAGGGTGTAGTGTGGGTTTGGGATTTTAAGCATTTCTTAGGAGATTGATACTTGGGAGCCTAACTAAATATGGGCTAAAGCAATTCACATTTCTTGTATTTCAACTGTTGAAACTGTAAATTTAGAAACTCATTGCTGTAGGACCTAATTATCCTCCCTTTGTTGTTCTGTATCTTTTCTTTTTGATAGTTTCATTGTCTGTGAATTATGTGAAAACTATAATTCCCAGGCTTATGTAAAGAAAAAAAATTTCATTGAGGGAGGGTAGTTATCTTTGCCTAATGTTTGGGGTGAACATTTTGATTATACTAAAATGTGCTTATTTATTATTTAAACCTATTTTATTGAGACTTCTGGCTTCTTGTATGTTCGTGATATGTTTGTCATGTGATTGATGTTCTTGTTGCCAATATACCTTATATTTGAGAAGAATGTAAACTCCTGGACTGTTTCGAGTGATTTCAATCTACTTAATTTACCATATTTGGTGGTTACGTTTGATATATTGAAGGATGGAAAGAAATGGAAATATTTTGCTTGGGCAAATAAAGATAAAGAAGCTTAAGCGGATTAAGATTTCTGTTATCAGAAGCAATTGCGGAAGTTGAAAGTGTACATGCTCAAAATGGAGGGAACTTGACACAATGCAGTCTGTGTAGATTGAAAGAGGCAGATGTAAAAACTCTTGAAGATAGAATCGACATTTTAGTTGAAAAGTTAGGTGCTGAAGTTAATCAGAAGAGGAAGATACCGAAGTCACAAAGATTGTCCAATTTGTTTATTGTAATTTTAATTCTGCTTCTGGCAAGGGCATATACAAGTTAGTCTAATGAATAGTAATGTGTGGGTAGAATGTTGCATCTTGTATTCATAATAACAGTGCATTGACAAATTTTTTATTGGTGGAATTTCCATTATTGAGTAGAAGTGTTGGAAACGTTGCTTTTGTAGCATAGTAAGGCTCTTCTATATCTTATCTGATGTACAAAGTATGTACATGCTTATTTGGTTAGTATTCAGTAGCTGATATTTTTTCTAGTATCTGTCAGGTTTTCATGGAATGGATCTTTAGTGTATATGACTTGCTTCATCGATTCTTTTATATCATAACAACATGATATTAGATAGACTGAAGCATGTTAGTAGTAGTTGCAGATTTCCTGGAAGGTCCTGCATTGGCTGGTTCTTTTGCATTAGGCTTCATCTTTCTTTTAGCGACCTTAGTACTTGCACGATGTGGTCATTGCTGAGCAGGTGCCTCAACATTCTCACTAATGGACCCAGCAGTAGTGAGAGTTATGTTTGAAGCAATTGAAGTGGAAGGTTGCTTCAAAGCATAAAAAATTCAAAGTGTCAATTATCGAACAGCAATGTAATTGAGAAATGTGACGAAGTATGCAGTTACCTAAGTATTTGTCTTGGAGGGACAACCTGTTTTGTTGTGCTCCTCCACATTGCACAAGGAACACCTCTAATTACACTTAATTTTTCTATTAGATATTTGTTGGCTATTATTATTTTGGTTTTTGAATATTATAGGTTGATCAAATTAATGTTTAAGTTAGATTAAAATTTATGAAGATTTGTTAGTTGCCTATTCTGAATTGGTATCTCTAGAATAATCTTCTTGCCATTTTTAAGTGATTGAGTTTGAGAATGATTGAACGTATATGCTGAGGAGTCCATACTGAAAAATCCTTATAAATATTTGGGAGAATATTTACGATAGTTTCAGATCTCGGGAGGAGTATCTCTACCACACAAGCTGGTCACGGGAGTGTCAGTTCGACTTAGGATAAGTTTTGTCACTTTAGAGGGATTTTCGAATGTGTTGTGATATATGGAAGAGGGATTCGGTTTGATAAGGTAAAAGTTAGAGTAGGTTTGTATTAGAATAAAGAGCTTCTATTATAATTTGCAATACCTATTGTAATCTTTTCATCTTAGTGAATTTTACAGGTAAATTAAGCCGTGAGGACGTAGCCTTATTCCAATGGGTGAACCTCATTAAATCTGTGTTTAATTATTTTTCATATTAAATTTCTATATTCAATCTATTAATTACAACTTGATTGATTAATTGCTAGCCTAAGATTCTCTCATTTCCTAAGATAGTTTGCCCATTTTTTTCAACTCATCTTTAGCCTTTAGCTTTTAGCCTTTTGCCATTTTTTTCTTTTGGCCTTCTTGAGAGTCTCTTGAATTCCAGTGGTGACACTCTAGGATTTTCACTCTCATTCCGCTGTTCCATACCCCTCATTGGTGCCATTGCGACACCATAGGCCTTCATGTAAGTACTTTTCATGTACCATTTTGCAACATAATCTTCAATATTATCTTTTGATTTTCTAGATTGCCAGAATGGCATCTGCAGATGGAATTCCAGTAAAATCCCATGACCGATATGAACATGTTTCTCCCTAAACTTAAATACATGTCTATTCTTCAATCGTGCAGACTCAAACTCATTTGTACCACTGAATATTCCACTCAAGTGTTTACTTTTTATTAGCTTCCAATTTTTTCAAAACCCTTGGGCTGATTTCTGAACTCCAAGACTCACTAAATGACCTCTTCACTTCTAGCCTTTTCATCATCATTAGTCTAATCTCCTCAAACATAGAAATAATTGATTTGCACCTCGCATCTAATATCCACCCATCGAACTTGCCATGTTGTTGTCGATAACATCACAATCTGAAAACATGGAGAAGAATGCCTTCACAAATTTTTGCTGATCATACTTTAAGAAACCATCCATAGACTCATTTCCTAACTTTTTCAAATCTTTTATCCCTTCCTTGACTTCAGCTCTGTACGTAGATCCTACAGGCAAACCAAAATGCCAATTTCTTCCCATTACTTCTCCATTTCTTTGCCCAAGCATGATAGACGTGTCGAGCACACCGTCTATACTCCACATTTAGTAGCTCTTCCATAACAGCCTTCTCTAAACCCTACGTGTGAAAAAAGATATAATCAGTAATATTGAATTGAAATCAGTTTAAAGAGATAACATATGAGTAAAAATTATTCGAAATTATACCTTTTGAATGTTGGATATAATCACCAAGTTTTGGCCACCATGTAATCGTAGATCACGTTTTAGAATGCTAATAAACCAACCCCAACTATGTTGGTAAGCACGAGGCACCATAGCCCATGAAACGTGATATAGTTGGTTGTTCCTGTCTTTTCCAATTGCATACAAAGGTTATCCTCTACAAATACCCTTAAGGAAACACCCGTCAATATCAAGAATCGGTTAACAAGTCTCTTTCTGTCCTTCCTTTAGTGCTCCAAGACACTCCTACATGCAATCAAACACTAATTTTCTTTCACCACTCTTATCTATGGTTTTAAGAACACGAGTAATATTAGGCATTGTTTTGCAAATCTCATATACATAGCCCCCCAACCTAGCATATTCTTCATTATAATCTCCAACAAATATTTTCCTTTATCAGCTTCTTAGCCCTATAACATATTGTTAAACCCACATCAATTCTAAGTCTCCTTCTACACATATGCTTCAAGTCCCTAACCTTTAATGAGGGATTGATGTGTATGTCATCTCTAAAATCTTGGCAATATATCTCTTATCAACTAATGCAAGCTTGTTGTTCAAGGAACAATTACCAACATCAATTAAAGTCCTTAAAGTGAAAGCGTCTTCATTTTCAGTTTGACTGGCATGCATTCTAAAATCACAACCCTCCCTACACCTCACAATCACCCATTTTTTCTCGTTTTTGTAAAATTTCAGATCATGATGTTTCCTCACTGCATATCTCATAACAGCCTCCTTAAACTCTTCATTATTTCTAAATCTCGTACCAAAACAAAAAGGCAATAATATGTGTGGTTATGTCATACCTAATCAATGGTTTTTTCTTACTCCTCCTTACAGATCGATCCCTTTCTCCACTGGAATTTTCATCTTCATTGTCATTTTCCACGTCTCCCATTTCCTCACTCGTCACATAATCACTCTCATTTTTGTCTTGCGAACCAAGTACATCATCAAAATCACTGTTACTCTCACCGATACCTGTTTGGGCATCGCTAACATTCAGTGGCGCAGTATCACCTTTTGCATTACTGCCATGTTCTTGCAAAATATATATATTTTGTCAGGTATTTGTGAACTGAAGATGTATCTTTATGAAAAACAAGTTTATGGAACTAAAAAATAAAGTTCAACTTACAGATACATTGCTGGAAATGAACTATAAATTTAACCAATTTTACTGAAAATCTCGTTTTTACATGAACAGAATTTGATTACATTTTTTTCACAAATCTTAAAGCTTTTTTCTTTAGATTTCCTCAATAGTTAATATGCTTCCAATTGCGGCACTCAAAGCAAATTCAGGTGGGCATAATCATATGCAAATATGGAGTGAATAAACATGCAAGGCTATTCTACCTCATGAACTTTACTAATTGAACATAAAGAAACATGAAATTTTAAATCATAATGCTGATTTTCAGTTAGAAAATCAGGAAAACAATACAAACACTTCAACCAAAGATCAATGTAGCTTGTCATTCATGAACAGATAATCATCCAGCTAAAGCAATAGAAGTTAAAACATTACATGCAACAAGAAGAAGATAGGAAACACCATTAGACAAGAACATTTAAAATACTCACCAAAACATCATGATTTGTCTGTTCTTCATGTGCCAAAAGAGGTTCAATCCTTCCAGATTGTCCCACTACATTCGGCTACCCATCAATGAGTAGATGTTTCTTTGTGAAAACAAGTTTATGGAACTAAAAATTAAAGATAAACTCACCGATACATTGCTGGAAATGAACTACAAATTTAATCAATTTTGCTGAAAATCATTTTTTTGCATAAGCAGAATTTGATTAAACCTTTTTCACAGATCTTAAAGCTTTTTTCTTTAGATTTCCTTAGTAATTAAAATGCTTCCAGTTGCAGCACTCAATGCAAGTTTAGGTTGGCATAATCAAGTTCTGTTTACATCGAAACATGGTGGAGAAAACAATACCCTAACACATATGAACATTTAAAATACTCACCAAAACGTCATGATTTGTTTGCGCTTCATGTGCCAAAAGAGATTCTATCCTACCAGATTGTTCCACCACATCCGACTGCCCATCAATGAGTAGTCTATCTCCTTCTCATTCACTATTTTCCTGGATATCTTCTGTTTTTCTCTTCCACGCATTGGAGGGATGGTTGGCTATATTCTTTCTAACAGGTTTTGGTTCCTCTTCATCATCATTACTGTGTATATCTACCCTCGCAGATATATCATCATAATACACGTCTCCTCCTTCGCCACCTTGATTAGATTCACTTAAATCATTGATGTCTTCATTGTCAATTTCTTCTTTGTTACAGTCCGATCCCTTAATTAACTTTTCCTTTCTTGCTATTTGTTTCCCACTTCTAATTTCCTTTCTTTTTGTTTCTATTTCCTTCTTTCTCTACATCACTTTGCAAAGTAGTAGGCACTCCAATTACGGAAGTCTGGGTGCGTAAAGGAGTACTTCCTTCAATACGGGATGACTCCTTCTTCAGTAGTAAGACAATTGGCCGCCCACTCTTTAGCCATTCTTGTTGTGAAGGGCATTTTACTAATTTTCTTTCTTCCATAGACAACTCAAACAATTTATTTCGTAGATGCCATAATTTTTCACGTAAAGCACAAACCTCTTCATCACTGGATATTCTAATAAACCCAGTATCCCTACTTTCAGTGTAGAACAGTCCTGTACATGCCTCAATCTTATTTCTCTTAACTTCGTACATCAAACTAGGGTAAGATAATTCAATCTTCTAACAATTCAAAATTATCTATTTTACCCTAATATAATATGAATTTCCGAAACAACCATCAAAGCGTAATTTAAACTTCATATTTTGCTCTGTCATTCTGTAGAATGAGAAAAATATAGCATAAATAAATAAAAAATAGAGTTACAATCCCCATATGACGTGACACTTAGTGACAATAATCAATTTGTGGACCCAAACCATGACAAATGACCTCAGAAAACTAATCCCTTTTTTGAAAGTACTGAAAAAGTCAAGAGAAAGAAGTGTTAAAAATAGTAACTTTTTCCACAAAACAGTGCACTTAATCAGGGTTTCAGAACTGAAGTGAAAAAAGGGTTTTAAAAACACATGCATAATTTTTTAAACTTCGGTAGCCAATGGAAGAGCCATTACATAATAGGGTTTCAAAGGAAAAAAAAATTTAGAAGATGAGTATCAAAACTTGAAGGGTAGAATCGAATGTCTACAGCAACCTTGGAGAGAAATTAGAGCTTGCCTGCTGAAGAAATCAATTCTAAAGAGAAATTAGCAGCTTGGCTTGATGAGACAAATTAGTGGCTTGGAAGGCTTTTCATTTGGAAGAGTTTGCGAAGCGATGGGATGAGAACGGGATTAGGGATTCTGATCCACTTAGAAAAGTACGTCTCTCTTTCTTTGCCTTTTTCCCTTTTTCC
>JAOXNR010000013.1:2475671-2498088 GCA_028571225.1 Parsonsia alboflavescens
AATTGAAGAGTCCTCTAAAAAATTATTATTATTATGAATATTTATTTTATAGAGAAATTAAAGAACAAATATATGGAGTCCTCCAAACATATTAAGGCGTGATTTACTTTCCATAATCACATTTATTAACCCATTGTAAGTACTGTAAAGAGGAAAGTAGATTTGTTGAACAATTTTATAGATAAATAATTATAGAGATAAATGAAAAGTTTTAGATAATGATAGGAAAATGAAGAATTTTATGGAAAATCCAATAGTCTAAATGAGGTGATTCCAATTAAAAAATCAATTGAAAAAGATTTTGAGCAAACATAAAATAGATAGGACATTTTCCCAAATCACTTTGGAATGTTTTAGTAAGCTGAGAAAAAAAAAATCCATATTACTAAAAAAAAAAAAATGGTTATGCTAGCAAATAAAAAAAAAATAATGATCATATATTAAAGATAAGATTAAAATAGTTAACGAAATGAAGGAAAACTCAATAATAATAGCATAAATATATCCACTATTTTTATATAGTGTAAAGGAGTCATCATGAATATTTTCTCTCAAAGTAAAGGGATAAGATTGTAGTACAAAATAATAATTGACTAACATGAATGGCTATATAGGAAGGAAAACTCAATAATAATAGTATAAATATATCCACTATATATTACTATATAATGTAAAGGAATCATGAATATCTTCTTTTCGTATAAAGGGATCAAGATTGTATTTAAAAAAAAAAAAATACAACTTACAAGCATAATTGACCAACATATATGGCTGGATCCAAAGTATCTTCTCTTAACTCCATATGATTGCTATTATCAACCAATTAAAATAAAGCTTCGACTAAAAATTCAATTTGATCATAAGATATTAACATATAAAGTAAAATAAAAAAAAATCAGGAAAATTAATGTTTTTCTTGCATAATCTCTTGTTTTTCTGAAGAGTTCGCATGAAAGTTTGAATACAATCAAGATGAGAACTTGCTTAACTCTACAAAATGTAACGAATTGTGTTCTAATAAGAGTGAATGATTGAACCATTTTATAGAAGATAAATGAAATGTTATGGATAAACAAAGAGTTTTTTAGGGAATGAATAGTTTTATTAAAAACAAATGTTCATAAAAGAAAACAAATAATATAATATTTGATATTACAAAAATCTGACAAGGATAATTTTAACATAGAAATTTGAAAAGTCATTTAATGTCCTTCCTCCAAATCATGTAAACAATTGATTTGAAGCATTTTGGTGAGCGTAGGTGACATTTTCTAGTGTGTTATTTTTGCTTTTATATATTATAATAGATTTTCACCTCCATTATTCACTTTTGATAATCTTTGTCCTCATATATATTTTTTATATAAATACCTTTTCAACCTAAAATCATTACTTTGGTCTAATTTTAACCCCAAATATTTGAGCATTATTAGAATTTACTTCTAAATCATTTAATGTTTATAATTTTGGTCCTTAACAATTTGAAAAACTCTTTTTCTTCCTTCCAAAATACACTTTATTTTGCTATTTTTACCCTGAATATTAATGTAACTTCCCAATTTCCTGACTACCTTGGGTTCTAAGTTTTATTTATTATACTATTTTCTCATATCTCAATTGAACATTTATTTGTTTATTTAATCATTTTCTTATTTTCAATCTAACATTTTTATTAGTTTATTTATTTAACGGTTTTCTAAAATATTTGATAAATTATTTTATTAATTGAATTATTATTTGTGAAAACATTTCAAATGAATTTTATTGTAATTTTTTATTTATTTATTTTGGATTTAATGGAGTTTTATTTAGAAAATTTTCAAAGTTTCACTTTTGGACCAGATTAATTTGAAATTTTTGTATAGGTACCAAATAGGTTCCGATAATCAAAATTTTGTAGACTTGAATGTTATATATGTGATTTTAGGAGGGTGTAATTATAGAACTAAGACAATGTGGGATTTGGAGTTAAATTTTTTAAAAAAAGAGTTATTGTATATTTTATTACTCAACCTTTTGTCTTTTGAAAGCTTTCATCCTTAATATTTTTTTCTTAGCTTTTTTAATCTCTAAAAAAATTTTAGTTGGATATTTTGATCGAATTCTTAAAAAAAATCACTGGACTTTGTAGTCATCTAGTATCTGAGCAAAATAGGTATTATATTATAGTCATTACATTGTTCATTAGATAAAAGTTTCATGACTTAACCTTTCGCCTTTTTGAATCTTTGATCTCTAACAAATTTTTTGGCCTTTTTAATCTTTAAATTATTTTGGTTTGGATATTTTTACCTTTTGACTGGATTCTTAAAAAAATCACTAAAATTTGTAGTCAATGGTCATCGAATCAATTTAACGAGAGTATAGTAGTCACTTTATTGATTAAACACAATTTTTTTTCAAGAAAAAAAAATTAAATAATCTTTTGGGGCCTTTCTTGTAACATCTCAATTTTCACGATCATCATGCGTTGTAAACACTTGATTTTAGTTCTTTATTTATTTAATTACTTTCTCATATTTAAATTTTAAATTATATTTATTTATTTATTTGTTGATTTTTCTAAAAATGATTTCCTTAATTTGTCAGAAATTTATTAATTTATATCTTATTTAATATCTTTTACAATTGTTAGTTAAAGAATTATTTATTTATCTTTTCACTTGGTACAATTATTATTATTTGAGAGCTAGTTGGGTTATTGTGGAATTAAGATACGTGAGGGACTAATTTTTAATTTGAGAAAGAACTTAAGGAATGACGTGGGGTGTGATTTTGGAACTAATAGAATGTGCGGATTGAGGTTTAAAAAGAAACAGAAGAGATAAGAGGAGGAAGGGGAAATTCTGCTATTTCATCAGGGTTGTGACCGAGCTTGTCCCGGCTTCATTTGACTGAACTGAACTTCAACTTCTCTGTCTGCTGCAGACCTCCTGGTAGTTCGGATTCTGAGTAATTAGGAGTGGGGGATTTTGATTTGGGGCTGGAGGAATGAGAGAGGAGGAGGAAGAAAACGAGAGAGAGCCGGAACATAGAGCAGAGAGGACCGAGAGCTGGGATTGACCGGGGGTTTTGAGTGGGGCAAAGCTAGAAGTGAACGGGAAGGACTTGAATTAAGATTCGGAAGCTTCAGGTGAGTGGAATATGGTTTCCAAGTTATCACTTTCGATTTTCTTGATTTTGGATTAGCTGTAGGTGACAGCTTTGTTCTTGGCTTCTCCGAATTTCTATCTTTTTCTTTGCTGGGTTTAATTTTTGGTTATAATCTCTGTTGGTTAATTAAATGGATTGCCTTTTGTGTTTGAGGAGGTTGATTTGGATTATGTTCGGGTGAGGTCTGATTATTAGTTGGGCATGAATTGGTTTCTGTCGCTACTGTTTTCGCTAATCGTAGCGATTGAATGTTGATTGAGTTGAAATTGTTGGGGTTTTGGGATTATGATTGGAGTTCAATGAAGTTTTGTGGAAGGACGTAATTGGGATCCTTTCTGCCATGCTTTCTTCATCTTTACTTTCTTCTCTGCATCGTTTGAGAGCATTGAAGTTCTATTTACTTTTCTGTTTGGATCACAAGCCACTTGATCCTCGGTCGTTTGTCAGGTTTTAGTTGTGACATTTAATTTTAAATAGAAGTGCTGCAAGGATTACATGGTGTATTTCGGTTCTTCTTGATGATGACTATGAATGCTTTATTTCTTTTGGCCTTGATTTATCTCTGGTTAGATGTTGGATGTGATATTAGTTTGTCTCAGGCTTGGATAATCTTAGATTATTTTATGGAGAGATTGGTGGAGAAGACTCAGCTTGATCTTTGGATGGGTTTTAATTGTACAGGCTGGGATTAATTTTCTCTGTCAGGATTTGAATTACTCTAGAACTTTTATGCACACTTGATTGTCTTGTATATTTTTGACATACTGAGGTGTATCTTCTGCAATTAGAACTTTGAATTGTAAGAGGTCTACAACAACTTAAAAGATTTTTCCAGATTGTTTAGTGATTTATTTTAGTTCACTTCTTTCTTTATTTTATCTGAATCTCCTATTAATGTCTAATTTCAAATATCAGATATTTTCTTCATTGGATCCAGCTAGGTGTGATCCTAGTTTCTTTACTTCGTTTAGGAATAAAACTTCCTTAATCTCAATTTCTCTTGTAGTTTAAAGTTTAAATTCAGAAAACTTTCTTTAATAATAATGTTATTGTCATGGTTATTATTATTGTTATTATGATCATCCCAAGTGACAGTGCAATTGCCTCAATTGCAAGCCAATTCTATTTTATTTCCTTTGTTAATCCGTTTAGCCATTCAAAACTAACTTACTACAAATAGACATAGTAGTAATTTTCTAGTCTTACAACTAGTTTGCTTGATTCCCAAACTTCATTATCATTTTCCATACAATCGAGATATTTAATTTGTTAGTTATGCATGTACTTTTAACGTTATTTCTATATCCATTACTACTAATATGATTACTACATTTGATATTATTATTATCATAGGGAATTTGGCTTCAAGACATGATATTTAGAATCAAAATAAACCCCAAATTCTAGACTATATTTTCTATGTAATTCTAATCACTCTAAATCTTATAATATTAAATCTCTGTTTAAATGATATCCTAGTATCTAGGCCTTGAACCTAAACATTATGATTTGGATTATGGATATACTTGTCTTTTACATGATCTAGTTTTGTATTTTATAAATATTTATATGTCATATCATATTGTATTACTATTGCATACAACAATATTTTTGGGATTTACTTTTTGGTCACTATTTATAAATAGCATATATGTTTCAATGCTATCTAAACGTACATTATCATAGACTCCATTTGTCTAGAATTGAATGTCCCAATTTGACTTATACAAATTTTAATAAAATTAGTTTACTTAGTTCATGTTAAACTTAACAATATCAATTTTTTATCAAAATTTTAACTAATTAAGGAAATGAGACATTTATTTCTGGAAAATTCAAAATAGAAATAGGGATACTCAATTCCGAACGGAGGGAGTATTATTTAAATATGATGTATATTATTCATATATGACGTATATCATTCATATTGCTATTGGTCATATATTTTATGTTATTAAAAGCACAAAACTACCATTTAACATAATGCAAAACGTTTAATTATTACTTTTGCTATTATATTCATTACAATTATCAATAGTATTGACGTATGCCTTAAGGTTACTATTTAACTATCTTAATTCATAAATGTTATATTTCTTTGAGAAACCTTAAATCGTTCCTGAATATTTATTATTCAAGCTATCCTAGTTTCTAATTATTGATATGCTTTCAATTTAATCTTCAGCTAATACTTTGAAGACTCATGAAACATTTTTCTATAGAAATAATGAATTCTTGTAACTCTGGTTAGTTTTGTTTACCCTATTAAGTGTTTGATTAATGCCTAGATTTCTTAGGCTTGAATTTCAAAGTGGGATTCTCCATGAATCGCATGATTTTCTTTAGAGGCTTTGATATTCAATTATAACTCAGGATATCCTCAAGTGATCATCATTCGTTTAGTCTTCATATATATTCATTTATGGCTTTATGTCTTCTTTTAATTCTTATTCTTCTTTATTCGTTTATCCATATGGAACTTGACCTTTGAATTATTCTTGGGTTAATTCCATTTGCAAGATATCATTATTTGTAATCATGAAAATGTTCAAATGAAATCTTGAACGACTTTCTTGCAATACAATTATTAGGGAATTTATTTCCCATTTTTCTGAAAAGATCCATAATTGGAACAAGCACATTTTATTCTTGAAAATAATATACTGTGATTTCTTGAGTGGTGCTTAGGCATCACCTTAGTCGGGTCGTCTCCGGAACGATCTCGATGATAAAGTGTAGAATATGGTATCTGTAGAGATATAGAATGAACCTTTGATTAGAAAGCATAAGCTAGTTTTTGGTTCTATCAGCAACCCTATAAGATATAATATTGTTTGAATCTTGGACTAGTTACTGCCAGTGTTTTTAACGTTGGGCATTCTGCAAGGATCGGGAGGTATTAGACCGACGATCCTTGTCTATGGACGCCACTACTAGAGTAATCTCATAGCTGTGTCAAGAGGTTTGGCATGGTGAGCAGAGTTTGCTATGACTCCGTGGTACTCGGGGAATATTCGCTTTATTGAAAATCATGATCACATTAGAAGTAATAAGGTTGGTAAAACATTTAAAAGAAATGTCTTTATGACTTATTGTTTTATGAAATTTAGATATGTTTTCTGAGTGTATTGTCTTATAAATCTTGTTCTAGTTCAAGAAATGAGCTCTAATATATTTTCGAAACCGTTAAACATTATTCCCTCATTGAGCATCTTTTATGCTCATTCGTTCTTTTCTTTTTTTTTTCTTTTTCTTTCTATTGTTTTAGATTCTTTTCAGGTGAAGCTCTAGATGCTGGCAAATCCTAGGGCGGGAGAGTATTTCTTCCTGGGAATCTCTGAGTGCTGGGTAGTGTGATCGTTGTTAGGTTCCTCAGAACTTTTGTGTGGGAAAGCTTCCAGCCCTTCCTGTCAATTTTTTCCCTTTTGTGCCTTTTAGAATGTCTGACTAACTTTCTGACTCAAGAAGTTCAGGTTAGTTTACATTTCAGAATTACCATGCCCGAGATGGTACTGAAAATGTTTTAGAGGATAGCTAAGTAATGTAATCAAGAAGAATTCATTCATTGAGATAAGAGAAAATGTTGGGAGAGTTATGAAGATTCATCACTGTTGATCACATTGGTGAATGCCATTACCAAAATTTCAGCTGTAAGTTGCATATCAATTTGCTGTAGATGAATTTAGTTAAGAAATCCAACAAGGGACCAATGATATGCTCGTGAAAACTGCATAACTTTTGTGCTGTCCAGTTTTGTCCCAATGGTAAGTTGCTGATTTGTCATTTGATACCACAAAAGTAGAAAGAGGGTCACAAAGACTCATATTATGAATTGGACTAAAGTAAGATGTGCTGAGCATTACACAGCTTTATTAAACTTGCTCTTTTTTTTTTCCCTTTCCTACTTTTAAAATTCTATTTCAAATTGTTACAGTAAATGAGAGTACTGAGAACCTTGGAGGTTTGGAGGATGGGCACAGTCAATTACTTAGAGGCCCTTAAGCTGCAGGAGCGGCTTGCTTCTGATAGGAAGACTGGGAAGATATCAGATATTGTGCTGTCCTTACAACATCCACCAACATATACCCTTGGCAAAAGGTGCACTGTTCACAATCTATTAGTTTCAGAGTCAGAACTCATAGGCATGGGGGCAGGACTCTACTACACAGAACGAGGAGGTGACATTACTTTTCATGGTCCTCATCAAGCTATTTTATATCCCATTATTAATTTGAGAGATATTGGACTTGGGGCACGAAAGTATGTTGAGAATCTTGAATTAACCATGATAGAATTAGCCTCTCAATATGGTTTGGAAGCTGGTACTGGACAGACAGGAGAAACTGGGGTTTGGGTTGGGCAAAGAAAGATTGGTGCAATTGGTGTCCGCATTTCATCTGGAATTACCTCTCATGGATTGGCATTCAATATTAATCCCGATTTAAATTACTTTAAGCATATCGTGCCCTGTGGAATTGCAGATAAAGAAGTTACTTCTTTGAAAAAAGAGGTACAGATAAATCTTCCTGCTGAGGAAGTGATTCATGAGCAGTTGGTTTCATGTTTTGCAAGGATATTCGGGTATAGTAACATTACTTGGAAAGACAATGGACACCTTTCGAGGGATGACCAGGACATGTAAAGTTACATGATATCATGTATCATTACTCTGTATCCATGTTTATTTTGATTGCATCCATAAAATTAATTTCTTTTTCTGCAATCAATCTTCATATTATTAAAAGCTAGTATAGGCTCTCCATGTACTTCTTTCTAGCTCTGGAATGTAATTCTTAACATGAAAAAGAAACGAACAAAAGGAAGTACAATCTTGTTATCGGTTCCTATCATTTTTTATTGACCATTGCACGTGTACATCTGGTGTTGGTTTCTACTTCATAAAGCTTGATTATCCAGTTCCTTTTAATACTTGTGTGTTTTTCTCACTGGCTGTTTTAGAAGCATTAAACTATCTATATCATTTTTCTGTGGCTGGCATTTCACCATGTTCCACAGGGACAGTGTCTTAAATGCTTGTTAGCATAGTTGACCAGCACGCAAGATATGGGAGGAGGTGTATTAATATATCTATTCCCCAACATCATGGTATGATAGATGAACTTTAGCTGTAAGTTTCATAAATTTTAATTCCATAAAAGAATTTTCAAGGTAGTAGAAGTCTAGAAGAAATTTGGAACTGCAGCCAACCATTAACACAGAACGCTGACAAGAGTCTTTTCTTTTGTACTTTCCAGCTTTAGATTTTATAAGCAATTACATGGACAATTTCTAAGTTGTTTGCAGTTAGCTCCCTGATGAATAGTTACACAGAAATTTCCTCTGCCATTCTTTTTAATTGATATCCATTTCCTTCATATTTAGTTGTCTTTAATCATATCTTCTTTTTCACTTGAGCTGTTTAGTCCTAATTGAAGAAATAGTTATCGGATCTTTGCATGCTGGAAAAATTGTTTCCTTCTCAGCTTGCTGGCTACTAAAAGCTATTGGTCTGAATATGTTCAACCCCCTACTTCATGATAATTACTGTTTTCTTTATTATCTAAAAATGCCATAATCATTGTTTACTTTATTTCTGCTACAGATGGAAATCTTTAATTTCCTAGTTCTAATATACCAGGAAGATTCAGAGTTTACTAACCATGTATACGTGGTACACAAGTTTTGGCTATATTTTGTTATTCTGTGTATTTTTTGGTTTTGCTAGCTATAACTTTCTTTTGGATCATTTTTAAATGGCAAGTGGTGACCTGATGAATCTTGAGTGGGTTCTTGTTGAATCTCTATCAAGTTGTTCAGAACCATGTTCCAACTTTGACATTTTACGTCTGGAGATAAAACAGCCTTAGGAATGCCATACTAGATATTCCATTTGTTTTACTTCATTGCATATTTCTGCATAGGAACTGATGAAATCCATAGTTTTTGAGGTAAAAAAATACTTTGGCATATGCCGCTGTTATCAGACATATATTTGCACATTACTGTTTCAGTACAACTGTGTTAGGAGAGTACAGGTATTGCTAATGGTAGATCTGGTAGGAAGCTTCCTTTCCTTGTTGTCTTGTCATGGTAATAATAAACTTTCTAGAAAACAGGAAAATGCTAGAAGATTGTGGTAGAAGTAGCAATGGTGAAAGTGATCATTCAATCAAATTGCATAAAAAGCTTAACCAACCAACTTTTACTGTGCTTGTTGCCCTTATTTTAGAGATGCTAAAAACTATAATTAACAGGGGGTAAGGACAAAAAGAAGGTGTTTTTAACATGTTGTCCTGTGATCTGTCACATGAGGCATGTTCTTTAATCTCTGAAGATTTCCACTGAAGTAAAGGGATCTATCTATATTAGTCAAATCAGCATCACATGTTCATCTGCTAGCCTATTAAAATACTTCAGAAATGCTTTCTTTTTTGGTATAACTCTGCATAGTTCATTATTTGTAAGAGTAGTGAGAGCTTATGCTGGTGAAATTAAGAATGGAATGTAGAACTAGAAATTGTTGAGTTAATCTTAAGACTCACATTACCCTGAAAAAAAATCCTGCTTTTACTGAATATTGTTTATGGAGAACACATGTTTTGTCAGGCCTAAGCACAAGCCTTAGGCATCAATCACCGAGTCCCATCTCCCTAATTAGGGTCCTTATAAAAACCATACTCAAGCTATCAGAGTTAGAAACGTCAATTCATTTTCCCTTTGGAGTGTTTATATAAACACACAAGAATGAAACTTACTCCCACAGTTTTCTTCACTCTTCTGTTAACCTTTGTTCTTTGTCAATTGCTGCTGTGCCCTTCTGCTGCATCTCTCCCAGATGAAAGGAACTCAGTTGAACAAGGCAGAAGTCTGTCGAGAAGACTGCTAATGTCTCAGAACTCCTTTTCTGCTAAAGTGGACAAGCTTACAGGAGCAATGGTAGAGCCTGAGAAAGCAGTGGAAAACGGTCTACGGAGACGGCCACCAAGTTCTTCCAATCCTACACAGAATAAATGAATTGGTTCATTTCATTTCATCATTTTTTTATGGCCCTTTTACTTGATATTAGAAGAAAGAGAACCCTTTTCTCTTTCTACATTTTTGCAGCGGACTCTGTTCTCTATTTTGTTTATCAGACAGAATGTAACTTAGACAATAGTTCTTTCTTTCCCTCTCTCACTGTACTTGTTCTGATTCTGTTCTTCATTCCTTTATTCAGACTTGTAGGAGTTCAGGCATATATTTGTATCTTAAGAACCAAGTACATAACCTTTAGAAATAGCAGCAAGTTTTCCTTTCCTTTCCTTTCCTTCCCCTTGTATAATTTCTATTTTCTGCATGACATGCAATTTTAAGGATTCCAGTACTTTGTAAGTTCACGATCTATTCTGTTTTCTATGTCTCCATCAACAAGGTGCAGGGCACAATGAATGAACAATCATTTGGAAATCACCGTGCTAATTTGAATCTTTTAAGTGAATAAATTCAATTTCAAAATAGAAATTTAACATGATAATATCCAAATCTTGAAGCAATTAGTAAAACGAAGTATTACAATCAAAAGGACATGATTCAAAATTACTTTAAAAGGGAATTAGAAGAGAGATGCATGAACCGGAAGAGCACATGCCTGATCTGACATGACATTACCAATAATGCGAGACGGATTTGTTCTCTTCTACCGGCTTTACAGCGAAAAACATCCTTCATTCGTACTTTTTTCTTTGGCCTTTCTCTGTGAATTAGGTGTAGCAAACGCAGTGTAACCTAATTTATCAATTTGTTAGAAATTATTAAAAGTATAAATAATTTTTTTTAAAAAAAAAATTTAAGTGGCATTAGTTCGTTTCTATGTACCATTAAGTTTAGAAGGAAAGACTAATTAGTTTAATATTCACGGTTAGATCTCTAAGCGTTTACCAATAAATCTCCTAAAATCATTTATGTTCCAAGAAATAATCAAAACATAAGTATTTCTTATAGACCTAAAATACATGAAAATAACATTTACCCCTCTAGAGAGTGAGGTTCTCCTCTTTACATTAATAGTAGGAAGGGTAGTTAGATCAAATCAAGGAGTTGATCTCCATGTTCCCTTAAGTTTTGGCATTCATCATCCCTCTGACTGACAAGTAGAAAGTACTTAAATGATAAAACAATTTCGTATACGATTGAAACGAAAAATCAAGAAACTTATGTCATGAAAAGGAAATTTTTAAACAATGAAAAATCAATAAACTTAGGTCATGAAAGGGAAATTTTTAAACTTGCAAGTTGCATGTGGACGTAATTGATACAAATTAATAGAAGTTGAACGTGAAAAAGTCTTCAGTAGGTTTTATGGAATAGCAATTTTTTCAAAGGATTTCAAGGTTTCCTGATTTTCCCCAGTAAATCTACTTTAGCAGGTTGAAGAGGTTGATTTTCTTTGATGTCTTAATGCAAAGGTGATCTGTTTCCAATTAGACCAGAATTTACAGAATACATTACATTAAGTGGCTAGCTAATCAATGGAAAGCTGTGAAAGCAGGTGGGCGGTCTCCTGGTGAGGTCTGTAGAATCCTTTTAAAGGCTTGACCTTTTGCATAGTGAGCCCATCTTTTGCATCTAAATTCACCATCTCAGTCCCCAATCTCTTCCACTCAAAACATTGAATCAAAGTGCCCAAGGCCAAACCCAAAAATCTCAGGGCCAAGTTATTCCCAGGACAACTTCTCCTGCCCTTCCCAAATGCCAAGAATCTGAACCCTTCGCAGCCAGCTTCAATTCCCTCGAATCTTTCAGGCTTGAACTTTGTGGGTTCTTCCCAAAGATTAGGGTCTCTATGAATGGCCCAAGCATTGACTAAAATTGTGGTTCCTCTTGGAATTTTGTAGCCATTTATGGTACAATCCTCTGAGGAAAAATGAGGCAGGAGAAGTGGTGCAGCTGGAAAGAGTCTTAGTGTCTCGCTGATTATGCAACGTAAATACGGCAATTTAGGAAGGTCCGAATCCTCTATGAAATGCCCTGATGTAATGTTCTTGTCTATTTCATCCCTTGCCTTCTCCAACACCTCCGGATGATTCAATAATTGAGCCATTGCCCACTGCATTGTTAGAACTGAAGTATCTATTCCGGCCACAAACATGAACTGAAAAACACAGCAAAATTAAAAAGGTTATCAGAAGAATACATTCAGTGGCAATAAAAGATTATCTTTTAGTTAAATTTTTATTAAGAATTTGACATCGTAAATGAATTAAACCAAACATTTTTTCTTTAAAACATTCAATTTTCAGTTGGGTTATGAGTCGTGACTTACTTGTATCATCACTTTGATCATATTATCAGTGTAATATTCAGGTTCAGCTTCTTGAAGAGACAAATATGCTTGAAGAATATTTGTCTTCCCCTTTTCAATTGAACATGAATTGCCTCTGTTGTTTCTCCTACCTTCATCAATTAGATCCTGCAAAAACTTGTCTGCCTGCTTGAATATATTAATTGCTCTCTTTTGTGCACCATCAAAATCAATCCACTTCAAGATAGGAATATAATCCGAAATGGTAGATAACGAAACAAACTGCTTAAAGGCATCAGCTGAAGAACACCATTTCTTTCCACAAACCATCTTCATCATTACATTTTGTGCCAAATCTTGAAAGAAAGAAGTCAAGTTCATCTCTTTCCAAGTCTCACCATTGATATTAGAGCTGCCAGAGAAGAAGAAGAACATCTTTTGGACACCAAACCTGATTTCCTCTGCTCGAATAACAGCAGAATTTTGAAGGCTCAGGGAAGAAAAGATATGGATGGTGGTTACTCGACGAAGATTTCGCCAATGTTCACCGTAGGGAGAGAAAGAAATACTGGGGTTATTGTAAGAGGATGTTCTGGAAAGAAGAGATCGAGGCCTGTTTGCGAGGACAACATCATTCTTCTTGGTGAAGCATTCCTCTGCAATAGATGCCGATGAAACGACGATGGTGGGGCGGCTACCAAATCGGAGATAAATGATCGGACCATACTTGTCCGAGAGAGATTTGAGAACCCGGTGAAGTGGACCTTTGAAGAGGTGGAGATGGCCTAAAATTGGAAGAGCCGGTGGACTTGGTGGGAATTGTTGATTCTTGAAATGTTTGGGAATCAAGAATACTGTGGTGACAATGATCAAGATTATTACTACAGTACTAGAGAAGTATAGAAGAATCTCCATAGGTTCAGTTCAGGTATGTGGTCAGCACAGCAGAACTGAAGCTTATAAGATTTATCTGTTCTCCGCCCCGACAAACTAGTCCTAATGTTTTGGCTGCTCTTGGAATGGGGCATGTCAAGAATGCATCATTGGTGACGTTAAACGAACAAGATAAAAGTATACTATAGATAAGATAAGATGTTGTAAGACTCTTACTGTTACAAATTGATGCTGGGATATATTTTTTTTTGGTTATTTTCAATTTTAAGGATATTTTAATATTTTAATTATTTTGTTATTTTGGATTAACCTATATAAGGCATATTAAACTTATTTTTAGGGCAGTTGAATATTTTTATATTGATTATTATCAATTTAGAGAACTTTGACATCTTCTCTTTATCATCCTATTATTCTTCTGTTTAGTTGATTTTCTTATCAATATGGCATCATTTGGTATTAGAGCACTAGGTTACCTTCACCAATGATTGAACAGAATCATATTGGTTGTGGACAACGTGCTCATGTTGAAAGGGGATGTGGAATCGTTCCTAAAAAAGATGAACAGCAGCTTCAATAAGACTTGCGAGATATAGAAATCGAGAAACAAAGAAGGTGGATTCGGGATTTAGAGTGACAGCTTGCAGAGGGAAGGTTAGGCGTTCAGTCCAAGGAAGGTGTGGAATCAGAGGTTGAATTTGATGATGAAGAGACAGATGCCAATCCTTTAGGGGTTGTTGACCAGGGACGGAATCGTGGAGTAAGACCTGGGACTCAATCACTCATCTTTTCATAATTTCGAAATGAAGATTGAGATTCCTGAATTTGAGGGTGGGGCTCATACTGATGAGTTCATAGATTGGTTAAACAAAGTAGAATGAATTTTTGATGTTTGGGAGTTGACAAAGGATCAGAAAGTGAAACTTGTTGCTATCAAATTGAGGAAGCATGCTTCGATATGGTGGGAACACGTTAAGAAGCGACATATGCAAGAAAGGAAGTCGAGAATTCAAAATTGGGATAAGATGAAAAAGTTGCTACAAAAGAAGTTTCTGCCTACTCATTACAGGCAAGAGGCTTTTATTGAACATCATAATGTCCGACAACGTGACTTGACTGTCGAGGAATCTATCAGTGAATTTGAACGTCTGCGAATGAGATGTGATGTGGCCAAAGAGGATGGACAAACAACGGCTCGATTTTTGGCAGGGTTATGGGCAGAGATATCTGATGTTGTTCAGTTGCAATAGTACTGGACCTATGAAGATGTGTGTAGATTGACTTTGAAAGTAGAAGGGCAATGTAAGAGAAAGGGCAGCAGTTCTAGGTGTCAGAATCTGTTCCTGGTTAAAGAGTTAGGAGGGAAAACAATGTTGTTCTTTAGCCATCCCAATACCTGTAACCGTTAAGAGTGCAAATCCTAAACCCGTGGTTAAAGAGGTGTAGAGCAGTGGAACTAGCAAAGGAGCAGCTATGGCTAAGCGTTGTTTTAAATGTTAGGGAATTGGGCATTTTGCAGCAGATTGTCCCAATGGGGCAATTTGTGACACTCATTGAGGAAATTGGTGAACCCATTTTTGATAAATCTGAAGTGGAGTAGGGAGATGAAACTCCAGGTGTAGGTGATATTATCTATGCTGACTTTGGTGAAACTTTAGTAGTTAGACATGTTTTAAATGTTGCTGTGGTTGATGATGTTCTGTGGTCGAGACAATATTTTTCACACAGAATGCACTAGCAAAGTTGAAGTCTGTAGCATGATTATAAATGAAGGTAGTTGTGAAAATGTGGTATCTGCGACGATGGTTGAGAAATTGGGTTTAGAGATTGTTGATCATCCACAACCCTATAAACTGTCGTGGTTTAAAAAGTGAAATGAGGTAAAGGTTGGTAAGAGATGTCCAGAGCAGTTTTCAATTGGGAAGAAGTATATTGATGAGGTGTGGTGTGATATAGTCCCAATGGATGGTTGTCACATTTTGTTAGGGAGGCCATGGCAGTTTGACCGGAAGACAAGACATGACTGCCTTTGGAACACCTACACCTTCAAGAAGGATGCGAGGTCATTACACTGGGTCCTTTGGATTTGAGAAAAGAGGCAAAGAATCATCTACTATCTTGGGCAAGATTTCAAGAGGAAAAAGTCAGTGCACGTGAGGTTTTTGCATTTGTTGTGATTGAGTAGAATGAGGGTAGTCCAAAGCTCCCTGAGCAGGTTCTTCTATTGCTTAAAGAATTTGTAGATGTTGTACCAAAGGCGATACCACTAGGTTTACCACCTATGAGAGACATCTAGCACTGTATTGACTTCATTTCGGGTGCTGTTATTCCTAACAAGGTAGCTTACAGAATGAATCCCAAGGAGCACGAGAGAGTTGTAGAGGCAAGTGTAGGAATTGTTGGACAAATGGACAATCAAGGAAAGCATGAGTCCTTGTGCCGCCTTATTGGTGCCCAAGAAGGATGGTTCCTGCAGGATGTGCATAGATAGGACGGTTGTAAATAAAATCACAATCAGGTACATATTTCCAATATTGTGATTTGAGGATTTAATTGATCAGTTGCATGTTGCGTTTGTGTTTTCAAAGATAGACTTAAGAAGTGGTTATCACCATATTAGGGTGCAACTTGACAATGAGTGGAAGACAACATTTAAGACTAGAGATGGTCTATATGAGTGGATGGTCATGCCTTTCGGGTTATCTAATGCACAGACCCCTTATGCAACAGATGAATCAGGTTTTAAGCCCTTTTATTGGTCAGTTTGTCATTGTGTATTTCTCTGATATTTTGATATATAGTGCATCAGTTGAGCAACATTTGCAGCATTTAAGAGCAATGTTTGAGGGGTTGAGAAAGTAGAAATTGTTTGTAAATACAAAAAAGTATCACTTTGTGGGACATTTTTGGGATATATCATATCAAAGAATGACATTCAGATGGATCCAGCAAAAGTGGAGGCTATTTTGAATTGGGAAACACCAAAGAATATTTTTGATATCTGCAGTTTTCATGGTCTGACTTCATTTTATCAGCTATTTGTTAGTGATTTCAACTGAAGTAATATGCCAATTATAGATTGCATGAACCGAGGCCGATTTGTGTGGACTAAAGAGGTTGAAGCAGCATTTCAATCATTGAAGCAAACGGTAACTGTAGCTCCTGTCTTTACATCATGATTTTACTGATGTTTTTTAAGTGCATTGTGATGCTTCAAGAGTTGGGATTGGAGGGGTATTAAGTTAAAAAAATAAGCTAGTGGCATTCTTTAGTGAGAAGCTGAATGAAGGTAGGTGACGATACTCTACTTATGATAAGAGTTTTATGCAATAGTGAGGAGTTTAGAGCATTGGAGACATTACCTTATCTCAAAAGAGTTTATTCTGTACTCAGATCATGAGGTTTTGAAATACATTAATGAGCAACATAAACAGAATGTTAGGCATGTGAAGTGGGTGGAGTTTCTTCAACCTTTTAGTTTTGCCATCAAAGCATAAAGCAAGGCCTGAATAAGCTGGCTGATGCGTTGAGTAGGCGGCATTCATTGTTGTCTACCATGCAAGTTAAAGTTTTGGGGTTTGATACTTTTGTTGAGCTGTATAGGGATGATCTTGCTTTTAGAGATGTTTGGGAGAGGTGTCAGGCAGGTTCATATCAGCAGTTTCTGATTCAAGAGGGCTTTCTTTTCAGGGACAACAGGCTATGTATTCCTGGATATTCATCGAGGGAGTCCATTATTACTGAGAGTCATGCAGGAGGTTTAGCAGGGCATTTTGGGGTTGATAAGATGTTGGGCCGACTTTGTGAGCATTTTTACTAGCCTCGTATGGAGTGTGATGTGATTCGATTTGTAGAGAGGTGTAGGGTGTGTTGTACAGCTAAGACCAAAGGCAGTGAGGTTGGTTTATTTTTGCCTTTGTCTGTCCTAGTGGTACCATGGGAAGATGCCAGCCCAACACACGGCGAAATAAAGATTCAGTGATGGTGGTAGTAGATAGGTTCTCAAAAATGGTGCATTTTGTCCCTTGCAACAAGAACTTTGATGCTTCAAAGATTGCATTCTTATTTTTGCTAGAAATAGTTAAGAGCATGGAGTTCCTAAATCCATCACTTTTGACAGGGATGTTAAGTTCATGAATCATTTTTGGTGCACTCTTTGTCGTCAAATGGGAACCAAGCTACAGTTTAGTTCTTCACACCATCCTCAAACAGATGGGCGGGCTGAGGCTGTCAATAGAAGTTTAAGGAGTTTGTTGTTTAGTTTGATTGGAGATAATCCACGATAGTGGGATTTAGTTTTGCCTCAAGTGGAGTTTGCTTACAACAGGTCTATGAATCGCACTACAGGGAAGAGTTCTTTTGAGATTGTCTATGTTCGTAATCCAATTACTTCTTTAAACCTCACACCATTGCCAATAAACAAGTAGTTCAATTTAGATGCAGATGAGCATGCCATGTAGATCAAAGAGTTGCATTAACAGGTTCACAACCAAATTACCAAGCAGAACTTGAAGTATAAGTAGCACATTGATAAGCATAGGAAGAAGGTTGTTTTTAAAGAGGGTGACTTGGTTTGGATTCGACTCCGGAAGGAGAGGTTTCCAGTGGCCAGATTTGGGAAGTAGCAGCATAGGGAAGATGGGCCATTCAAGGTGCTTGAGAAACTTAACGACAATGCCTACAAGATTGAGCTGCCAGGAGAGTTTATCATCTCAGGGACCTTCAATGTGGCTGATTTGTCATCAAATCATTCAGAGGAAGATACAACCGAGGTTGTTGTTCGAAATGATGACAAGCCAGATTCGAGGGAGAATCTTTTCCTAGCAGGGGAGGACGATGCAGGGACAAGCATTGATTGATAGATTTGGTTATTTTCAGTTTTAAGGATATTTTGATACTTTTGCTATTTAGTTTTATTTGCTATTTAGGGTCAACCTATATAAGGTGTGTTAAACTCATTTTTGGGGGTCGATTCTTTTTATATTGATTATTATCAATTCAGAGAACTTTGACTATTTCTTTATATCATCTTGTTATTCTTCTGTTTAAATGATTTTCTTACAGTGTAGCGTCACAAATGATGAAGTACTGGCAGATGGATGTCAAGCAAACTTAGTTAGCAGAGGAATATGTTAATCAGTTAGTAGTTAGTGTGTTAGTTTATTTTTGTACAATTGTATTTTTGGTCCACTTGAAACATTTGTATATAAAGCACTTATTTGTACAGATGTAGACACTTTTTCTCAACTCAACTAAATAGCATTCTTTACATTCTCTCTCTACAATTGGTGCTTTACATTTTTCTCTACAAGTTATTTTCTTTTTTTTTTTTTTATCATGGTATTAGAGCTTTTTTAGTTCTTTCCACAATTAAATTTCATTTTGTTCTTCTGGTTTACGGTTTTTCTATGTTTTTTTTCCTTCCATTCAATTAAAGGAAATTATTTTGGTGATTTGTTTTGGTCCAGCCATCTCGTTTTTCTTATGGTTCTCTTGTTCGCTGTTTGAATCATAGGTAACAACATGGTGAATCCTTATTACTTTCATCCAAGTGAGGTTTCTTCTCAAGCTTTGGTGAAACTACTTTTAATTGGTTCTAACTATCACACTTGGGCAAGATCGATGAAGATCTATTTGATAACTAAGAAGAAGTTTGCGTTTGTAGATGGTAGCTTGCCAAAACCGCTTGATAGAGATGACAAATTTGATATTTGAATTAAGGTTGATGTAGGTGGCTTGGGCTTATATAACACATTTGTAGGTGTTAATTTTTTTCCTGGAAGCAATGTGAATGCTACGATTGTGGGTTGTGTTCATGAATCTCATGATCAGATCTCTTCAAATGGCGGTAAGCATTTGCATTTATCTTTAAATACTTGGATTATTAATTCGGGTGTTACAGATCATGAATGTGGTAATCTGTCATTTTTTGCTTCTTTGATTCCTGTTACCAATGTTTTCATTCAGCTACCAAATGGTTCCAAAAAAATCTCTGTCACTCATGAAGGAACCGTTAACTTGAATTTCTCTCTTGTCTTAACTGATGTTTTCTTTGTACCTGACTTTAGTTTTAATCTTGTCTCCTTAAGTAGATTACTTCAAGCCACTAAATGCTATGTAACATTTGTGAATGATGGTTGCTTTATTTAGAATTTGTCTAGTATGAGGATGATTGGATCAACTAAGAAGGTGGCTGGTCTTTACATATTCAATTACTCCCTTCATTCCAATTCCACTATTTGTGCCACTGGTTTGAATATTAGTTCACCTCCTGCTATTCTTCCTCATCAACAACTTGCATTTCCTTCACATAGTTTGTGGCGTTATAGACTTGGACATCTGTTCATACAAGCTTTAAAGTTTTTAAAGTCTAATCACAAGATGATTTTTGTACCCCATGACAATTGTTGTCCTATTTGCCCCTTAGCTAAGCAGAGAAAATTGTTTTTCTCTTTAAGTACTTCACATTGCATTAATCCCTTTGATTTGATACATGTTAATATATGAGGTTCTTTCAAAGTTCCCTCTATTCATGGTCACAAATATTTCCTTACCATTGTTGATGATTCTACTAGATTTACATGGATCTTTTTGATGAAACTTAAAAATGAAGGTAGACAATTCCTTAAGGACTTCTGTATCTTTGTGCATAATAATTTTTCCATTTCTTTCAAAATAATTCATAGTGACAATGGAGCTGAGTTAAATGTGCCTTCTTTTTATGCTCAATATTGGATCAAACATGAAACTTCTTGTGTTTATACTCCACAGTAAAATGGCATTGTTGAACGAAAGCATCAACACATCTTAAATGTTGCTAGATCATTATTCTTTCAATCTCATTTTCTTTCATCTTATTGGAACTATGCTATCACTCAAGCTGTGAAAATCATCAATTCTCTTCCAACTCCTCTCTTACAATCTATTTCTCCTTATTTCAAATTGCATAAGTGTTCCCCTAATTACTCTACCTTCAGAGTTTTTGGTTGTCTTGCTTATAGCAACGACCTTGATGATCATAAACATAAGTTTTCTCCTAGAGGTTATGCTAGTGAATATTTGGGTATTCCTGATCATGCTAAAGGATTTATTCTTCTAAATCTTCACTCTAGATAGATCCTTATATCAAGAAGTTGTGTTTTTCATGAAACCATAGTTCCTTTGTTGAATTTTTAGAATTTCATTCCTCATTTTTCTCCTTCTTTACCTTCTTCTTTTTCAATCCCTTATTCTTTCTTTAATGATTCTTTACCATCCCTTATTCCTCATTCTTTTCCTTCTTCTGAATCTTCTGAACCACATATTTCTTCCACCAAATCATCTCATCCTTCTTCACCTTCTGCAGACCATCATTCACTTAGAAGACCTACTAGAAAAACTACTCTTCCTTCATATCTTTCAAATTATGTTTGTTCTTCTCATTCTTTCAAGTCTCCTCATTTTATTCAATAGGTTATTTCATATGATTCATTAGCACTTAGTCATAAATCCTATGTTTTTAATGTTAATGCATTTGTTGAACCACATACCTTTCATGAGGCTGTTTTAGACCCTGATTGGTGTGATGCTATGACAAAGGAATTGGATGCATTGGCTTTGAACCATACCTGGGATATTGTTTCCTTACCTCCTAATAAAGTTTCTATTGGTTGTAAATAGGTTTACAAAGTTAAAATATATGCTGATGATTCTGTTGAAAGGCCCAAGGCTAGATTAGTTTCTAAAGGTAATACACAGTCGGGGAGGGGGATTATCTTGATACATTTTCTCCAATTGCTAAAATGGTAACTGTTAGAACTCTCTTGAGTGTTGTTGTGTCTTTAGGATGGTACTTGAAATAGTTCGACATAATCAATGCTTTTCTACATGGAGATTTACATAAGGATATATATATATATATATATATATATATATATGGAGATGCCTTTGGGGTATAATTTGTTGAAAGGGTCTACAGATTAGTTAAACAAGAGCGATGATTCTAACTGCAAAAAGGTTTGTAAACTTAGAAAGTCACTATATGGATTGAAGCAAGCTAGTAGAGAGTGGGGGCCAAAACTTTCAGAGGCTTTACTTGATAAAGGATTTCAAAAAATAAGTTGTGATCATAGCTTTTTTGTTAGACAATCATCAGACAAAATAATTATACTACTTGTATATGTTAATGATGTAATATTGGCAGGGAATCATCTTGAAGACATTGAAGACATAAAGAGCTTTTTGGGAGAATTAAAACACTTCTTGGGGTTAGAAGTTATTAGAAATCGAGAAGGTTTAAACCTATGCCAAAGGAAGTACATGATAGATTTGTTAAAGGAGTATGGATTCACTGATTGCAAGCCTGAAACTACTCCTATGGAAGCTGGAATTAAACTAAGTGTTGGGGATTTTACATTATTTACTGATAAAACTTGGTAAGTTGATTGGAAAGCTATTGTATTTGACCAATACGAGGCTTGACATTAGTTTTTCTATTCGACAATTGAGTCAATATGTAGATTCACCTATTGAAGCTCATCTAAAGGCTACACATCATTTACTAAGGTATCTTAAAAGGAACAATTGGTTTTGGGCTATTCTATGCATCAAAAAGCACATTGGACCTCAAGCCTTCTCGAATTCAGATTGGGGAGGATGCATTGAAACAAGAAAATCAATAACAGGTTTTTGCATTTTCCTAGGGAGAGTTCTTTGCTGGCGTGGAAAGCAAAGAAGCAAACTATGATATCTCGTTGTTCTGCAGAGGTAGAGTATAGGGTTATGGCACATACTACATATGAGATACAATGAGTGCTTTATTTATTGGGAGAGTTGAAGATTATGCATGATAAGACTATACCATTATATTGTAATAATAAGGCTGTCATTTATATAGTTGAGAACTTAACTTTCCATAAAAGAATGAAACACATAGAGCGTGATTGCCATTTCATTCGAGAGAAATATCAGAAGGGGATAATCAAGTCACTTCCAATAAGATAAAAAAATCAGCTAGTAGACATCTTTACAAAAGCTTTACATTGTGGACTATTTCATAACATTCCGAAGGAGTTTTGTTTGCAAAATTTGTTTGTAAAGTTTGGCTTGAAA
>JAOXNR010000013.1:2498310-2517377 GCA_028571225.1 Parsonsia alboflavescens
AAATAATGCACCTCTGGTTCATCACCCCAGTCCATGTCTGTGAATTGAGTGGAAAGGTCTAGTATAAACTGCTGAAAAGGAACTATTTGTCTATCCCCATCGTCAAAGTTCACGGGGACATCATCATCAACACTGCGGATATATTCTTCTTCGTAATCATCAGCATCAACATCGGTGTGAATATTTTCGGATGGCCCAGGTTCATCGTTTACAGGTGGCAATGTCCCATCTGAATTCCTTTCGTTTGCATTAACAAAATCATACATTTCATGATCACCACGACACTGATGTAATCTTTCAATTTTGTTAACGATCACCATTTTAGGATTAAGTTCCCCCATCAAAAACATGACCCCGTATGTATCTTCAATTTCCAATAATTTAGTACTTCCATTGGGTAATCTGGATAAGATTTGTACATCAAATTGGTTTAAATCAATCTTCTTATAGCCTGCCATAGTTATCCTAAAATCTTCATAATTGATGTCATCTGGTAAGACTACCGGACGAGCCCTTCCACTTAAAGAATCATCGTGAAGAATAATTCTGATTAAAGCAATTTCTGCAAGAATCCAAAGAAAAATATATTCAGGAACATGTACAACCAATAATAGAAAGCAAAAGGGAGAAATATCTGGATTAAAAAAAGAAAGCAGAGAAAAAGGGGTCTACATAGTTTTTGAAAGAAAAAAAAGGATCGGAAAAAAATGCTTGAAGGTTAAGCTGAACATATGAAAGGTCGATATAATTCCTTCGAAGGTCTAATTGACCTTTTTTTTCAAAAAAAAAACTGAAGGTCGATTACATCCTTTGAAGGTTGATATAATCCTTCGAAGGTCGAAAGGATCAACTGGAAGGTCGGTTGAACCAAAAAAATAAATTGGGCTTGAACATCGGCCTATACAATTGAAGGTCGGCCATTACTTCAAACACTCAACACAAACAACTTTCTTTTTTTCCTTTCTTATACCAAACAAACAACACAGAACATCAGATCAGAAAAGCCCATAGGCACTTAGGAAAAAAAACACAACCATCAAACAACATAACAGCTAAAAAAACAAAAAACTGAACAACTACTATATTCTGAACGACACGTTGTAAGCTTGATCTTGTGAAGAAAAAAACCAACTCCTCTCCCAAACCCAAGTGCTGACAATTTTTTTTTCTTCAACAGGGAGAATGAGTTCCTTTCATGTTCAACTTTCAATAAGGAAACTTCATCAATAAGGACTTCAATTCGGTTTTACATCAGTTGCAGAGGTAGTTGGGTTATTTTGAATGTTGAGAGCAATATAGTAACTAAATGATAAAAGTGAAGAAAGGTTTTTTTTTTTTCAAAAGGAGAAAGTCAAAACGGGTATAGAGTGAAAAGTTAGTTTTAGAGTTGTACAAATTATAAAATGTGGTACAGATTTGGATAATATTGAAATATTTCTACTCAACTTTCTACTCAGATTGAAAAATTAGTTTTAGAGTTGTATAAATTATGAAATGTGGTACAGATTTGGATAAATGTGAAAACAACCCCTTTGTTAGTCAAGGAGAATTAATTGAAATAATAAAAAAAAATTGTTTCAAGAAAGATGTTCTTACCTTTCTAGATATTTTGAAATTGTACTTGGAACATGGACAAATCGAAAAATATTGAATAGGTAAATGGACAAATAGACGCGCAAAAAGCTCATCCAAAGAAGATTAAGCTTTTTAATAAAATTAATGTCTCTTCTCAATTTGTGAGGCCCCAGGACGGAAGCCATATGTTATTTCAAATCTTAAAATTTTGGAAATTCTTTATTTTTTAATTTTTTTTTTTTAAATTTGAGGTTGTACATTTTAATTGACAATTAAAAAAGAGAAAAATTAGAAGGAGTCACGAACATTTACCTATATTTTTTATATTCTTTAAATTTTAAAAATTATGATGTTTTGGAGGGTGGTGGATTTACTTTTTAGTTACAATTTTTTTTTCTCTAATACAGTACGGATAATTCAAAGTATTAATAATATTTATTAATGTAAAAAATATTTAAATTTTCTTTTAAAAACAATTTTATTCAACTTACTTAAGATAACATATTATTAATTTGAACGGATAGTAATGACACGTTAATTTACCTTTTTTAATTACAAATTTATTTTTATTATTTTATACTTTATTTATGATTATTAATGACTTCCAGCCTATCGCGGTGATTTTATACTAGTTAATATTAATAACGGTTTAATTTTATTCCAAATCTTTATATATTCTTCAAGTATTGATTAATTTGTCCATTCGAAAACATCCCACTGGATGGAGCGACGAGTATACAGATTATGGGTCTCGAGTTTGAATCCTCCAACACCCTCTTAGATTCCTCTATTTTAAAATAACTATCACAAAAAGGAATGACTTTTTAAAGAAATACCCTAAGTAACAATTATTTTAAAATGGAAATTAGAATTTATACTCCACCTATTTCATTTTGCTCAAAAAGAAAATAATACTAATACTGTAGTGGTGACCTAAGATTAGAGGTAATTTCTTTTTCAGAGGCTTCCCACTCTCCAGAACAATGACAGCAAGTGCAGGACAGATCATTAATTGCTTGTGATATTTCGGAAGAAATTGATACTAATTAGCTACCCGACACTGTTGGTCGATAAGAGACGAGTGGCCTTGAGGGATCCTTCGCTAAACAATTTGACTAAGTAAAATAAAATTTGTACGTAATTAGTGTAAGCCACACGTTGTTTGGAAATTGGAGTTGATTCAAAGTCAATCCTGGTCTCAGAAGACTTTCTTTGCAAAATTGTTAAATTCTGTTCATTTCTCTTCATATTTCCTGCGTCGATGAAGGCCAATTAAAGCTATTCCCCTGCAATGGCATTTGCTTTTTCCAAGCTCTTATTCGTCATATTTCTCCTACCATTTTACGTTTCAGCTCAAAGAAATAATGGTACCGTAGCTGTAGGTACTACTCTGACTGCAAATGGAACTTCGAGTTCATGGCCTTCTCCTTTGGATACATTTGAATTCGGGTTCAAGAAAATTCAAGATAAGGATCTGTTCTTGCTCGCCATATGGTATGCCCAGATTCCCGATACCATTGTTTGGTTCAATAACGGAATCGACCCGGTTCCACAAGGATCCACAGTTGCAATTGATCGAACAGGACTAATTCTCCGAAATCCTGAAGGAGGATTAGTTTGGAGGACTGAAGAATTTGCTGATGATGTCGATCATGGTTTTATGAATGACACAGGAAACTTCATCCTCCTGAGAAAGGATAATGTCAGATTGTGGGAAAGTTTTAATTTCCCAGCTGATACGTTATTGCCGTTGCAGGAATTGTCGCCTGGAAGTCAGCTTATTTCTAGACAATCGGTAACAGAGTTCTCTAAAGGAAGATTCTATCTCCGGTTTCTTAATAATGGGAATTTAGTGCTTACTACCCGAAGCCGGCCCAAAAATGAGGAAGATGATGATGAGTACTACAACAGTCAAACTTCCGATGATGCGAATAACGGATCCGCTGCGGGTGTCCGAGTAGTCTTTGAAGAGAATGGCTCCATTCGTATACTGAGAAGAAACAACGGAAGAGCTGATCTTACTCCGCGCTCAATACCCTCTGCTTCTGGAAACTATTTCAGGGCAACTTTGAATTTTGACGGTATCTTTACCCATTATTATCATCCGAGGACCGTCTCTAACCGGTCAGGATGGTCGGTGACTTGGTGGAAACCAGATAACATATGTACTAATATTGATGGTATACTTAGCAGTGGGGCTTGTGGGTATAACAATGTTTGCAGGCTCGGTGATTCTGGAAGCCCAGTTTGTGAATGTCCAAGTGGGTATGAACTACTTGATCCAAACGACAAGAATGGAAACTGCAGGGGAAATTTTACTGATAGTTGTGGCGATGTGGATCGCGGCTCTGAAGCAGATAAATTTGATTTTGTTGAGATTAATGACATAGATTGGCCGACGTCTGATTTCCAAAAGATATCTCCTTCTAGTGAAACCGAATGCAGGGAAGCCTGCTTGCAGGATTGCTTTTGTGCCGTTGCGATTTTCAGATCCAATTCTTGCTGGAAAAAGAAGCTGCCACTATCAAATGGGAGGAGAGACACAACTCTCGGGTCAATTGCTTTCTTGAAATACAGGAAAAGAGACGTTCCTTATCATTGGAAACCAGAATCTCCGGTTCCGGAAGGTCAGAAACCGAACCCACAATCAAGTTCAGAAAGTAAATGGTCGCTTACTGTGGTGTCAGCCCTCCTTGGTGGCTCTGCTTTCATAAATTTTCTGTTCATCGCTGCTGCTTGTTCTGGCTTTTACCTTATCCATAGAAAAAGGACACTAAAAGTACTCCAGCCAAATAATGATATTGTGGAAACAAATGCGCATTGTTTTACATACAAGGAGCTTGAAGAAGCAACCGATGGATTCAAGGAAGAAATCGGTAGGGGTTCGTTTGGAATCGTTTACAAAGGTGTGACAAAAATTGGTTCAAGAACCACAGCTGCAGTAAAGAAGCTAGACAGATTTGCACAAGGTTCAGAAAAGGAGTTCCTGGCTGAAGTAAAAGCAATAGGCCAAACCCATCACAAGAATTTGGTCCGTCTGCTTGGATTTTGCAACGAAGGCCAACACCGTTTGCTGGTGTACGAGTACATGACCAATGGCACCCTTGCCAGCTTCCTCTTTAGGACTCCAAAACCGAGTTGGAATTCAAGAACCGAAGTTGCAATTGGCGTCGCGAGGGGACTAACTTACCTGCACGAGGAATGCACGAGTCAGATCATCCATTGTGACATAAAGCCTCAAAACATTCTCCTGGATGATTATAACAATGCCCGGATTTCTGATTTTGGCTTGGCGAAACTTTTGGTTCTTAATCAGAGTCGGACACTTACCGATGTCAGGGGAACCAAGGGATATGTTGCTCCTGAATGGTTCAGGGGCAAGCAAGTGACGGCGAAGGTTGACGTTTATAGCTTCGGTGTACTGTTGTTAGAGATCATTTCTTGCAGAAGATGCTTGGGAGATAATGCGGAAATTGGAGAAGATGGAGAGTATCCAATTCTAACTGATTTCGCTTGGGACTGCTTCTTGGAAGGAAGGTTGGACACTTTGGTTGAAGATGATACGGAAGCGTTAAGTGATGGGGAAAAGCTGGAAAGATTTGTAAAGGTTGGAATTTGGTGCATTCAGGAGGACTCATCTCTTAGGCCTACAATGAGGAAGGTCAGTCAGATGCTTGAAGGAGCCGTGGAAGTCAGGAGTCCCCCATGTCCATTTCCTTTTTCCATTGCAGCCTGAGCAGGTTTCTGTTCAGAACTAGAATCTTTCTTGGATTCTAGTACTGTTATCCCATTGATT
Organism: Parsonsia alboflavescens; assembly: GCA_028571225.1. Classification (NCBI taxonomy): domain Eukaryota; kingdom Viridiplantae; phylum Streptophyta; class Magnoliopsida; order Gentianales; family Apocynaceae; genus Parsonsia; species Parsonsia alboflavescens. Next base: position 2,503,682 of record JAOXNR010000013.1, read on the forward strand.
TCAAAACAGATTAAGGCTACCATAAACTGCTACTCATTTCTTTCATACGGTCTATTCTATTTTATCCTTTTCAATCTTTATTTTGTCTCGGTAACTTCCAAAATGCCAATTAGATTGTTTACCATCTTCGTGATTATTATTATTGCTTAAAGGTTCCTGTGCTTTCCATGGAAACTGGCATTCTTTTGCATAGAACGTAACTCCATTCCAGGAAAGTAGATCGAGGGATATAAAATAATATTTTTTTTGGGCAGGTGTTGTTATATTGAAATTTAAAGAATGTACTACAATTTAAATTTCTATGGTCGATTTTTTTTTTTAAGGTCATTTTTTAGGGTCGAATTTGTTTAATAAGATCAATATATTTTTTTTAGTCCCGAACTTCTCGACAAACTTCCCTGATATCCAAAAAAATTGACACGAAAGTCATTGTAAAAGAGTAATCCGAAATATTGAGACTTATGGCCGTTAGATATTGGTGTTGACTATTATTTCTGAAACGAATCGGTTTTTAAAGATTCATTAGAATGCGGGTGTATTGATTGAGAACAGATTGATCAAATCAATGGTTGAGTTGGAATAGGAGATTATTGAGCTCTTTAGGATTATATCTTTATTCAATTCTAATCGTTTGATATCGTATCTCGTACGATTTCTAAAGATAGATATTCCTTAATTGATAGATTATCCTAAATTGATATTTTCATATTTATCTAAATTGGAAGTTTTCATATTTATCAATGTATTGTGATTATCTTTTAGATAGGAATATCTCTTATCCTTTTACATTGCTATCAAGATAATCTTTGAGTGATAAAGATTTATCGTGGTTGAGCAACGTGCTGAGGAGTCCTTGTTGAAAATCCTTATAAATATTCGGTAGAATATTTATGGTAGGATGACTAGGGAGGAGCATCTCTACCTTACTATTGCAAACTGTCACAGGTATGTCATGGGAGTGTCACAACTGTTCTTGTGGAACAGTTCCAGAACTCAGGGGGAGTTCGGCTTCGGGAGAGGCTTTGTCATCTTCAGAGGGATTCTTGAAGATGTTCCAATATATGCAAAAGGGATTCTTGTTGTGAGTTTGTAAGGTAAAAGTTAGTATAGAGTAGTGATAGACTAGAGGGATTCTATTGTCTATACTACACCCATTGTAATGTTTTTATCTTAGTGGATTTTGCAACTTGGCTTGGCTTTGAGGACGTAACCTAACATTGGATATATTCCAATGGGGTGAACTTCGTTAAATCTCGGTGTCCATTTATTTTATGCAAAAATTTATATATTCAGTATATTACATAAACTTAACAGTAGATTGCTAGCAAAAGATTCTTTCAATTGGTATCAGAGCCATACATTAATGAATTAGTAAAAGATCTTGGATTTTGAATCTTTTTGTGCAGCAATGAGTGGACTACAAGAAGGAGGATCAGTGAGTAGATCACCTCTTCTCAACGGATCCAATTATTCATATTGGAAGGCTCGGATGACTGCATTCATCAAAGCACTAGATGAAAAGACTTGGAAATCAATTCGAATAGGATGGACTCCTCCGAAAGATGAGAAGGATCTTTTGAAGGATGAAGATAACTGGACAAAGGAAGAGGACAATTTAATTTTAATTCTAAAGCTCTTAACACTATTTTTAATGTTGTTGATGTTAATCGGTTTCGTTTGATTGCTCAATGTATTTCAGCTAAGGAGGCCTGGACAACCTTACAAACAGCACATGAAGGAACATCAACTGTGTGACACTCCAAATTGAAAATGACTAGTTCACTATTTGAGAAATTACAGATGGACGAAATTGAAACTATTGTGGATTTTCATGCAAAATTCAGTGATCTAGCTAGAGTCATTCACTTTTGGGAAGCAAATGACTAATGAAACATTGGTAGGCAAAACTCTAAAATCTCTTCCAGAACGATTTGCTCATAAAGTAACTGTAATTGAAGAAGCAAAGGATATCGATACAATTAAATATGATGAGTTGATCGGCTCGTTACAAACCTTTGAGATGAACTTAAAGCCAAATCAGAAGGATAAAAGTATTGCTTTTCAAGTTGCTGATCCCATTGATCTAGAAATTGATATTTCTAAAGATTTTCAGCAAGCAATGTTCTTGATCTTGAGAAATTTCAACAAAATGTACAGACGAATCAAAGGCAAACCAAACTCTGGTCATTTCAATAACAATACTATAAACAGAAAATCTTTTGGTAAGTCCCCTTCTGATTGTACTGATTCTAATATCAGGACTAACAAAGGAATACAGTGCAGGGAATGTGAAGGTTATGGTCATATTCAGGTCGAATGTGTAACCTATCACAAAAAAACATAAGAAGTCCTTTGTTACTACCTGGAGTGATGGGGAACAAACTGATGAGGATAAGGAAAGAATTGAACAAACGGTTAATTTTGTTGCTCTACATGGTGAAGTTTTTTCATTGAAATGTGACAATTCAGGTGTGACAAATGTTGAACTCAATGAAGAAACATAGGTTAGATAACGTTTTCCAGAATTAACTAATATAGACAATGACAGTGAACTCACCCTCGATGAAATGTTAGAAGCCTATGAAGAATTGTTCAAACGGTGTATAAAACTTAACAAACTAAATAGAGAACTAGAGCTTATGGTAAAAACACATATGTCTGAGAAACAACAATTGGAAACTAAGATCAATATTTTGATTACAGATTGTGAAGCAAAGGAGCAGAAATTTCAAAAACTATCAAAGGATCATGACAATACAATGAAAATTGTGAGGATGATGAATAGTGGCACAACTAAACTAGATTAAATATTGGCAAAACAACGACAGCCATATGATCGTCGAGGTTTAGGCTATGATGACAGTCATAACCATGTTCAACGACAAGCTCACAGTACAAAGAAATATATGGTGAAAAAAACACAATCACCAGGTACTGACATACAAAGGTATCCCGTCAAAGGTAAGACAAAGGTTTTTGTACCTACTTGTCACTACTGTCTTCAAAAGAGGACATATTAGACCCAAATGTTTTGAGATGTTATATACCTCTAGTTCACAGATGCCATCGACATAGGCTTGGAAGCACAAGTTTAAACAAAAATATTCACAAATGTTTGGCAGGCTTTATGTCCTTAAAAGTGTCAGATTCTGATTTATGGATTTTAGATAGTGGTTGCTCTCGTCACATGACTGGTAGAAAGGAATATTTGAAAGATTATCGTGAGTGTAATCTTGGGCAAGTCACTTTTGGTGATGGTAAACGGGGACAAATCTTGGGAAAAGAAACTCTTATGGTAAAAGGGATGCCTCATCTTCATAATGTGTTTTTAGTAGATGGTCTTCAGGCTAATTTGATTAGTATAAGTCAGTTGTGTGATGACGAGTTGTTTGTTAAGTTCACCAAGAATGCATGTCACGTGTATGTTGAAAATAGGAACTATGTATTGACTAGTACTAGATTCTCAAGCAACTGCTATACCACTAATGCAACTATACGTTGTAACAGTGCAAGTCATAATAATATTGAATTGTGGTATGAGAGATTGAGACATGTAAACTTCAAACAACTAACTGAAATCTCTGTTACAGGTGCTATCAAAGGAATACCTGACTTTGGAGCAAATAAAGGTGCTATGTGTGACTCTTGTCAACTTGGAAAACAGAAACATCAAACATACAAAGCTGTCAATTTTATTACTACTTCTTGTCCACTTGAGCTATTACATATAGATTTCATGGGTCCTGTGAAAGTTGAAAGTGTGGGAGGTAATAAGTATGTGTTTGTATGTGTAGATGATTTTTCAAGATTTACCTGGGTAGATTTTTCTTAGGGAAAAATCACATTCGTTTGAATCATTCAAAAAATTATCCATGAGATTAATCATCGAAAAAGCTAATGGTTTTGGAAAAATTGTTCGCATTAGAAGTAATCATGGAAAAGAATTTGAAAATACCATTTTCACTAATTTCTGTGATGATCATGGCATTTTGCATGAGTTCTCTACACCAAAAACACCACAACAAAATGGAGAAAGGAAAAACAGGACTCTACAAGAAATGACAAGGTAATGTTATGTGCTAAAGGAATACCATCAAAATTTTGGGATGAAGCTATAAATACTACTTGCTATATTATTAATCGTGTCTATTTCAAAGCAGGAACAAAATTAACTTCCTATGAAATATGGAAAGGAAGGAAACCAAACGTTCGTTACTTTGATGTCTTTGGAAGTAAGTGTTTTATTTTGAATGATAGAGACATTCTAGGTAAGTTTGATCAAAAGAGTGATGTTGGTATTTTTCTTGGATATGCAACAAATAGTTAGGCTTATAGAGTACTTAATCAACGTACTGGAAAAATCACGAAGTCTACTAATGTTGTGTTTGATGAACTTACAGTGACTTTACCAAAGCCAGAAGACAAAGAAACTGGAAAATCTTGTACCCAAATGACAGGACAGCAAGAACAATCAATAGATGAAGAACAGGGTTCCCCCAGTAACTCAGAGAAGTGCAGTATCCTGCTTGAGATAGCTCAATCCATAGGAAATCAATTAGGTACAACAGATGATGAAACTCAGGCTAGAACAGAGATGCAAACAAAAACCGGTAAGAAAGTTTCAAGACAAATCTCCTATTGAATTCAAAAAGCACATCCGTTGAAAGAGGTAATCGGAGATTTGGAGGAAGGAACATGCACTAGAAGTAAGACTAAAGTTAACTATAGAGATTGTCTACTATAGAACCCAAAAATGTAAATGAAACTTTGAAAGATGACTATTGGATTAATGCCATGTATGACGAACTAGAACAATTCAATAGATTGGATGTTTGGTCACTAATACCTAGACCTGAAAATATGAATATCATTGGTACAAAATGGATCTTTAAGCATAAAACAGATGAGTTTGGAAATGTTGTTAGAAACAATGCCAGGTTAGTAACTCAAGGATATACACAAGTAGAAGGTGTAGATTTTGATGAAACATTTACACCTATGGCTAGATTGGAATCTATTAGGTTATTGTTATGTATTGCTTGTCTACGTCAGTTTAAGTCGTATCAAATGGATGTCAAAAGTACATTCCTAAATGGTATTATGAGTGAAGAGGTCTATGTCGAACAACCTAAGGGCTTTATTGATCCTAAATTTCCAGATCATGTGTTTCAGTTGAAAAAGGCATTATATGGTTTAAAACAAGCCCACTCGAGCATGGTATGAAAGGTTAACAAAATATTTGTTGGAACAGGGCTACCAATAAGGGGGAGTTGATAAGACCTTGTTTGTAAGACGGTTTTCTAAGGATATTTTAATTGCTCAAATCTATGTTGATGATATTGATTGGGGTTGTACCTTTGTTCAACATACAGATGCTTTTGTGAAACAAATGACACAGAATTTGAAATGAGTATGGTTGGTGAATTGACATATTTTCTGAGATTGCAAGTTAAATAATTTGCAGATGGAATTTGCATCTCACAAAGCAAATATGCTAAAACATTGGTTAAAAAGTTTAGTATCGAAAATGCCAAAACTGTCAGAACACTGATTTGTACTAATATGAAATTGTCCAAGGACGATGCAAGAATAGTTGTGGATTCAAGTCCGTATCGAAGTATGATTGGAAGCTTATTGTATCTTACAGTAAGTAAACCAGACTTATGTCTCAGTGTTGGAATCTGTGCCAGATATCAAGCAAATCCCAAATAATCTCACCTAATGGCTGCTAAAAGAATCATTCGCTATGTCAATACTACATCACATTATGGCATTTGGTATACAACTGACACCAGAACCTTTTTGGCAGGTTTTAGCGATGCAGACCAGGCAGGAAACTTGGATGATCGTAAGAGTACTTCTGGAGGATGTTTCTACCTTGGGAACAATCTGATTTCATGGTACAGTAGGAAGCATAACTCAATATCACTATCAATTGTAGAAGCTGAATACATTTCTGCTAGAAGTTGTTGTATACAACTATTGCAGATGTAACAAATGCTGAAAGACTACGGTGTTGTATAAGATATGTTTACTGTGTTTTATGATAATAGGAGTGCCACTGATATATCTAAGAATCCTGTTCAGTACACTCACACTAAATACATTGAGATAAGACATCACTTCATTAGAGAATTGATCGAAACTAAGATTGTCGTCATTGAGCATGTATCAACGAAAAAACAACTGGCTGACAATTTTACCAAACCTTTGGATGCTAAAACATTTGAATCGTTAAGGAAAGCTTTACTAATCTGTTTTCTTGATATTTGAATAACATTAGCATGATAGTTGCTCTATGGCATAGTGGTTCATGAGCATTATCTTGTTTTGATTTCTTTTCCTTCATCATTATTGAAGATTTATCATTCGTAAATTTTACATATTGGTAGTGTGTCAAAATATCTTTCATGAAACTAGAATTTTGCTTCATTTACACAGACATGATTGATTTCTTCAATCTTCCTTTAAAAAAAAAAATGTCGAGGAGGAATAAGGGAATGTCATTTGATTTTAGTTAAAATTACTTATTTTTCTGAGAGAAGAGTTACCTCCACTACCTTAGTGGTTGTGTGAAAACTATCTCAGGTTTTTTTTTTTTTTTAACGATATGCCGAGGAGGAACAAGGAAATGTCATTTGAGTTTGGCTTAAATTACTTATTTTCTGAGAAAAGAGTCACCACCACTACTATGTGTAATTAGCTATAAATGATCAAAATCATTATTGAAAAAAGCTATTAGATTGAAGGTTTTTAGTTGATTTTCGTCGTATACACACACCTTCACTAAAATTCTAGTTTATTGATTAGTTATTTTTTGTCTCTCTATATTCTTAATTTAAGTTTCGTAACCTTCAAAATGAAAAGGAAATTTGATCTTATCAAGATAACCAAGCTGCATTTATCTTCCTGAATTAGACTGTCTTACTCATATTTTTTATTTTTTCTTTAAAATATATTACTATTTTTTTCTAAAGTTTTCTCGGGTGATAGTCTGTTTAAATTCTATTGGTTAGTTTAATGTCCTTAGCGGTTAAAATACCTTGATCCATGCTCAAAGTCTTCTAGTCTCCGTCTTCTATCAAAATAAGTGTTTTTATTTGCCAACATGGAAACTTGAAAAGATTTTTTATTTTCTAATAAATCCCTCTATCTGCCCTAGATATTTTTACACTAATCGTTGAGTTTATTTGCACATTACCATTATTGTGATTATCAAAAAGGGGTTTTCCAGTTTTCTTTTCTTCCGGCCTCTCATCACCATTTGTTTGTGTTTTTCTGTCAATATTCACAAGGTTGTGCAGAACCTGTTTGTGGTTACTTTTGATTTCACAATGGTTAGTGTAACAAGTTGTTAGGAAGAAGAAGGGTGGTGGCATTATCACTCCATCAACATCCAGTTCCACAACTCCTCCTGATGTGACTCCATATCCTCCTAGCGTGACTCCAACCAGCAAGTCCGGTGATATCTCTAGTCTTCTCCATGATCCGAGCCTTCAGGAAGTTCTAAAAATGATTGCCGTTGAATGAAGTCAGCATTCCTCAAGCAATCCACCTATTCAGTCCCCAACCGTTGGTCCTTCAATGACCAAACCGCCTTCTGCTCCCACTGAGGGTTTTGGAAATCCCACAACAAAACAGAAATGGGGGCTATTGGTTCTAGGAAATATCAACTACGTCAGTGGTTTGGATCCTCAAGCCATGTTTCGACTTCATCAACTCAACCCATAGATTTGGGTGACTCTGATTCATCTGATCATGAGCCCTGCAGTGCCCAGCTCCAACGCACCCAAGGACTTATCAATCCCTTAGAACATTCCTCCTACTGGATCTGCTCCAAGGATAACTCTTATCAAACCTCTCAATCAAAAATTTTTAAATGCTCATTATGTGAATCACTGGAATACCATAGTGTCTCGAAAGATAATTGAGGAATGTAACATTGACATTCCGAGTCATGAAAAGGCAAGGATATTAGAATTTTTATCTCGCAAAGGGTATATGAAATCTGTCTCTAAATTGTCTTTTTACATTGATGGTCAGGTTCGTGATTTCTATGTCAATTTGAACGAAATTCAGAATGTTGACAGTCCTATGTTTCAGTAGGTTTATGTCCGTGGTCATATGTTTGATTTTTCTGCAAGCTTGATTAGGGAATATTTGGGTTTGACAAGTCCGGATACTGTCTTGGGGTCTAGAGAATCTTCTTCTTTGAATTTTGATGATGTTGCTTCTGAGTTGACTGGAGGTCACATTCAGCAATGGCCCCATGATAATGCTATTAGAGCCTTTTCCCTATCTACCAAATACTCTATCCTACATAAAATTTCAAAGTCAAATTGGTTTCCTTGCACTCACTATTCTACTGTCTTTACTGAACATGCATGACTGCTATATTCTCTTGGGACTAGTATTGCTTTTGATTTAGGATAGCACATATAAGATTTTATTTGTGGCTATCAGAAATAGGATAAGACCTATGGGAGTTTGCCCTTTCCGGTTCTCATTACTACAATTCTGCTCAAACAACATGAAGTAAGCTATTCAGCAAATGGTGACCTTGTTTATCCAACTAAACTGATAAAATTTTCTCCAAAATTGTTCAAAAGGAAACGGGTCAATGACATGAAATCATCCACTCAGTCTATGCTTGCCTCATCAACTAGTTTTTTGTCTTGGACTAGTCTTGTGCAACTGCACAAAGCTCTTGCACATTTGCCTGTTGCACTCCTATAGGTTCAACAGTCCATGCTAACTTTTATCAGGCTGTTCCCACATTGGAACAGGTTGTTGCTGTGACTCTTACTACTCCAGTTGATGATTCCACCTCTGCTTCTTCATTACCTGACTAAAGTTTGGCATTTTTTTTGGCAACAAAAGGGGAGAAAACTGTTGGTGGTTTTTGCTTTGGTTTTTTTTGCTTTCTGTCTGTTCTTTGATCAATGCTTCTGGGATATTGATATTGCTATTGCTTTTGGGATATTGCTACATTTGTTTCCAATTGTTTTGGATGATAGTATTTCTGATTATGTTTTACTATGTTGCTACTGATATTGCATATTCCCTATTATTATATTACTGGTACTCTAATTCCTACTATTGACCCTAGTTTTATAGATCATAGCCTTTATGGCTATTGATTCAAAAACCTTGGTAGTTATGTTTTGCCAAAATAATGCCAAAGGGGGGGGGGGGGTTTGTTAGATATTTGTATTGGCTATTATTTATGAAAATAATCGGCTTTTGAAGATTCATTAAAATACAAGTGTATTGACTAAGAACAGATTGATCAAATCAGTGGTTGAGTTGGATTAGGAGATTATTGAGCTCTTTAGGATATATCTTTATTAAATTCTTAATCGTTTGATATGGTATCTATTAAGATTTCTAAAGATAGATATTCCTTAATTGATTATCTTGAATTGATATTTTCATATTTATTTGAATTGGAAGTTTCCATATTTATCAATGTGTTGTGATTATCTTTTAGACAGGAATATCTCTTATCCTTTTACATTGCTATCAAGATAATCTTTGAGTGATAATCTTTGAGTGATAAAGATTGAAGGTGATTGAGCAACGTACTGAGGAGTCATTGCTAAAAATCCTTATAAATATTCGGGAGAATATTTATGGTAGGATGACTCAGGAGGAGCATCTCTACCTCACTATCGCAAACTATCACAGGGCTGTCACGGGAGTGTCATAACGGTTCTTGTGAAACAATTCTAGAACTCAGGTGGAGTTCGGCTTCGGGAGAGGCTTTGTAATCTTCTGAGGGATTCTTGAAGATGTTGCGATATATGCAAGAGGGATTCTTGTTGTGAGTTTGTAAGGTAAAACTTAGTATAGGGTAGTGATAGAATAGAGGGATTCTATTGTCTATACTACATCCATTGTAATGTTTTTATCTTAGTGGATTTTGCAGCTTGGCTTAGCTTTGAGGGCGTAGCCTAATATTGGATATACTCAAATGTAGTGAACCTCGTTAAATCTCGATGTCCATTTATTTTATGCAAAAATTTATATATTGAGTATATTACATAAACTTAATAGTAGATTTGCTAGCAAAAGATTCTTTCAACGGCTAAGTTCTACCTTTCAAAATCTCGTCCCTTTACAAAAGTCTAACGTGTCCCGTTGGGAATATTAATGGGTGAAGTGATGAATGTGCAACTTATAGGTATCAAGTTTGAATCCCATTAATACCTTTCTGAATAGGCGGAATGTCGAGGGTACAAACTCACCAGGACGTTGCGAAAAAAACAAAAAAGTCCAATGTAAAAAGTATTGAATATTTCTTTTCTGAAAAAAAAAAAATCTAAAGTATATTTTAAGATTTTATTTTCAATTAACTCACGTGACCTCACTATTAATTATGATACAAAAAATAATTTAATAAATTAAATTAACGTCTAGAACGGAATTTACTTTTCAATTCAATCTAAATTGGTAGACATCACAGAGGGAGTACAATTTTCACAAATCTTCTTGTTCCATGGACAATATCGTTGGGGAATGTACTTCACTCCCAAGTCTTCCATTTCGGCTAGTTCTCTTTCCGTATTCTTTCTTTCCTTCTTTCGGTTGTAGACAGGGTTTCCGGGTGGCTCACCATTCCCGACTGTCTAAGGGTCAATGCCTTTTGCTTTAGAAAGTGTAAGTACCTCCTCACCTTTCCAGAAGTATTGCATTCATATTTAATCGAAGTTTTTCCAAACAAGTCCCCTCAATCAAGCTCCTGCAATATTTTCTTTGGCTACTTGACTAGTCAACATTGACCTGGTCAGTGCAGAAATGTACACACTTTGAAATTTCTTTAGCACGCGTCTACGAAGCAGATTTCCTGGAAGCACATTAGTGGAATTTTAATTTCTTAAAAGGAGAAAATGATTGGTTTTGGTTGTGGAATTAAATGCATGATGTCATGGATATCGAAATTGAAATTGTTTACAAAGTAGTACAGCTGCCGTAATTGACTCCAAAGTCTTCCATCCTCCCCGAATGAATTGAGAGGCTCAAGTTTATTTTTAATCTTGAAGATTTCTGTTGGCGAAATCAGTCCTCATTGTCTTGCAATGGGCTGCACCACTTCTATTCATGTCTTCTTGATCATAATTGTTCTTCCGTTTTCTGCTTTGGCTCAAAGTAATAGTGGCGTTGTTCCAGTAGGCAGCAGGTTGGTTGCAGATGAAACATCCACACCATGGCTTTCACCGTCCGGTGATTTTGCATTCGGGTTCAAACAAGCTAAAGATAAGGATCATTTCTTGCTATCCATATGGTATGACAAAATCCCAGATAAAACCATAGCTTGGTTTATCAATTCAATTGACCCAGTGCAGAGAGGGTCAACTCTGGAGCTAAATAATCAAACAGGGTTGGTGCTCCGTGACCCTCGAGGAGGATTTCTTTGGAATTCTGAAGGTTTCTCTGATGGAGTTCATCAGGGTGTTATGAATGATACTGGGAATTTCATCCTTAAAAGAAGTGATTTTGGTTGGATATGGGAAACCTTCCAATATGCTGCTGATACTATTTTGCCATTGCAGGAATTGGTACATGGGAGTGTGCTAATTTCTAAAAAATCCGATACTAACTTCTCCATAGGAAGATTCTACCTCCGGTTCCTTGACAACGGAAATCTTGTCCTTGCCACAAAAAGTTCGCCGACGAATTCAAAAGATGATGCAGAGTATTACAGCAGCGACACTTCTGATGCTTCGGGTAATTTATCAGCATCTGGGCTTCGAGTAATCTTTGAGCAGAGAGGTTCCCTTTATATACTGAGAAGGAATAATCAAACAAAAGCACTTACTCCAGCCTCCTTGCCTTCAGCTTCCAACAGCTATTTCAGGGCAACATTAAATTTTGATGGGGTCTTCACATTTTATCATCATCCAAGAAATTTCAATGGCGTGTCTAGCTGGACTCCTCTCATGAATTTACCAGAGAACATCTGCACAAGAATCATGGGAGAAACGGGGAGTGGGGCTTGTGGGTATAATAGTGTTTGTAGAATTGAAAATGAGAGACCTGTTTGTGAATGTCCAGATGGGTATGGATTGATAGATCCAAATGACAAGTATGGGAGCTGCAAACCAAATTTTGGCCTCAGCTGTGATGGAATTGAGCAGGGCTCTGCTGAAGAACTCTATGATTTCTTCGAGCTTTCTGACACTGATTGGCCAACATCCGAATACCAGATATTAGCCAATTTTACAGAAGAAGACTGTAGGCAAGCTTGTATGCTGGATTGCCTCTGCGCTGCTGCCATTGTCCGAAACAATACCTGCTGGATGAAAAAGTTGCCACTGTCAAATGGAAGAAGAGATGTAAATATTAACGCAAAAGCTCTATTGAAATACAGCAAGCGGGATATTCCCATAACTCCTGGAATCCCAGAAGGTCGCAAATCAAAATCCAAGGACAACGGAACTTTGATAACTGTGGGATCGGTGTTCCTTGGTACCTCTGTTTTCATCAATATCCTATTCATTTGTGCAGCTTACTTTGGCTTTTTCCTCATATATGGTAAAAAGAAGATACAATTTCAAGGTAATGATGCTGTGGAAACAAATTTGCATCTTTTCACATACAAAGAACTTGAAGAGGCAACAAATGGATTCACGCAAGAAATTGGGAGAGGTTCGTTTGGAATTGTTTATAAAGGTGAAATAAGGCTGGGTTCAAAGGGCATCGCTGTTGCAGTAAAGAAGTTAGACCGGGTTGCACAAGATTCAGAAAAGGAGTTTCGAGCTGAAGTAAATGCAATAGGCCGGACTCATCACAAGAATTTGGTCCGCCTGCTTGGATTCTGTGACCAAGGCCAGTACCGTTTGTTGGTGTACGAGTACATGAACAATGGTACCCTATCGAGCTTCCTCTTCAGTTCTCCAAAACCAAGTTGGAACTTAAGGACCAAAATTGCGATGGGGATAGCCAGGGGACTTGCCTACCTACATGAAGAATGCACCAGTCCGATAATCCATTGTGACATAAAGCCTCAGAATATACTTCTTGATGAGTATTACAATGCTTGGATTTCTGACTTTGGTTTGGCAAAACTTTTGGATCTTAATCAGAGTCGAACACTTACTAATATCAGGGGAACAAAGGGTTATGTTGCTCCTGAATGGTTCAGGAACACACAGGTTACTGCGAAGGTTGATGTGTACAGCTTTGGTGTATTGTTACTGGAGATCATTTCCTGCAGAAGATGGCTGGAAGTTGATGAAAATGGTGAGGAAGAGCCTCAAATTCTAATTGATTGGGTCTGGGACTGCTTCCGAGAAAGACAATTGGATGCTTTAGTTGCAAATGATCTCATGGCCTTAAACGATATAGACAAATTCAAAAGATTTGTTAAAGTTGGCATTTGGTGTGTTCAAGAGGATTCATCTCGTAGGCCAACAATGAGGACGGTGAGCCAGATGCTTGAGGGAGTTGTGGAAGTCATGGATCCTCCATGTCCAACTCTTTTTTCCGCAGCCGTCTAAGTAATATTTCGGCCCATTTTCTCGTTCTCTTTCAACTAGGTTCTGTATATAATAGTTACGTAAGGAAAATACCCTCTCTCTCTTCTTTTTGAGTATAGATAATAATAACGTCCTGCGGAGATTTCTACTCTTTTATGGATTCTCTCGCTTTCAATTGAAGTTCTTAATTCCCTTTCTTTTATGTGCCTCCTGAAATG
>JAOXNR010000013.1:2529307-2540186 GCA_028571225.1 Parsonsia alboflavescens
GAGAATGCTTCGTCCCTTGGTACGTAGATTGAGCTGCTCCTTGACTCCGATATTGGATCTGCATCCATATATAAATAAATATATATATATATATACACACAAATATGTATATATTTTCAAGAAAAGAATATCAACAATATCAATACATCTATCTGCTTGTTATATACTTAATCTAGCTCTTAGCATTAAAAATAAAAAAAATCATCCCATTATGTTGGACTGAGTGCGGATTTTGGATCCTTCGAGAAAGAATTAATTCAATTGGGCCCTCTGTCTTGTTCCACAAATACTAACCGTGTACGGACAAATATGTGCCCCAATATGTCACTAAGAGAAATTTACCTTTCTTGGACCTTGGACGTCCCGTTCTGCCGCGTCTAGGATATGGACGTTCTTTGCCTCCAAGAACAGGTCTTTCTAAATCTGGATTTGCATCAGGGTCACCAAGATCATTGTAAACATCATAATCGTATACTCTATCAGACCCCTCGCGTTCTCCTGTGCCATCACCTCGTAGAATTACTAGCTCTGTCTTTCTATATTTTACCAGTCCACTTGGTGTCTTGGACGGTAAATATGACTGTTCAAAGTAAAAAACCATTCTGAATTAGGAAGGATGATATGAGCAAATTTTAACAAAAGTGTTTCACCATAATCTATTCTCAACATTAACGATATCAATTTCTTTATCAAATTTTGACTTGTTTAAAAAATGATATTTTACTACTAAAATTGCATATCTTGAACATTTTTTTAAGATCCGTTAACTAGTTTAAAGATTCATATCTTTAGAAGGGTCAGACTCGTATTCTACCCTATCTACTACACTACCAAATAGAATCATATATATTATCTGATTTAGATATAGTACTTTATTGTTTAATATATCTTTTTAAAGTTTTATTAATAAAAATATATTTGTCCCTTCGAAAACATCCCAGCGGGTAAAGTGATAAGCACATCGACTATATTTCTTGAGTTCAAATTCTGATACCCTCCTAGATAAGTGGTGTATATTTATCATTGATCATGTAAAACATGATATAGAAGAGGGGCATATATGCAAAATTGAGTGTCAAACAATCTTTGAACAATTTACCATTATCTATCACAAATGTTTTCTTCTTCCCCTTTTTTTTCTGTCTTGTTGTTCTTTTGCTAAATTTCTTATCCAATATCTTCCAAATGATAACAGCAATTCATCTTGAGGTGGCCTGTGCAAAGTTATGAAGAGTTTTGGACCATCGCCATCCTAATATGGTCCCTAGAATATGGGCAAACTTTTCCTCCACCATTCTACTTCTCCTCTCGTAATTAATCATTCCAAAATCCCGAAACCAGAAAAATTAATTTTCATGAAGAAAAATGTTGCTCAAATATAGGGTTAATTTTTAGGTGATCAAATAAAATTCTTGAACAATTGTAATTTTCACTCGGCTAATATACTCTTTATTTTATCTGTTTAGGTATCTTGGAGGTGATACGTGTTTCTCATTTTATGAGATAAACTCAATTGATATTATTTACACTAATAAATGAATTAATTAATTAATGTTATACCTGTCCCTGGTTAATTTTGTTTATGCAATATTTGATAAGTTATTCCCCGTCCTATGTTATTTGCGGTAGTTTATTTATATATAATAATGAATTAACTTTAAAAGTTACCTTGTTTGTGAAGAAAAGTCTTTTCTGTTCATTGTCATACTTGGAATGTACCCAGGAATTGCATATAGCAGTAACAGGTCCAAGAAGGAATCCATCCAATACTATCTTCTTCAGGTACATCTCCTTGTGGTGCTCATTCTCCACCAATATACCTCCCACCTCCCCGAAATCTTCCGGAACTTCGAAGTCGCACTCGTACGCAACTTCATCAGCGTCACTGCCCTTCCGGTGTGCATACCCCTTGATGTGCGGTCTTTCTGTTCCAGTTTCTGAAACAACAAATGCAATTAGACTTGGATTATGGAAAGAAAGAAAAAGGGCTTCAGATCTATGTTAGTAAAGAAAATTTACATGCATCTCTCTCTTCTGAAATATAAGTCGTATAAAAAATTTACATACGTCTCTCTCCTGAAATATAAGTCGTATAAAGACGTTTTTCACATATCGATTATGAAAATACATTAAATTAACTTTTTTAATTATATTTTTATTTTTTATTACTTTATACTATCATAGTTATTAATGACTTTTGCGTATTGCGCATTATATCGTGAGACGGACCGTCAAATTGAAAAGGATACTTTTTATGAGCTGAAATAGTTTATTTATTTACTTACTTGGGTCAAGTTCTGCTGCAACGAGCTCCAGCAGCAGGGTTTTCCCAAGAAGGTCAGTGATATCATCAAGGCCACGGCTGAACCCTATATTGGAGAGGTTTTGGCCAATGGATGATAGCACGGAAACTGTAGCTTTAACGCTAGTAATTTTTTCAGTACCGGAGGTAGCAATAGCCTTGATAGAGGAGGGACGATGGCGAATTCTGATCTTCTTCGCCTTATTATTATTGGTTTTATCCGAGACTGGAATATTATTATTATTGCATAAAAGGGCAGCAGCACCAATATCTCCGGAGACAAATGGCTTGAGCCATGAATTGATTAGAGAGGACTTTTCTGCTGTATGGGAGCTGTGGAGTAGTTGTGGCTTCAACATTATGGTGTTTTGAATGTGTTGCGAGCTAAAGACTCATCGAAAGCTCTCCATTTATAGGGAATGCAGGAGTTGCCAGTTGGCTCGATCCGGTACCAATAATACAACGTTCTGCGAAGGGAAAAATCCCTAATCATTTCTCTCGATTTGAATAATTGTGCACGTGAAAGTTATTGAACCAAGAAATGGAACCGAAGGGTCTCGAACTCTATAAGAGTAAGTGGGGTACAGGAAAAATTAGGAGTGTGGATGTAAAAAAATAATAATAATAATTATAAATAAAAAAAAAAAAAGGAATGGGAGGGGTAGTGAAAATACATTTTATCTCTGTATACAATTTTATTTCTTTGCAATATTAAAAGAGAATATTAAATGGAGTACTAATATTAATTATTATATTCTTATTTACTAAATAGAAAAGATGCTAAATTATCACATTTTTGTTATTAATATAGTTTGTGGTAGGAGGAACATGAGTTATTAAGAGGTAAATTCATTAAGTTCAGGAAACTGTTTGTGAAATTTATTTATTTTAAGAAATTTAAGAATCAATTCCTAATATCTCAAATAAAAATAGGACAAATTAAATTTTGGACCCCAGAAGTAAACATATATTATTTGAGGTAATGGACAGTCATTTCAGTGGTTAAAACATTTATTATTTGAGGGTCTTAGGAATTACTTTGTTATATAAATGATACTCCTCCCCTCGTCCATAATAAGTCTTTATTTTTAGTTTGAGTTGTTCAAAATTTAATGTTTAATTTTTTAAATTAATAAAAATTTTATAATGAAAGTGATATTGTTACATTTAAAATGAAATAAATCAAACTTTCAATAAAATGTATTAAAATCAAAATCAAATATCCAATTCCAGACAAAGAAAATACTATAATTTTATATTATCTAGTTACAATAAAGAAGGATATAAATAAATAAATAAAAACAAATAACATTTGTTGATTATTCCGCATGGATCCTTATAAGGACAAATTATCGCATATACAATTGGACAAATATTAACGTAAAAATTCTCAATATATTTATACCTTTTTTTCTGCTAAACTAATCTTGTAAGAAGGATCACAACCTTAAATGAGCCTTTATAAACAAGTCATTAAGGCACCTCCCAATATAGGTTAATCTTACTCTCTCTTGTTAACCTCCCATTTTATCATTCTATTATTGACTTGAGCATCGAAAGGAAATTGGTTCTATTCTCCTGCCTACTACTCTTTGCGGATCAACAGTAAAGATACCTCATTAGGTTCAGTTGCTAAATTTTATACTTCCGAACCAAAATCAAACCGATCATTATATGTAATTACATATGTTTATTATTTGTCCCTTTAGGAACATCTAAGTTAAATAAATAGAATATCGAAATACTGTGTCAGACACGACTAAAAAATTGTTTATTATTTTACTTATATGATAATTTTTAATAATTACTATTTCTCTATCCTTTTTCTATTTTTGTTACCTTCCCAGGATCATCTCTCTCCCCAAGATTAGGGAGAGATAAAAATTTTAACTTTGACATTGATAAGCGGCAATAATTGTCCAACCTCCCCATTTGTAATACCCCATCCTTTTGGGCTTATGTATCCATGGAAAACGATGAATAAAATTATAAAATGTCTCGCCATATTGGATGAGAGAGAGAGAGAGTGCAAAAAATAAAAAACAAAAAATTATTGCACATAATAAAAAATCTATCGCATATGTCCAAATATGATATCTCAGTATCCAATCATCTTTGTCTACAAGATAAGATATGACTTGATTCAGCCACTTCTGACAGGGGAGCTCTTATCGACTGATTGAATTGATTGACTTTCAAGACCCTGTTTCTTGTCGTTTTTGTTTTTTTCTTTTAATCTTGCCTAGTCAATTCGTATTAGATTGACTCTTATTGTAATTCATTAATAGTAAAATATATAGAAAAATCAAATTGAGTTCATAACTTGCATTTCAATATCTTCTATTCATCATTTAGTCACCAATAAAAAAAAAAATACAAGTTTTAATTATTTTCGTAAGGACATTTTATAAATCGGTATAGTAGAATATGGTATAATATATAAGATAGAAGATTCAAATTCTTTTTATACCATATAAAAAATTATAGTATAATACCTGTTCAAGGTATATAATGATTTCTTTTAGCTTTTTAGGTCTCCATAAATATATATATATATATATATATTTTAATCTTTTAAGAAAGATCTCGAGTCATTTTTCCATTGAGATTACTAAACTTTTTTCATCTTTCATCTTAGATCTCTAATCAATTTTTTTTAAGGTGCACAAACAAGTTTTGATTTACACAAAAGATTTTTTGGCATGAAATTATCGATTACGGTGAAGTCAACTTTTTATTGTTCAACTTATTATAAAACAATAATTTCTACTTATAATTTGACCTATATCAATAATTCAGCAATTTTTTAGCTATCACTAATTTGTGTTTTTATGGGTAAAACAATAAAGTGATAAAATTGTCGGAAAATTGATCCTTCTTGGAAACAAAAAAAAAAAAAAAAAAAGGAGGTAGACTTCATTGAAGAGAGAGTACCTTTCGGGCCAAAAATATCTTTTATGCAAGTCAAAAATAATTTGAGGATCTAAAATTTTTAAAAAAGATTTGGGATCTAAGATAAAAGATGAAAAAAGTTAATAGAATGATTAAGGATCTATCAAACCTTACTAATTTAATAATAAACAAAAATACTTAGGAGTAGGAGTCTCGAATTCGAAACACGATGAGGGTAGGTAGCATGTCATAGGAGTCCCAACCCTCCTCGTGTGCCTTCCATACCGAGAGCATGTGTGTGCAACTTTGCTTGAGGTCGAAAAATAATTAGCCAGCTTGTAACTCTCGACCAAATATGCTAATGGAAAGGTACCCCCAAAGCTAGTCGTTACAAGGAATCGAAGAGCCCAATAGTGGCTACAACTTGAAAATGGTAATTTAGGCACCAACAACCTCTGAGCTCGGTTGGCCTAAATTGGGGGTAATGATGGTTAAAATGGGTACGACCCAGATAAGTCAATAGAAAGAGGTAGGACTCGCAAAAAAGTCAACTCATATGGGCCAAAAGCCCTATACCTTTAATACTTGAAAGTCAGACTCACGAAGTCAACAAGGAAATTTGGATAGTGACCCGTTACTACTAACCTCCTAGGTCATCGACCTAAAGGATATTGACCTACTAAATGAGCTTGAGAGAGCCACCACCAGACCTCGACACACGACCTGGTAACCCCCTACTTGTCTAATAAATCTTTCATGCCATGACCAATAGTGCGCGACTTCTAATCACTCCCACGAGCCAAAGATCACTCGACACTACCTCACCAGAAGAGATGTTCGAGACATTCAACATCCACTGGGAGGTCACGAAGCTGGTCTGAAGGTCGGTTAGCGAGCTCGTAGCTCTCAACAGAGACGTGAATGATAAGATCTCTCTTCCCAAGGAAACTCCATGATTCTATGAGCAATTGACGGGCTTCAACAAAATCCCACAGTTATCCTAATGGCCTACAGTTACGTAATACAGGAGGTAACAGACTTTCTCTTTTTCTACTTAATCAAAAAACATACAATCGGTCTGAAGAGATAAAACTAAGGCACTCTGAACACAGTAGTTTAGGGAGAATACTCTTTACCTACAATTATCTCTCAAAATACTAACTTAGGCATTGGAGCTCTTTCCCGGGTGACAGCCCCCTCGGGTGACCCTGTTTCTCATTTTCTCAAGCTGTAGACCGCAGAGCTCCATCAAGACCTATGGGGTGACCCGATGCTCAATTTTGAATCCCATGACTTCTGGCGCCGTTTGTGGGAAATTGAAGCAAAAAGCCTAACCTTTTTCTCCCATACAAACTAACAAAAACAATTCTGATGGCTAGTCTCAGCCTTCACATGTCCAACCGCCACGCCGTGGCAGACCTCCTACTAGAACACGATTACACATCGGTGAAACAGTGCTCGAAGCACCAACACTGGCACAAGCCCCCGGAAATGATAATCCTGGGCCTAGCACTTAAGAGGACCACCAACACCCAACACAATCTAGGCCATCCTAAAGGGCTCCAACCACCCTTCCGTCGATGCAAGAAATTCCAGAGCAGGGAAGCCCTAATGCCACTACCAATGACAACAGTCTTAGGCTACCCAGGCTACAGAGATCAAGGAGGTTGTAGATTGAGGAGGACCCAGATATCGATGCCGATCGACCTCATGGAACGAATGGTGATAGCCCTAGAAAGGGTGTCCAACAGACAAGATTATATGTCCGCTAGATGCATCCTGGAGCCTTCCCAGAGAAGTTCACAACCACCCCGAGGCTAGATAGAACGGACACAATCTAGCCAGTCTCTGCCCTCGAGGACGAGGAATCACTCTCGACCTCAAGAAACATGTCGAAAAATAGGTCAACAGCAAGAAAGGCCACAGATGGGAGCAACCCAGCCAGTTATTGACCTTAGAGAAACCTTTAACCATGGAAGTTGTTATGACCTAAGAGATAGGCTTAACCGAGTAGCCATGTCATGCAGCCAAGGACAGGATGTCGTTCTTGAAGAGCAGGGAAGCTCGTTACGAACTCCTTTTGGGGTAAAGATGCTAGCCAGATCGAAACGACAAGTGAAAACGCTCGAGGGGTAACCCCCAATCCATTGAGGAGACTAGCTCCCCCGACCAATCAAGAGCAGCAGAGCACTGTGGATCTTACCGACCCTTCACCGTTTCTTCATAGCATTCGAATAGCCAGGATGCCACCAAGCTTTAAAGCTCCATAACTGGAGAAAAAAATATGACGGTACTGGAGAGCCACAACAGCACATTGCTGAGTACATCTACAATATGGAGATCTTCGAGCATCCTGATCATGTCAAGTGCAGAGCTTTTCGGTCGACACTGACCAAAAAGCCCCAGTCCTGATTCAAGGGCATTCCGGAAGCAAGCATCTTGAGCTGGACACAGCTGAAGGAGCTATTTTTCAAGAACTATCAAAGCAGCACGAGGTGCGAAAAGATATCAACAACCTTTTCCTCATAAAGCAAAAGGTTGGTGAGAGCACCTGAAGCTACTACAGTCAATTCAACGACAAAAAATGATGTCATCTACATCACTACCTTCAAGCAAGGGTTGCAAGAGGGATACATGGCTCTTAGACTGGTCGAGGAGCCAGTGAAAACAATCAAGGAGCTGCAGACGCTCCTAGAAAAACTGAACCCTTATCTGTTTTTCTCTTTCCTAATTACTATTGCTAGTTTAATTAGAATCATAGATAAAAACAATCTAAGGATAAGAAATATTACCTTAATTTTCAAAAAATAGTTATCAATGACTGATGAATAGAGATGAAGCAAGTACTAAATAATCTCAAACTCGTATCAATGAGAAATAAATACTTACATTAGAAATTCTTTATTAAAGACTTTTTTGAAAGTATAAAATCATAATATTGAATCAATTATTAGCGACTTATATTATGTGATAGAAACTGTATTTGATAACCCGCTCCCCCTCCCCCCCCCGCCACCCACAATTTTTTTCTTTCATCAATTTATGATGTATTAAAATATAAAAATGGTTAAAACTTAAGGTGTCGGCTGTTATAATTTTAATTTATTTAATTACCTTTTTTTAATCTCATATTAAAATTAGAAATTATCTTTTATCAAGATATAGACAAGCATTTTTAATGAGAATCAATATCTGAAAACAATCTTCTATCTCTAAGACAATCTACTTCATTATATAATCTCAATTTTTATTTAGTTTCTGATATCTCAATTCGTCATCTATGAGTTTAAAAAAAAAAATCCAAAACAAAATTAAATTTAAAATTTTTAATGGAGTTCAATATTTGCACATTTTCATCTTAGATAGAAAAAAGAAAATTTTATATATATATATATGAGATTTATTAGGTCCCGGAAATCGACA
Source organism: Parsonsia alboflavescens (assembly GCA_028571225.1). Lineage (NCBI taxonomy): Eukaryota > Viridiplantae > Streptophyta > Magnoliopsida > Gentianales > Apocynaceae > Parsonsia > Parsonsia alboflavescens. Next base: position 2,537,925 of record JAOXNR010000013.1, read on the forward strand.
AGTCTTGTACCGTTGAGTTGACATCATACCGATTCCTTATCCATACTTTTATTTTTCATATATCTATGGCCAGAAATTGATAACTTTGATTTGTCAGGGAGGTTATTTGGATTAATAAAATGTAAATTGAAGGATATATATGAACTAGAACATTGATCAGTTCGTGACAATGAGTTTATCGAGGTTTAAATCCTCACCTACTGTTGAAGTTAATCAAATTTTAGACCTACCTTATCAGTCCGTCTATACTCATGAGATGTCAAAAATTGATAACCGATACTTATAATTTTACTGTGTATCAATAATTCAGCAATTTTATAGCTATCACTCATTTGTGTTTTTATGGGTAAAACAATAAAGTGATAAAATTGTCAGTAATTTGATCTTTCAGAAAAAAGAAAAAATTAGACTTCATCAGAGGGAGTACTTTTCAGGCCAAAAATATCTTTTGTGCAAGTCAAAAATATCACATGAATAAGTTGCACCTCTCATTCCCATCCATAATTAGATGTAGTATAAATTCATTATCACATGCAGACGTTGCACTCTGAATTTTTTATTATTATTTGTGATTACAAACCGGATGAGAAAATTATGTTATCCTGTCCCCGTGGAGCTTAAGAACTCCTATCATACAATTATGCATCATTCTAACACGTATTCATAAAAGATAAAGTTTTTATGATTTAATTTATCTATATGATTAAGACTTTCATTAATATTTTATTAATGTAATAGAAATTATACATAAATATCTACTAGGAGATTCGAAACCCGAATAGATAGAGTAGTGAATATGCAAACCATAACTTTTGACTTCGAATCATATCAACAACCTCCTTGATAAGTGGAATATTGATGTATATGCAAAATTATTCGGACACCATTTAAAAAATTTCTTTTAAAAAAATTATGTTATCATAATTTTGACAATGACATATAGAGAAATTAAGCATACAATGCATGTGGAGAGGAATCTATTAATTTGTGGACTTCCAATTGCATTTGCATTGCAGAGCGGAGACACATTTTTTGGACGGCTTCGAAAAGCCAGCGCATGCAAAAATTATTTTTGGTCCATATGACTGGTTCGAAAGAGTTTCTTTTTTTCTTCCTTTTGTTGAAAAAGAAAGTTTAATTTATTGTTGAAATTGAATAGAGATTAAAAAAATTGTCTTTAAAATTAAATGTCTCCACGTGATTGGGTTAAATTAGAAAAAGAAAAAACAAAACAAAACAAAGAGGAGTTTGATTTAATTATTTTAATATAATTATGTTAATTTCTTAATAAATTTAAAAAATGATATATTCAATTTTGGATGGAATTAATATTAATCGAATTCTAATCCTCTATATTCATAAAAATTCAATTTATATATATAACTCTTCAATTAATCCAAACGTATAGTTAAAAATTAAAACTATTTGATTTTGCTAACTCTACCTTTTTCCTTATTTTAAGAGAATTTATTTTTCGATATAAACTCTTCATTTTTTAGATCATTAAAAACTCCTTATACCTATATGAAACTTTGCATTTTTTTAATATTTTTAGGACAACATGTCTAAATAACAAACTTTTGAAAAATAATAAAAAATGATGACCGAAACATGTCATGACCATTTGAAAAGAACGGCCGTCAGTTTGAAACAATAACAAGTGAGTTCACTTAAAAATATACACGTATTCAATTCTTTGATATTTTTAGGATAACTTGTTTGAGTAATAATAAAAAATGATGTCTAAATCAATGTCACGATGTCCCAGAATTAAGACGCATGCGTATTGAGAAATCAAAATTCTCTCCTTATTATTTTACACCTAACTTCTTTATAGGAATTAAATTTAAAAATCACAAATTGATTTTTCAAGATATTTCTTCTATCTAAGATATAGATGATTGGAAAAATGGGTACGTCCCGAATAACCCAACCTAAATAAACCCAAGCTCCGACGGGGAGTTTTCATTTTTATCCAAATTAAAATAATAATTTCTTATTTATCCAATTCTCCCAATTACTCATATATAAAATTAACTTTTCATTCTATACCTATTTTGATTTTTAATTAAAATAAAAAAGCAAAACATAACATTTATTCTCCTTTAACATTCATTTACTATCTTACCCCTCAGCATTCAACACATCCAACCGAATCCAACTACCCGTAAAATGAATTGAAGAAAAACTACAACTAACATCATTCATTTGATTAGAAGTTTTGAACCATAGCTAAGAAAATTGCTCAAAGAACCATTCCCT
>JAOXNR010000013.1:2540286-2564768 GCA_028571225.1 Parsonsia alboflavescens
GGAGCAAAAATTCCGTTACGGTAACGGTTGGAGCGCACATTAAGGCACACTACGGAGCGCACCCTAGGAAATCCGTGTATAAATATATATATATATATATTTATATTTATATGTATGTATGTATATGGTGTGTCTGTGTATATATGTGATGATGAAACTTAAACATAATGTTGGTCTTTTTTAAATATGTTCTCAATATCGTCTTTTAACTAAAAATATGTATCTTTTAGAAAACGAATAGGTACTTAATTAGTCCCACAGTGGTTTAGATGAAATATTCACAAGTATTTCTTTATTTTTTAAAAATGTTTTCTCAATTTCTCTTGCATTTTTTCATGGACTTTTGGCTCATTTGATCTCACATATGTGGATCAAAATATAGTATGATCATACAAAATTTTTTTCCTCAGTCGTCATGGTCCCTTAACATATTATGAACAGTTATTATGATCTCTTAACATATTATGGACAACCATTTTGGTTGCAACCATTATTTTTTCTAAAAAACACTCCTTGGAATACGTCATTTTATTGGTATGGAATAATTTTTCATGGGCAAAATTATCTATCAAATCCTTGCTATTCAAAAATCTAATCAATCAAATTATTATGAATGAATTTTGGTTGTCTACTTAATTTATTTGAATTTGTTAATTCAAATGGATCTTTCTTTTTCATTTATTTATTTATTTTTAAGGATTATCTAGATTTTGAGAGTTTTTATCCTAAAATTTTTCATATTACCCTAACTTTTGCGTAGCCATGGCAATGCAGAGGGACGCTCCAGCAAAATGCCAAAAGTTTGAATTCTGAAAATCTCCAACGGCTCACAAAATTCCAAATCACATTTCCCAAAATGCCCAAAACCCCTCTTCCCTCTCATAATACAAATTTGAACAACGAGCGAAATTTGGGTGGCTTCAATCACTCCAATGGTCTTTCTCCACCATGGGCAACGGCGACCCAGAACTCGATTGGTCTTCAATTTCGCAGCCACCGCCTTTTGTCTCGTTCTCTCCTTTTCCGGCAACAGTTTCTCCATCTCCGCGTCGTCTTTCAAGCTGCTTCTCTGAGCCCAGTCGGCCTATAAGGGCTGCAAGAAAACTGGCTTGGATTTCTCTTCAAGGGAGGATTATTGGAGCGGAAGAAGCAAGCTCGTCCAAGACTATGGCCAGGGAAAATGGGGTGTCGTTAGGCCCTAAAGAAGCTGTTGCTTGGGAGCTCTTTAGCCCCATTCATAGGATTCTTGTAGTAGCTGTTATTGCTGTGGCGGCTGCCAACTCCAAGAGAAATAAACAGATTTTCCAGTTGAAGAAGGCTGTTGAATTAAGGGTTAGTTATTTGAGTGAAGTCTTTTATGTTTGTTTCTTTGAGTTTATTTAATGGGTCCGTTATCGAATTTATTATTTTCAATAAGGGTGGTTTCAGCCCAAAAGGATTTCATTTTTGAATTTAGGATGAACTGAAATGAATATCATTCGATTTCATTTTCTTGAATGTCACCCTAGATATTCTTTTAGATGTTTTCATTTTCTTGAATGTCAGCCTAGATATTCTTTTAGATGTCAATTAATGCATTCGTTAGGAATTTGAATTTATGGGTCTCTATTAAAGATTTTATTTTTTGTTTGTTTATTAAAATAAATATTTTGAATGCCCTTTTCTCAAGGTTGTCATTTATGATCTTTTAAACAATTACTGTCATTTCAAAGATTCTATTTTCTGGAGTCATTATAAAAGTTATTGAGTTGATTTAGTCCAAGATATGTACATTTGAGTAGTATCTTGAAGAAGCAATTTTCATTAGAGGTTTCATCTCGTGAAATGATATTTTGAATTTTCTATATCTTCTTGTAACACATTTAACGATCTTTAATTGATTAATTCCATCTACGAAAACAGCATTATTTCCTGCAAATGTTTCTCTTTTGCATTTGAATATTTACTTGAAGTTGATGTTGGAAAGCACCTTTTACTTAAATGTTTTGATCTTATGTCCACGGCTCTAAGTATCAGATGGTGAGTTCTAAGTATATTATTTCATATTTTGTTCAGGATCAGGTGCTTTTTGGTATGCAAGAGAAGCTAGATAATTTGTGTGAGCAGGCAAACTATTTTAAGAATCAGCCAGAGGCTGCTACAGACAAGAATGACTGTCCTGTTTGTGGGGAACACAAGCAACTTCCAAGTAATTATGTGGTAATACTGAAATATTGTTCCTCAATTCAACATCTTGATAATATTAAATTACTTTTGATTGCTATAGTTGTACCTGAACATGATCCAGTTTCTTGTTTATATGGTCAGGATGGTGCTCCACCCACTGCATCAAATGAAGAAGACATGTTCAAGTACAAATGGCCTCCTGTAAGTGATGCAGAGCCAGAGGAAAGACGAATGTCTGATTTGTCTGATTGGGCTCCTAGTGTCACCTCTTCAATAGATATTCAGGTAGTTAGTTAAGAACTCTTCTAACTTAAAAGCTTAGGGTTAGTACTAGCTATTCTGAAATGAATTGTGGCAATTTGATCATATGGTTTAACAAGACTTCCTTTGGAGCCCATTGCCTTTGGGATGACTCTGTTGGCTACAAATTATCATCTTACTTCAATTAGTTTAAGCACACGAGTTTTTATTGCCACCAAGGCTTTTGAGTCATGGTCAATGATTTTGCAATTCCCTTGAAGTTCATACATGGTACGCCTTTTCATTTTGGCACTTCTGAGTTAAGCCTCTCCCGACTAATCTCATAGCATTTGTATATCAGGGCTATCAAAAAAGCAACTTGTAATTGTTAGTAATCATATTTATATATTGCAGCAGAAGCAAGGATTTCCTTTTGATTACCATAATGTCCTTTCAATGGACACTTTCATTATGATATTTAAACTACAGAAAACATCAATATCTGAATGAACAAATTTGGACTGTTTACTTTTACTTTCAATGATTGTTTCCTCACATTACTGTTGATCCTCATGTCTTGTGAGTGTTATATTCCCACATTCAGGAAATTTTGATTTTATATTCTCACTTTGAGAGGATCCTCTAGATATAAAACTCACATATTCTAGATAATGGACATGGACTTGTTCAATTTATGTGCCCAATATTCTAATACGAATTTTAAGGTTGGATGTTCAAATAACTGCAATATTAGACAGCTTGAAGGTTAAGACTAAATCTGGACACTAGTGGTTTTGGAAGAAAAGCTTGATGATTTGCCAATAACATGTGGTTGTCTTACAGTTGAACTCTTTAACAATTGAACAAGATATCGACAACCTCCGGAGGGAATGTGAAGAGAAGGATGCCAAAATAAAGGACCTTTCCACTTATATCCACTCATCAGAATCTTTTGGTTCAAAGGTACCCGGACTTAAGACTTTTTTACTAGTGTAGGCTGTACTGCTGTAAGAATGACACTCTCCTTTTCTGTGTATGTCAGAGGGTTGCAGAGCTCGAAGACATTATACGAAGAAAGAACATGGTCATCACCAAACTTAAGAAAGACATGCTGATTCTTGAACAGAAGGTGATTGATCACATTTGGCCAAATACTCTTCTATATTCATTGTGCTTGCACCTTGCAGGGTGTTGTTGTCTTAAGAGTTTTAATTCTGACTGCAACACATACTTGAACGGTTATATTTTCTATAATGTTTTCTTGCTTCACAAATGGCATCATTGTGGAGTAAATTTTCAACTTAAACATGAGTAATTATTTCCAATAATATCTGAGTTTCTGTCAATCTGATGTGTTCAAACATCAACAGGTGGTTAACCTCACAAGAGTTCGTCGTCCCTCTTTCTCTTCTGCAATCCCAAATAACAGGCAGTGTCCCATCATGGCAGATAACCTGCTCTATGATATGGATAGCACTACTAGCTCTTCATCTTCAGATTCAGACAGTGGCCCGGTAAATAAACCTCAAACTCCAAAAGCTAGAAGGCCAGACATCATGTGTGTTGCAAGTGGTGAAAGTACTTTAATTAGAGAACAAAAACTGGAGCAAACCAAGCTCTCTGCTTCTCCCTCGATGACACCGGCAAATCACCATTGGAAATCTAGACCCTCAAGTCCTCTAAAGGAAAAATCACTAAATCAGATAGCCAATGCAGTCCCCATTCCAAGACCAAGGTTTAATTCTTCCAGTGAACTTTCGAAAAGTGGGAGACGGCATCTGCCTAGATCTAAGGATCCTATCCCACAAAAGAGATGGGTTTAGTAAGTTTCTCTAAAGATCTTATATCCCTTTACGAATCTAAACAAAACTCAACTATATTTTGAAACTTTGAAGATTCTGTTGTTTCTAATTGGCAGTCATTCCGGGTGATGATAACATACAATAGCTAGAAAAGTTTCAGTACAAGTTCTTAAGAGTAAAGATAAATTCCTGTTTATCTCTATGTAGCAGTAGTTAGCAGATTCATTAATGATCTTAATCATCTGCTTGAACATTTGTTGTAGTGTAAAACCTAGGGTAAGATCTCAGGTTTAATATACATATTGCACCAATGCTTCTATAGTTCCTTTGAAAGACCATTTTTTAAAAAATTTTCGGGGGGGGGGGGGGGGGGACCAGGGACATGAAAATTCTCTAATCTCTTGACAAGCTGACATATTTATTTGCCTCTAAATTTGGTCAAAAAAATTTCTTAATATATGTTTATGACAAATGTGATTGTTTTATTGCAACCGTATCATTAGGGAGTTCATATTCAATCTCAAATATTTCAGAACAGAGATGTTAAAACAAATAGCTATTTTTACTATTATAATTAAATTCATAATAAGTCGTTAATGGTTTGGGTTTGATAAAGGGTCTTGAATGACCTTTGACGGCTGATAATTTCAACCTTCTGGATTATTATTGAATTGTCTTTTACCTTTGCCTTTACTTTTCATTCTTCTATATTATTTTCTTATTTTGGTGTCAATTTTTGTGGAGGCGGCTATCGAAGAATTTGGTTGTTTCGTGTTCTGCCATTTTGAGGTATTTATTTGTGCTTTCACATGTTAATGTCTTCTTATGTAGTATGCGTTGACTGAAAAAAAAAAAAAAAAAAAAAAAATTAAAGACCTTGTCCAAATATAATATGGCCCGTTATTTTGAGTGAAAATGAGTCAGAAATAGAATAATTAGTGTTATTTCTTTAAATACTTTATTAAGCATAAAAATGGATTAGCATGAACTTGGTGTTTTTTTTTTTTTTTTTTAATTTGGTCATTAAATTCAAAACTCATTTAATTTGATCATTATATTTTACGAAATTTATCGGTTAAACCATTACGTGGTTGTCCGAGAACCTGTACACTACAAGCACAACCCAAAGTGAATTGCTTTTTAAGATGTTCAATCGGAAAACTCCACCCTGCCATAATAATAGAACCCAAGATTTCTTTTTCTTTTTCTAAAACTAATTATGACAACCTTCAGGCCTCCGCTCTTCTTCTTGGCCATTTTCGTACTAACGTCGAATCAAAACCTCCAAATTCCTTGAAAGCAACCAAGATCAGGCCATGTCCATATCTTGGATAGGATTGCACTGCCTCTTTCTCCTCTTCTTGATTGGCTCCTGTAGCAACAAGAAATAGCAGTTTGGCTATGCAGCACTTCAGCAATACAACGTCCCAGTCAAGCTTCTTATTGTAAGTGCGATCGACTACGATTTGAGTCCTTCCACCGGTAAGACTAATCTTGACAATTTCCGGTACAAGAACAGTATATTAGGAGGGATTTCTAAACCACCTCAAGAAACTCAGAGGGGTTAGCATTGAAGTGCTTGAGGTTCAGTGCTGGAGAAGTCATCAAGTTGCTGTCGAAATTCTATAAAATTTCCTGTTAATTGGCTTATTTTCTAAGAAGGTTGCACGTGTTGTTGAATTTAATTTCGTAAAGTATAATGATCTAATTGAACAAGTTTTAAATTCAATAATTAAATTGAAAAAAATAAGTAAGTTTAGTGGTCGATCTATTTTGTATGTCCTTTAATTTATTTAATTGTGCAATTTCTTTAATTTGTTACTGCAGCCCTTCGTTTTCACTACCCTTTCAAATAATGCAGGCGAACCAATTAAGAATTTTTTTGACATACAAAGGTCATTCTCATCCAAGCAAATAATAATAATAATAATTAGGGCATTTAGCTCATTTGATTCTACATGTTTGCTTCAAACTATAGTATTGATCTTATAGGTGTTTTTTTTTTTTCTTCCAGCCATTACGATCTCTTGACATTTTATGAACCCAACTACCATTTTTTCCACCAAAATACTATTCAGAACTAATCATGTTATCAACACAAGATAAATTTTAGGAGCAAAATTATCCATATCATCCATCCTTCTTGTTAAAAATTCAACTAATACCATAGGTTGTGAATGGATTTAGATTGTACGGTTAATTTATTTGGGTTTAGTAGACCAAATGTAGCAAATTTTTTTCCTTATATATATATATATATAATATTTAAATTGGTTGGTATGACTTTGAGCCGCAAGGATGAAATTGATAATTTTGTTTCTAAAAAGTTCTCTTGTGCTGGTTTTAATGAGTATTTTTTTCGAAAAAAATGATAATTGAGACCATGATATATTAAGAGACCATAATGATGAAGGAAAAAATTGTGGGATGGACCAAGTGAATTAAAAACCCTAATTAATGGAGTCCGAATAATTTCCTCAACTAAAATAATTACATATTTGAACTTAGTACCATTTCACAATCGAAACATGTATTTATATAAAAAAAAAATTCTTCTTTTTTTTACTATTTTATTCAAAATTAATTTATTTTAACAAAAAAAATCAAATGAAAAGTCAATTAGTCGATTGATTTTGTTTACTAGTTGTGTTCGTCACGAGCTCATTGCCATTCGACGTCACGAAGACACCGGAAAAAAGGCATCTTTTCCTGGTAGTTGTATGGTACAATAGCACAAGAATTTGCCGTTATTTTTAAAAAGAGTCAACTCTTAATATTTTTACGTATATTATTATTTCCAATTAAAACTAATTAAATTGTTTTCGTTACAATTGAAAAGATTAAAAAGTATTTATATTAAAAATTGAAAAACAAAAGAATTAATTAGCCAATATAGATGCACGCTAATAAATAAACGGAAAGAAATATTAGAAAAGAAAAATTACAAAAAGTAATATTGATGGAGTTCAAGATTGATCTCCGGATCACCTCAACTGTCAAAGGTGTCTCTAAGAACAACCAGAAAATATTAGATTATCGGAGTGGATCGTCGCTCTGAGGATAACTCTGATATCTAAATTAGGTCATGTAGAAAAATAGTTGAATTGAATACACTCATATTCTTGTGTGCTCAGATTGTGTTTTTACCAATAATAATCCACCAATTTTGATGGAGTTACCTTATGAGTAGATTGTAATCACTTGAAAGGAGGCTTATCAAATCAATTGTGGGATATTATCCTGCTAATTATTCCTAAAATCACGGAGGTTTCATATTATAAGGTATCTTTCCATGCCTGTCTTTGGGGAGAGCTATGATCTCACAAATGTTCTTAAAACATCTTCACAATCTCTTGATGGACTTTGATAGTCTCGACTAGTCTTCCCAGAGGTCGTGATAAGTAATCTAAGACTTTTAGTGTGTGTAAGGAGCTGTAGACATTAAATCGTGGTATGGAGAGTATATAAGATGAATCGGAGCTTTCTGGGTTGAAGGTCGTGGTTCAGAGACACCTTTTCTAAGCTCATGATAGGTCGGTGTTCATTAACCAAGGTGGTTGCTAACTTACCTTTAGTAATATTGGATCGGACTTTTGGTATTCAGGTCCTTATTACCGTTATTCAAATCGAGTGGTTCTATTCATGCCCGTCTTACCCATCAAATATAGATTTATTTTATTAAATAGACTAAGATTTTATAGCAATTGATTAATCAAGGATTAATTAGTTTAGAGTTCGAATCTCATCAACACCATCTTAGATAAGTAAAATGTCGAGGTGGGTGCAAACAGATAAGGACACCACTAAAAAAAGAAAAAAAGCAATAAAAAGAATTTCACACACTTCATTGAAGACCGAGAAATAGATAAATTATACTTATCATCAAAATATAAGAGAAACGAATGGATTGTATTGTGAAATTCCTTTTTATCCAAGATTTTTGTTCTGGAAAATAATGTTTACCATTCGATCAAGTTGTTTTTGGCATATAAATATAATATATATATTTATTTATTTATCATAACGGTGAGTTAACATATGTTAATCATACAGGTATACACATAAATATTTTGTATGAAACACATCAATACTCTCAATATTATCTTTTTATATAGTATACATGTTAATGTAGAAATATGAATTTGATCAATTCTCTTGTCCTAGATTAAAGGCAATAAATATTTTTTAATTTTTCATCACTATTTTTAGTCAAATGATCATAACATATGTACACACGAATCATTATGTTAATACTTGACTGCAGAGCTTCACATCATATGTTCTACTAATTCTAGTCAATTTACATGTGTCAAATACAGGGAAAGAAGCTTCCATGGAAGAATAAGGTGTCATTTAGATAAGAATAGTAAGTACCTTGTCCAAGGGTCCAAGAAAAACGTTGCTTGGTTTCGGAACGATTGATTAAAAAAATTATTTTAATCACAAAACTCAATCATGAAAGCTACAAATTAAATGAAAAGAAGGATTGATTTTGTTAAACTAAAAATAATGGGATTATTAAGATACGTCTCATAATGTGGGAAGACATCGAATGCATCAAAGAAAAAGAAAAAAAAGATACGCCAATGGAAAAAATATTATTATTATTATTTTTCATAATTTTTTTTAAAGGAAAAGAGTAAAGACAAGGATTATTATTAGGTTAATTTAGTACTATTGAATTTTAAACTTTGAAATTAATAATAATTCTTTTACCATTCAGAGTAAAGTAAAGTTAAAATAAAGTGGAGACAGACTTGGTTACGTTTATATGGTCATTATCAAACCGAATTTAATTGGGACCAAAATGAAAATGAAAGAAGAGAAATAATAAATGAGTACTTCAAAGGATGGAGACATTTTCGAACGAGAGATACGCAACTGACTCTCATTTCAACAAATGGAGGAATGAATGGAAAGGCCAAACAGGACTGGTGCCTGAATTTACAGGTCAAACAAAACAAGCATTCAAGTTCTAAGAAGGTGATCCTCAACTTGATAAAATTTTAAATCCACAAAAGTTGAAATTACAATTTTGAAATTTTGAAAATTCGTAAATGAAAATTCCTTCCCCCTTCACCCAGGCCCCCCACCCAAAAAAAAAAAAGGATATGTTTTGGAAAATGAAAATTTTATTATGGATTTATAAAAAATTTTTATCCTCATCTAAAATTGAATATTTCTATTTTTATTTTTGAATGTCCCAGTATTTAATGTTTACTTCCTTAAAGTTTCTTATTTAATGTTTACTTTTTTAAAGTTTTTTCTCAATTAATTTAACTTTTTAAAAAAAAAAATCACGCAATATAAATGCTAAACCGATGTCAACCAACCCCTTACTACGTCAATGATAACATACTTGTAAGCATTTTTAAGGTTATGAGGTGATCATTATTTTTCGAATAATAATAATAATGACCTTCCAATTATTCATATTGTTTTTTAATAAATTAAATTCCAATTAATCTACATAGATATTTATTCGATCAAAAAATTTTCAATATTGTACCTCTGGTGGATTAGCTGGGGTCCATGCATTATGTCAATTCTGTATTGTCTAAGAAATTAAAATATATTAGTAATAAATTAAATTTTAATGAAAACCGTAAGAAATTTCGCCATGGAAAAAATTATATAAATTGCAACAAGGGAATTTAGACTATAATAATGTTCAGAGATTCCCTAATAAATAATGTAACCAAAATAATTCTTTGACCTTCAAGAAGGTAAAAGAAAGTTCTTTGATAATTCCCATGATTTGTAATTTGCTTATCTCTCTCCAGGTCTTTCTTATTAATTATCAGAGGAATTAGATATTTTAAAATTTAATTTTTGATCAATTTTATACTTAGATCTTTATATTTTTTTTTTTACTATATTTGTTTTCAAATAAATTCTAATTGGATAACTTGATCTTTATAATCGTATTTTTGAAAATAATTCAAAAGTTTAATTAACGATCGCTTGACTACATTAACATGGACAAATTTATATTATACTATTCAAAAGCCAAAAATGGATATTAACTAAAATCTTGTTGAGTTAGATTTTTATTTTTAACTTAGTAAGAAATGGAATTTAGGTGAGTCAGAAACTTAAACTTGTTTCAACGAGATTTTAGTTAATACCATTTCTAACTGTTTAAATAGTGTAATATCGAATTTGCCTCTATTTAATTTGGTCAAGTAATTGTTGACCCTTTTTTTTCCAAAGAATAATTGGATGTTTCAGGATTAAAACTTTGTTCACTTTTTGTGCTTTGGTCATTAACTTTTTTTTCTATGTTAGTTTTCAAACAAATTACGATTAGACAACTTGATCATCCTAATCGTGTTTTTGATTAAAAAAAAAAAAGGCACAGAATATTCAGTTAATGACCATTTGACCAAATTAATTGGGCAAATTTGTTAATAAACTGTTCAAACATTCAGAAAATGAGTATTGACCAAAATGTTGTTGAGCTAAATTCTATTTCTTATTGAGTTAGAAATCGAAATTTAGCTCAACAACATTTCAATTAATACTCATTTTAGTAAGCAAACAAACCATCTCATTTCTGGCCACTTATGCTCTAATGTTCCTACTCAAATGTATTTGTTAGTTAATATTTTCCATGAAACTTTTTTTAAAAAAAAATTCACATTAATAATTGATCTATTTTAGCCCCTCCCAATTATACAGTGAACATTTGGTTAAAAAATTTAATATTCATATATTCTTTTAAGATTTTTTGTTTGATATTTAATATATTCACATTACTTTTCTTATAATTTTGGATCTAACAAAATAAAATATCTTAGCTAAAACTAATTATTAACTCCTTTTATTTTATTACCCTAAGAATCTGATAGAAAAATTGAAAATTTTCACACAAATTTAAGATTAATCTTTTATCTTTATATAAATTTTTGACACTACATTTTCTAATTATTAAAAATAATTAGAAAAAGTTAATCTGATCGATCCAACTTTAATCCCTCCACCAATTCGATTCAATGTCGGATATATTACAAAGTTATAGTTTCTAATTGGTTGACTAAAAAGTAAAAACATCCCTGGAGTCTGGAATTATATCCAAATATTTCGTGCCTAATATACTTTCTGGACTCAAAATATACTTATAGATATTATAATCTATTTTGATATGCTAAAATGATTTTTTTAATAAAAATTTTGAAAATACTTTCTTTAATTAATTAAATAAATTCTTATATAGTCACACATGATAAAAATGATAAAGCTAAAATAAAGACATATAGTTAATACGAAAATGTTATTGGTCAATTTTACATGTAATAGACATAAACGTTATATATGGAAAAATGAGAACAGTGTTGCCAACGAATAATTTTACGTATATGTATTTCCGTCAAAATATAATTCTTTGTTTAATTAATTCAATTATTATTTTCTTTTCTTTTTTCCTTCACCTTCCTGTAGGGTTAGCTGCCACTTCAAATTTCAAAAGATTCCTTTCTCACTCAACACTTCCAATGACTTCAGAATATCCAACTTGTGGGTCTTCTTGGAGAATTTCAAGTAAACAATTTTTTCCTCTTCCTACTTATCTTTCAACAAGTCTCAAACATTTTTCCCCCGCCTTTAAATGGTCATCTAATTTTAAATCAATCTCGAGACATTCTTGGAACTCCTATTAGGCGGTTAGACTTTCCATTTATTCATTGGGAAGATTTTACAAAAAGACTGTTCCTTTTACTATGATATCAATCATCTTTGCTTTTTTCTAACCTTTTTTATGGGGGAAATGGGAACGGTCCGGACTAGTCAATCCAAATGGGCAGGACCAGAATTAAGGTCAACCTAAATGGCAAGCTCTCACAGAGATGTAAATGACAAGATCTCTCCTTCCCGGAAAAATCCGAGATCCTAGGAGCAACGTGCGAGATTTGACTGAATCCTATGGTTATCCTAATTACCTACTGTCACGTAATGGAGAGCCTAATTCCAGGAGGTAACTGATTTTCTCTCTCTACTTAAACAAAACACCCAGTCAATCTACAAAAAGCGAAAAAAAAGGAAGTAAGTGACTAAGCAACGGAGAATGGTCTTTACCGAAATCCTCTCCAGAAATACTGACTTAGGTATTGGAGTTTTTCCCTAGGCGACAGCCCACTCCGGTGACCTACTTTTTCTTATTTTCTTAGGTTGTTGACGATGGAGCTCCATCAAGATTTGCGGGGTGATCCGATCCAACCTTTTTGGACCCATCACTTCTGGCACCGCCTGTGGGAAACCCAAAACAGAAAAGATTAACTTTTTCCCATACATAAAAACAAATAAAGCAATCTAGATGGTTCAGTCACAGCCTTCACCTGTTCAACCACCGCACCGTGATAGACTGTGGGCCACAACACGACTGCGCACTGGAGAGACAAATGCTGCCGCCAACACAAGCTGTCATTAACGGCAACGTAGGGCCAAGCACACATCAAGGCCAACAGTAGTCGACACAGTCCGACCCATCCCAGAATGTCTCGGCCAACAGAACGCTGGTGCAAGAAGGACCGCAAGGGAAACACACAGATGTCACTGCAAATGGCAATAACTCCAGGCCACCAAGGCTGTAGAGATCTGAAGGAACACGAGTATCCATGCCAGCAAATCAAATGGAAAGAATGGTGGCTGCCCTGGAGGGAATCTCAAGCAGTAGAGATTACATTTCCAGTGAGCGTCCTCCGAGGCCTTCCCAGAGAGAAACTCCACCACCCAGGAGGCAAACTAGGCATACTCGGCCGGACAAGCTTCATCCTTCGGAGGCAAGGATCGACTCTTTGCACAATGAAGAGGGTCGAGATTCAGATCAACCGGAACAAAGGTCAAAAGGAGTGAGAATTCAACCAGTGACCGACCTCAGGGAAACTCTCAATGACGGAAGAAGGTATGACTTGAGGGATAGGCTCAACCGAGTGGCCATCTCTAGGAGCCAGGCATAGGGGGCAGTCACTGAAGAGTAGGGGAGCTCGCTGTGACTCCTCTTCGAGTAAGGATGCCCTTTCATCTTAAAATGATTGAAATGATAGGTGAGAATGATCAAGCGGTAGCCCAAAATCCACCGAGGAGAGTAGCTCCCCCAGCCAATCAAGAGTGACTAAGCACTGTGGACCTAACTGAGCCCTCGCCGTTTGTCCATAGTATTCGAATAGCCAGGATGCCTTCAGGCTTCCAAACCCCTCAATTGGGGAAAAAATATGACGGTACTGGGGAGCCACAACAACACATTGATGAGTACGTCTCCTACATGGAGATGTTTGAACACCCCGACCACGTCAAATGCAGAGCTTTTAGGTCCACGCTGACCAAAAAGGCCCAATCATGGTTCAAGGGAATCCCTGAGGCAAGCATCTTAAGCTGGACAAAACTGAAAGAGCTATTTCTGAAAAACTATCAGAGCAGCACAAGGTGCAAGACAGACATCAAGGACCTCTTCCTCATCAAACAGTAGGCCGGTGAGAGCACCTAGAGCTATTACAGTCTTTTCAACGACGAAGCAGTGGAGATCGAGCAAAGGAATGATGCCATACACATCACTGCATTCAAGCAAGGGGGGTACATAGCCCTCAAACTAGCCGAGGAGCTAGTAAAAACAGTTAAAGAGCTGTAGAAGCTCCTGGAAAAGCCAATCAAGGCTGAGGAAACAGCGGTCCAAAAGAAGATCCTGGGCTTCACCTCAACCACAGACAAAGACAATAGAGGACATCTAAGGAGTCCTCAAAAAACAAAGCAGGACAAGAAAGATCTCCAACCCAAGGGAGGAACCTCTGACAAAAGGAGGAGGACCATCCCCGACCTCATGCCCACATCCTCTCATGGTGGTCATGGAGAAGAGAGGCCTTCTCAAGTCGCCCAGGCCTCTCAAGAGTCCTGTGTCCAAAAGAGATTTGGCAAAGTTCTGCAATTATCATAAAGATCAAGGCCATCTCATGGAGGATTGCTTCGACCTCAAATGTGAGATTGAGAGGCTCATAAAAGAAGGCCACCTATAAGATTTCCTAGCAAAAAATGCAGGGCCTGCAAACCCACCACCACCAGCCCCGCAAAATCAAAGGGCCCTGATTGGCAAAATAAATGCCATCGAGAGGAGATTGAAGAGAGCTCGAGAAAGAGATAAAGAACCCTTAACGGTGTCACTCCAGATCGGTGACTTCCTGGTAGACACTGGAAGTGCAGTCAATGTCTTCTATTGCAAAGCCTTTGACCAAATAGGGATTGACGAAAGCTCACTGCAGAAATCAGACACTGCATTGACCAGTTTCAATAGCAGTACGATCTATGCCGACGGAATCCCGAGAGTTCCAACCACAATCGGGGTAGATGGCAAGGAAGTCATCGAGATGATGGATTGGATGGTCGTAGATGCCCCCGGAACCTATAATGCCATACTTGGCCGCAAGGGGGGTCATGGACCTAAGGGTAGAGATCTCCTTGCTCAACTACAGTATGAGAATCCAGGTCGGAGAGGTTTAGATCACCCTTGAAGGAGATAGACAAATGGTTGCGGACTGTTACCTAGCTAAGGATAACGAAGAGAGCTCCCTAGAGCCCAAACAAGAGGAGTGCAGTGACCTCCCTAAAGAGGATGACCACTTCAGAATTCAGGTAGTCAGAAAGGGAGAGAAAGTCTTCCTCAACCCTAAATTCCCTGAGAAAGGGATTAAAATTGGAGAGTTCCTGCCCCCAAAGATTAAAGGGAAGCTGGTGGATTCCCTCGAAGAAAATCTGAAATTCCTCGCCAGGCAGCCCAGCGACCCTCAACGAAAGAATTCCTAACTCTTCTTAATGCTGGGATTTTGAAAGAAGTGGTATAACCAAAATGGCTGACCAACCCTATGGTGGTACCAAAGAAGGAGGGGACATGGAGAATCTATGTAGACTTCACCACATTGAACAAATTTTGCTAGAAGGACTCCTACCCCCTTCCTAGCATTGACCAGATGGTAGACTCCATAGCCGGATACCAGTAGTTGTGTTTCTTGACGCATAAAAAGGGTACCACCAGATTCCAATGGCTCTTGAAGACATGGAAAAGACCTCTTTCATCATAGAGGTTGAGACTTATTGCTACACCAAGATGCCTTTCAGTTTGAAAAATGCTGGGGCAGAATTTCCGTGAGCGATGCATAAAATTTTCAAGAAAGAGCTTGGACGGAACATTGAGGTCTACATGGATGACATAGTGATCAAATCCAAAACTACAGAAGACTTCATAAGAAACATCCGGGAAAGCTTCGAAACCCTGAAAGCTGCTCACATGAAGCTGAACCCGGAAAAATGTATATTCGGGGTCTCTGCAGGAAAGTTCCTAGGCTTCATGATCTCGGAGCAAGGTATTGATGCCAACCCAGAAAAGATCAAAGCTCTGCTAGATATGGAATCTCTTAGAAACCTCAAAGAAGTATAGAGCCTATAAGGAAACATGGGGACTCTAGGATGCTTTATCAGCAAGATGGCAGACAAAGGAGAAAAATTTTATGACATCATAAAAAAGCCAAAGGACTTCCAGTGGTCTGAAAGCTGTCAGGAAGCATTCATCAAGTTGAAGAACTTTCTGGGTAAACCTCCTCAACTTTTTTCCAAGAGATTAGGAGAAGAAATTTGTATGTACCTGACTGCAACCGAAAAAGCAGTGAGTTCAGTATTAATAGTAGAAAGGTTAGGTCAGCAATTTCCTATTTATTATGTTAGCCATTTACTTTGAGATCCAGAGATTAGATATACGGACCTCGAGAAATTTTTGTAGCTCATCATTATCTCCTTCATTAAATTAAAGCCATACTTTAAAGCTTACCCCATAAGATTCCTCACCAATTTACCTCCGAAGCAAGCTCTGGCAAAGCCTAAACTCTCAGGCATGATGATGAAGTGGTCCCTCAAGCTCTCTGGGTACCAGGTTCAATTTGAGCCAAGGAAGGCTATCAAAGCTCAAGCCCTCTCAGACTTCGTAGAAGAATGTCCTAGAGCTCCACTGGAGCACACAGATACTTGTGAAGGAAATATCTGGACCATGTTCACGGACAGCTCTATGGAAAAAGAAAATTTAGGTCCGGGGATTGTATTGATCAGCCCTGAGGGAGTGAGAATCCCTTACTCTGTGAAGTACAACTTCCCAACCTCGAACAATGAATCCGAACATGAAGCTCTCTTAGTAGGTCTAAGGCTTATAAGACTCTTAAATTGCAGAAATTGCACACCAAAATAGATTCACAAGTCATAGCCATACGAAGTAAGAGAAGACAACATGGTCAAGTATCTCAAACGAGTAAGAGACATCAAATCAAAACTCGACTACTTTCTCATTGAACCGATTCCCCAATAGCAAAACTCAGAAGTGAACATACTGTCCAAGGTCTACCGAGAGGTAGTTGGAACCAACGCCAAGCTATTTTTAGAGCAATTACACTCTCCCAACATCAATCGAGGGGAAAGTCTGGTCATAGAGGATCAAGCACATTGGATGTTGGCGAGCGAGCGAAAGAAAGACATTTCACAGTGGGAGAAATGGTCCTCAAAAGATTAGATGTTGGCAAGCAAGGCTGGGAAGGACCCTACCTAATCCAAGAAGTCCACAAGGGAGGAAGCTATAAATTAGCAGATCTTTAAGGAAGACAACTCTTGAGACCTTGGAACGCTTGCCACTTGAAAAAGTTTCTATCCTTAAAGGTCATTGGAGACCTCTTAAACCTACTGCACCTCACAAAGGTCCATGGCAACCTTAGAACGTTCGACAACAACCTCAATGTTAGCTTCAAGAAGCTCAACATAGATTAAAGCTAAGTTTTTAAAGCTTATGTATTAATTGTGCCCGTGTTAAATTTTTGAATGAAAGGCAGTTCAATTATGAAATTATGCAATTGCCGAAAGATTACAAGTATAGAAATCAAAGATGTTGCTCCATGCTATGACAGAAACTGCTGAGTAGTTGTATAAAGGTAAAAAATAAAATAGAAGAGTTGAGAACAGACTCTTTGTGCTGTAGCGAGTGTAGAAAAATAAAGCAGAAGGCTACAAACAGACCCCTGCAAAGTATTCAGTACTCAACAAAACATATAGTAGTCCCAATGCTATTACAAGACTTCCCAGGAGGACAAGTCAGAGTTAGAGCTGGAAATCTCAATTGGGGGACCTTGAAAATTTTTCGTGTACATAGCCATCCTCTCAGCTCTACGATGAATGGTAGCACGGGTCTTGCTCGCCACCCCAACCGATTCAACACCACGGCCTAGCCCCTCATTCCCAATGCCCGGTCCTCCTTTGCCAAGATGCATAGTAGCTCGGGTCCTATGACCTCTCCCCTATGGAGGAATAGAAGGCCCGATAGAGGTCAGATGCCCTTTACCATTACTTGACCCGATGGCACTTTGGCTCGGGCCAGCGCTTGCTTGGCCTGCTCCATAAAACCAGTCAAGGCCTCTAAACACTGTCAAAAAAAAAAAAAGAGGGGCTGTCAAGCATACAGAGAGGATAGAAGCAGCAAAGAAGCTAACTTTAGAAGGCTTACTTGCTAGAGGGAGAAATTCCCATACTTGCATGTATCTAAAGGAGGTCACATAACATCCCCCAACATAAACCTGTAGGATCTAGGAAAGACCTCGGCCAAACAGAAGAGAGGCACCCGACCTTAGGCCAACCAAAATATGCCAAATTCATTAAAAGATCCATATGCTACACTAGGCCAAGGACAAGGGGAGGAAGCTTATTGTACAAAAGTCGGTTCAGGTTCCAATTAGGGTATCTCTCCATCAATGAATCATCAAGACGGACGAAGAGAAATTGAGATTTCTAGTTCCCCTTTAGAGACTAAACGCAGCCCAATATTGGATGTAGTGGCACCAGCCTCAGGTACACTTAACTGAAGGTCGAGGGAACCTCCACCTTGAAAAAGCATCAGAAAAGCTCCACGGATACTGGAGCCCTGTAAAGATGATAGGTCGTTATGAAAGTGACTATCATCTTGATGGAATGGGGAGTGAACTAGGCCAAAGGCAAATTCCAAAAATGGACTCTGTCCATAAAGAGGGGATAAAAGAAAGGAAGAAGGAGCCCTCCCCAAAGGCTAGTGCGATGAAGAATGGAGTGGCCGGTACGCTGAGAGTGAGGGCTCTCAATCAGCGTGGCAGTAGTGAAATAACCCTACTCTGCTGCCATCTCCACTTGGAGAGCCTTGATGTCAATAGGCCTCAAAGAAGAGTCCTAAAAGGGCACCCTAGTCTCAACTAGGTCATGAGTTAGACAGGGGATGTCATGAGCCTGGGGAAACTATTGAGGATAGTAGAAAATCTCATTAGCTAGAGATTCAGAGTTTGAGGTGTCTGGATTGGAAGCCATTGTAACCAAGAAAGTTCAGATGAAAGCTCAGAAGAGAAAAGAAAGGAGCTGGTGCAAGGAACCGTAGAGAGATAGAAGATAACTCAGTAAAGAGCAATGATGAAGAAAAAAGATACAATAAATTCTTCAAAGTTAAGAACTCCTCAGCTGCTCACTAGAGAGTCGGAGCGGGTCAACCTTTGGCCTTCTAAGATGGGTCATTTTCCCAGATTTGGGGCAGGTCAACGGTTAAAAAACAGAACTCGTTCCAACTTCCTCACACAATAAAAAGAAGAAGAAGCACAGCGCTCTCCTTAAAAACATGATATAGGTTGGAGCTACCAAAACCCGAACTAGGCAATCTTCAAAAATCTTCAAACAGATTTGATAGCAGATTTCTCCTTCTTACTGATTAATGTTCTCCTCTTGGCCAACCTCTCATTCTTGGAGTTAACATGTTGTCCATAGCCCACAAAGCCATCCTCTTAATAGTACTTGCGGATGGACTCAACTTGAGGAGAATGCTGAGATTCTCTAGAGGACCCTTTTTCAGTGGTGTTCTCTCAATCCTCCAATAGTGATCTCCCACCAAGCTTCTAGAAACAAAGGAATGCACCCTTTTTGCAAGAAAACGGTGTTGTTTTACTAAGAGCTGCAGCCTCAAGATGGTAATCCTTAAAATACCTGAAGATCAGCCCCACAAATAGTTGCAAGAAAACTGTTCCAAAGATCTCGACTTAGAGATGGTAGCCCTTGAATACCTGAAAGCCATATCAAAGACTTGGAGATGGAAGCTTTTAATACCTGAAAGTCAGACCCGCAGCCTGAAGATGGTAATTTCTAATACCTGATGGTGATCCTCAACGCCTGAAGGTCAGACTTGCAACCTATAGACGGTAATTTATAATACCCGAAGGTCATGTTGGCAAGTCCCGAGGTGTGAGTGGGTAAGGATTTTCTACCACCAACCTCACGGGTCACGGACCCCGAGGTCATTGACCTCCAAATAAGCATAACAGAGGCTGCACTAGACCACGACCTACGACCTTGTGAGTTTCGGCCTTGCTCATGTACCTTTCATGCCATGACTAGGTATGCACAACTCTGCTCGAAGCTGAAAAATTATAAAGATAGCTTGTAATCCTCAACTAGAGACATGAATGAAAAGGTACCCCAAAAGTTAGTTACTGCAAGGAATCGGCAGACCTAGTAGTAGCAACGACTTGAAGATAGTAATTTAGGCACCAACGACCAAGGAGCTCGTCGAGCCTAAAGGGGTGGGGGGTAACGATGGGTGAAACAGGCATGGCCAAGACTATTAAAACCAAAAGGGCAAGACAAGGACTAAGGTTAACCCAAATGGGCCAGAGGGCCCCATGCCTTCAATACTTGAAAGTCAAACTCATAGAGTCAATAAGGACGAGTGGACAAGCAACTCACCACCATCGACCTCCCAGATCATCGACCTCTTAAATGAACTCGAGCTAAGGTCTTGCTAGACCCCAACTCCGACCTGGCAAGGTCCGATCCAAATCATAAATCTTCCATGCCATGACTATAGGTGCGCGACTCCTAGTCACTCCAAGGAGTCAAGGATCACTCTGTGCGACCTCACCAGAAGAGATGTTCGAGTTTCTCAACATCCACGGGGAGGTCGCGAAGATGGTCTAAAGGTCGGCTAGCGAGCTCGTAGCTTTCACAGATATGTGAATGGCAAGATTTTTCATTCCAGGGAAACTCCGAGAACCTAGGATTAACTAGCGGGATTTGACTGAATCCTACGATTATCCTAATTGCCTACTGTTACGTAATGGAGAGCCCAATTTCAGGAGGTAACTAATTTTCTCTCTCTACTTAAACAAAACACCTAGTCAATCTACAAAAAGAGAAGAAAAAAAAAAAAAAAGAAGTAAGCGACTAAGCAACGAAGAACGGTTTTTACCAGAATCCTCTTTCAAAATATTGACTTAGGCATTGGAGCTTTTCCCTGGGTGGCAGTCCACTCCGGTGATCTACTTTTTCTTATCTTATCAGGCTGCTAATAGTGGAACTCCATTAAGATCTACGGGGTGATTCGATCAAACCTTTTTTGGACCCCATCACTTTTAATAGACAAATCCTAGTGAATGGTAACCTTCATTAGCGTTTTGTAAAATATATATATATACAAAAAAGATAATTTTTTATACTTCCCCCATTCAAAATTTGATTTTAACAAATTTTATGGAAAAAAGATTGACTCAATTAGTTTATATTAAATATAACAATATCAATTCTTTTGGCTAATTTAAGAAATTGAAAATTCAGCTTTTAAAAAGAAAAAGAGAAATTCAAGAGAAAAGAATTTTTATAAGTTGAAGGAGAAAATTAATTTTGAAAAATTTAATAAAATGATAAATTTAGAGCAGTTAAATAGTGACATTTTTATTTTTTAGACATAATAAGTAATCCAAAGCATCACATCCCGTCGGCTCTCTTTAATTGACTTTTATTTGATTCTTCCTTTCATTCACGCCCGCGAAACAATTAGCCCGGCACCTCCTCTCCCCGCATATTCCAATTCGGTTATCTTCCCCAAAGATCCCCTCCGTATCTCTCTCTCTGCACAGACAACTCCGTTTCAGCACCGGCAGAATCAAACAGAAACAGAAAAACCCTTTCCATTTCCTTTCCATGCAACCGAAAACCAATTTCAATTTGATTATTTATTAATCAATCTTTCCCAAACTGCTTCCATATTTCTTAATTGGTCAAAACAAACATGCCCATGGATCGAGCAAACTCATTAGACTTTTCCCAGTCGTCTTCTTCTTCGTCGTCGGTGGCCAGCGGCCTCAGAGCGGGCTCGGGTACTCCGGTTGTATCCATACAGTGCATAAAGGGAAGTTCACGAGCCGACGAGTGGACAGGGGACCTATTGCAAACCGGGGACATCGTCGAGGAAGTGATCATCGGTAACTCAACAATCCGATCGCCATTCAAAAATGGAAAAAGCGGGTTGCAGAAAGTCCTTCACAGTTCGTTCAGGAACAAGGAGACTTCCATTCAGGTGATTGTTAGAAGAGGCGCGGATGAGATTGCTGAGCTTCACGCTTGTATTGTACCTAATGAATCTGCCGGGAAGAAACAGTACATGTTGAGAGCCATTGATGATCCGAATTATGCTGTCGGATTTGTTGATCGGACGGAAACCGACTGCCTGCAATTGCAAGGTTAGTACTCCTAATGCTACCTTTCTACCAATTTCTTGATTTTAATTTAATTTTTTTCTTCTTCTGTGTGTTTTTTCAATTGAGGTAATTTTATTTTAAGTTCATACACGTTTTTAGGGCTTGGTCTATTTAATGATAATGTTCACCGTTTGGACACTGATGGCAACCTCTTCTATTCTTTTTTTCCGAGGGAGTGGTAAATTAATAATGGGAGGGTTGATTTTGGGTATAGTTCAATTTTGGTCAATGTTTATCGAAACATTCATTACATATATGATTCTACTTCAACGTATCTGCACAAAATCTTTATTGGTGACTTTATACATTTGGCTTTATTCATTTTTTTTTTGTTTTTTTGGTCTTTGGAAGAAGTACAAAATTGTGTGGGTAATGGGTGTTTAAGAAATTTGAATAAATTAAGTTAACTTTTCTAGTTTATAATGGGATAGGTTTGATTTAGTTTTAGAAGATTAGTTTGGTTTTCACAATTTTAATTTTAAAATAAAGCTGCGTGTTTGAGTCAAGAAAGTAACAGATGTCATAGGATTAAGGTGAAAAAGAGACCAGATAGAATCAAAATAAAAATAAATGTTGAAATTAAGGTGGCAAAAGTGAAGCAATTAAAAGTTGAAATTAAGGTTGGGGGAATAAAGGAGTAAACTATATTAGAATGTTCAATTGAGTATAAATCCAAATAAAAATTTCTATTAAGAATATTATATATGTGGAAATATAGATGTATAAAATTATTTATGGATAAATATATGTTTATAAATATTCAAAATTATTTAAATTCGTTTGACGGAACTTCTAATATACATTTTTTACACATTATATTTGCTACACCAATAAAAGAATTTACGTATGTGTCTTAATTATTTTACAAACTAAGTCCTTAAAAAATAAAGTATACTTAAAGTTAAAGGTGCTTGATCTTTGTTTCATGGACAAGTGTGAAGTACCTTCAACCTATTTTTCTGGAAGAAAATTGTTAATTTAGAACATAGGTATATACGATATTGAACCGGTCAAATTTTTGAAAAACATAAATTAGGGTTATTATAAATAGTACACATTATATTATGATATTCGGTTATATATCAATTATTTTTAAATCTCAATTTTTTTTTTAATTATTTGAAAAAGAATTATTTTACTACATCATTATTAAATATCAAAAATAAAAAGTGAAATTATGAATTTTAGAAACTAAAATTACATCATTTCCTTAATAAATTTTATTACCAAAAACAAATAAAATTTTAATTTGCAATTAAATGTGACCACCAGCTTAATTGCGGTACCATCCTAAAAACACATAGCTAAATAAAGTGTCAAAGCATGGAAGGATCTAAAAAGCTTCCTTAAATTTTCATAGTCTTAATCTATTAAAGTGGGAGCGAACCTAATAGATTTGTGCACAAATTTTGACAAAATAGAGGGAGCCAACCTTGTTCTAAAAGGTCCCTTTCACATTGACCTGGAGCTGGAGATTGTTCTAGTATTTTATTGGCCCACCATTTAATTGCCTATTGGTGTGGAATGCCATTTTCGGAAGACTTTTTACACGGGAATGTTAATTGGAATCTAATGGTAGTAGTAGTATCAGGGATGTAAATGTCTTTTTAACTTTATGGATTCTCATTAAACTAATTAAATTTAGAAGCGAATTTTCTTTTCTTTTTTTTTTTTTTTTTTCAAATACCGCTAAGAAAACCATCCCAATTGTATCCTTTTCCTTTTTTCTTATCTTTCAAAATTCTGAAGATATAAAAGTTTGGTATGATAATTCTAAAAATTTCTAGTTTGTTTCCCGATTCATGGATTTTATATGCATTTAGTACTTTTTAAATTAGTAATCTTAATGGTGTTTCTTATTCTAACTTTTTAAAGGTGATTTGACTCTCCTTTTCATGTATTTTTAACTCAATAAATATATATTATTTGCTAATCCTTATAATTACCCCTATAAATAATCTATACATCATGAAATAGAGGGAGTATATAAGATTTATTTATAATATGTAGCAAACGAGAAGAAAGAGAGAGATGATGGGTATAACACTAGATAGGCACAATTTTCTCGTATACTTCAACTTTTATGAAACATTGATTAAAAAATAATAACAGTATAAATTCTTTTAACGTTACTATTTATAACTAACTACACACACTTTTTTAAACCGAAATTGATACAAGTTTTATTTTCAAAATGTTAGCAAACAACTTGACTGGTAGGTTTCCATGAAATATTGGCATGGAACACGACATGAGTAATTGTCTAAATTTTTCAAAAGTTTCTCTGATAGATGGATGGAGCCAGCCAACCTAATTGATTCCTATTTGTTTTAGCTGGAGATATATAGTGTGAACTTGTGATGTTTGTATATATAGTACGAACTTTCCAAAAATAGTGAAACAATCCCATCCTTATTCACTTGCAATTGACTTTCTAGGACATTTATGCAGTGGGTAAATTCTTAATTTCTCAAATGGGCCTTTGGTCTCAAAAGTTTTCTTTTCGTCATTATGGTCCCTCAATATTTTATGGGTAGCCGTTATAGTCTCAATTACTATTTTTCAACGAAACATTAGTAGTAACTAATCATTTATCGGCATAGGATCACATTTTAGACGAAAAATTGTCATATCATCCTTACTACTCAAAATCTAACTAATCCATCTATATATATATATATATATATATATATATATATATATATATTTTTAAAAAAACAGT
>JAOXNR010000013.1:2565037-2596227 GCA_028571225.1 Parsonsia alboflavescens
TTATGAATTCTTTATATGTTTATAGGTTTTTATTGTAAATTAATAAATATATATACTATTAATTTGAAATAAATTATACTATTTACATATATTTTAGCTTATAAAATCAATAATTTTTAATTTTAAAATTAACCGGTTCAATTTATATTCGATTCCAATTAAATTCCAATTGAACCATTGAATTGTAAATCAGTAACTTTTTCGATTTGATGACCAATCAGTTTCTGAAAACATTGAGTGCATATATACAAAAAGTGCCCTTTCAAACTCTTGGGCAAGTTTTTCCCTAAACAACAATTGAAAACGTTAATAGTCATTTAAATTCAAATTAGTTTGGACATATTTATATGGTAGATCTTGTTTTTTTTTTTTTCCCCTTACAAATTTTATATACTTTTCTTTGGATGTTTCATGTAATGTTTTTTTTTTAAAAAAAATTATTATTATTTAAAATTTATTTAAAAGATTCATTAGATCTTTTTGTCCCTGAAAATATGTATATGTGTATACTTTGCCCCTCGGCCCCTCGGCCCCTAAAAACGGGAATTTTAGCATTTAATGCTTCCGTCATACAAAATTAAAAATTTACTTCTAACTTTACATAATAATAATTAAAAGTATAGTTAAACTGAATTTTATATTTTAAAATTATTCTTAATATAGCTAGAAATAAGATGAGATTATGATTTAATAGGATGAAAATCTTTTACATTAATTAGAATGTTAGTGAAACTCATTTATTTATTTATTTTTTTTACAAAAACATTTAATGAATGAAAATACATATTAAAAAACGTAATACTCCCTCCGTCTGGATTTGAATGTCTCATTTTGACTTTTATAAATTTTAAGAAAATTAGTTGAATTAATTCATTTTACGCTTAACAATATCAATTCTTTAAAAAAATTTTAACTAATTTAAGAAATAAGACATTAATTTTTGAACAACTTAAAATAGAAATATTTACATTCAATTCGGAATCAAAGGAGTGTCATGGAGTAAAATTTTCGTATTTAAGGGAGCATGGAGGCACTGTGAATTTTGAAGGACAAAATGGTAATTTTCCATAGGCGGCCGACTGGTATAGCGATGCTTCATCCAATCTAAGAACGTTTCGTGTTCAAGTATTAGATGTATTTCTTATGTGGCCCATAAAAGTGGTTTTTGCTACGAAGTCCAACAAGAACTGACTTTAGTAGGCCCAAGAAGTCAACAAGAAAGCATAACTGGGTAGGCCCAAAAATCCTAAACTAACTTCGTTAAGCTTTTCAAATGCTATTCTGATTGGGTCAGATATTTACTACCGTACTACGACAAAAGTGGAACAATTTTCAATGTCTGAATCACCATTTATTTTGGGTCCACTGGTGATTTCTTTATATATATATAAACAGATTTGTTAAGGTGGGCTAAGGAGCACGTCTTAATGGGCATTCCAATCGTTACCGTTATGGAATTTTTGCTACAGTACTCATGCAACCAACCAAACGGAGCAAAAATTTCATAACGATAATAGTTAGAGAGCGCATTAAGACGCATTCCGGAACGCGCCTTAACAAAATCGTATATATATGTTTTTAACCTGTTCCAATAGTTTACACGCACTTCAAATACCCCACACTTGTGTATCACCACATTATAAAAGCAGCAGATGTAGATATTAAACTGCTTTAGAGCTATTTTCTAATTTTTAATTATTTTTAAATGTTAAAAGTATTTATAGTTTTATTTACTAATTTTTGTAATAACAAAAATAATTAATATCAATCTCTTTAAAATAATGTAAAACATGTATTTCATTTACATATGCTTTTTTCCTTTGACCGGCAGACTTTCTTGTATTTTTTCTTTTTCTGAAATTTTCCACCCTTTAAGATTGAAAACAAAGATATAGATATTCAAACGGTAAATTTTTTGCACTCGAGGACATAATCAAGTGATTTGGAAGTGTAACTTTCATATCGTAAGTGCTTTGGAGAGTTGTAGGTTTTAGCATGTAAAAACATAATACAGACATCGCTAAATAAAAAAATAATAAAGAAAAAAACAAGAGTAAACCTCTTCTTCACAAAATTGATGCAATTCCTTAGGAGAATTATTGGGGTTTGAAACATGAACACCTCCAGTTCTCTTTATAACCACAAATTGATAGAAATTCTGGTGGGGCATTCAGAGTTATTATAATGGTCATATTTGAGATATTCCAATGGATGGAGAAGTAAATGTGATGATTAAAAGTCTCAATTTCAAATTTCATCGATATCCTCTTAGATTGAATTATGTACATGTGTAGTGACTGCTCAATTATGATGGGAAGGAGCAATAATAATGGTTATAATTTTAAAAAAAGTCTCTAAAATGAAAGTCAACAGCACGTACAAATATAGCTAATTAATAGTTACTAATAATTATATGTTTAGACATTTACAACATGGTTAATGATGGTGGTCGTAATCTCTCGGGCATTGTGGAGACATATAAATGTGCTCTCAAAAGTGCCAAAAAAAGGGGAAAAAAAAAATAATAAAGAGCCAAAGAAGCAGCAGAGACAATAAAGAAAAGGCAGCCCATGCTCATAGCCAATATAAGACCACTCCCCCCCACCCCACCCAAAAAAGAAAAACCCAAGAAGATTAGAACGCATTTATATATATATATAGAGAGAGAGAGAGAGAAGGACGGGGGGGGGGGGGGGGTTTAATTATATTATATTCTCGTAATTAAACAACATGACCACAAAGAGTGCCCCATTGTGAGTAGGGATATTCATGATGCCTTGATGAAGAATTAGGTGGAGATGATGAAACATTGTGATGAAGATGATGATCTGGTGAATTTGTAGCAGTACCACTCCCTCCACCTCCAGAAGAAGAGAATTGCCTCATTCTCATTTGGACAACCTCTGCCTGTGCAAGTGCTAACTGTGTCTGAAGAACATCAATCTGCTGTTGTAATGATGAAATTGCCCCTACACAACCATAAACTGGATCCCTCACCCTTGCATTTGCTTCATACACCATTGAACTCACCGCATCTCCCCTCTGCTGCTCTGGCAATTCCTGCATCCATTAAAATTAAATTTATTTATTAATCTCAATTTCGAATAGATCTCTCTTTTGATTTGTCCTTAATTTAAATGAAAATAGATCGGAACGTTATGGAATATATACGGTAACATATCATGATCTACTTGCTTTGAGATAATTATTCTGATTTGTTACGAATGTCAAAGTAACTTAGAGTTATAAGAATACATATAATATATTTATTATGTTTGCCAATTGAGAGGGAAGCAAATTAAGACTAAATGCATGGATGGATGAAATGGGGTAATTAAAACATAGAGATCCTTGGGTATATATATAGTGGCTTTTGGACAATTGTGATCAAGGTTGGTCCCAAGATGTTGACTAATGCCATTTACTTTATTGTGATTTCATGATTACATATGATTCAATTACTCCACTTAAATAAATTTGAAGAAAATACACATATACTGTATAATCTTTATGTATTCTTCCATACATATGTATGGTGTGAATTCATATGGGTAAAGGAACAAGAAAAGATGAAATTAATGATTATTAGCACATGCACTTTTCCAAATTACTAAGGAATGAAGAAATCTTTGACCAAAAGTTGCAGGTTTTATGCAGCATGAATGGAAAGGAAAACATGTATTGATTTTGTCCCCAAAAGACCTATTTAAGGGATGGGTGTGGTCTAAAGAAAAGATCAGACCTTCTTTTGTATGCAAAAACATACTAAGATAATGACCTTTATTCTTCCTCAATAGCACTAGATCCCCAAGTCGTAAAGGTGATTAAAGGGCATGGATTTCTTTTATCCAAAATTTCAAAGGAATGGTTTGCAAGGCAATATATTCATGACTTTAAGAAGAGGAAAAATGAAGCAGCAATATGAAATGATATGTGTACTTCCTAGTTAGAACCCGAATTGAAGGATCATATTTTTATTTCGAATTATTAAAAAATGAATATCTTATTCTTTAAATCAGTTAAAATTTTGTTAAAAAATTAATATTGTCGTGATGCTTAAAATTGATGAACTAAATTGGCTAATTTTTTTTTAAAATTTTTTTTTTGTAAATGAACAGAATGAGACATTTAATTTCAAATAGATAAAGTGAATAATTGTGTGAACAGAAATGGAGCAGGAGTTGAAATGACATATCGTTTCAAACATATACATTCGTGAAAATATTGACAAAATATTTGATAAAGATGTTCTTGATGTAATGTAAAGTCATAGAAGTGGGGCATAATATTATAGAAGAAGAATATATATTTCCTCTAAGAAAGGGAGAAAGAAATGTGCCAAACTAAATTGGTTTTATTTTCTCTATATATAATAATGATTGATGATAGCTTTCAAACATTTGCAACCAAAAAAAAAAAAAAAACCCCAAAAGATCGGGGTGGAGGGAGGAGAGAGGAGAAGCATGGCAAAGTAAATTCTGGGTTTTTATAGATGTCAAAAAAAAAAAAAAAAATATATATATATATATATATATATATGTATATATATATTTATATATTGTGTCAGTAGTTTAATAGCATTAGTTTTTTTTTTTTATAAAAAAAATCGAGATAAATAGGTAAACAAAAAAGTCTTCATCACATGTGCAACATTATTATAAAGTCATCTTGTTGTTCTTATAAAATAATACGACAAATTTAAGATAGTACAAAAAGTATTATTTCTATAATTTCTTGAATATTTCAACAAGCCAATCAAAGTGCAATTTAATTCACGCAACACGCGTTACATAATTATATGAGTTATTGCATAACATTGAGATGTTGTTTTGATTCAATTAATGAATTATTGCAATATTTGACAAAACGAGTATCTTTCCAATGAAAATACACAAAATATAGATTAATGGTTAATCTATCAATTTCAACTTGTGCCATCCATCACAATAGTATGGAAGGGGTTTAACAAAAGGATAGACAAAATGAAGTGGAAATTTTGTGCAAATATATTTTGTAACTTTCTTTTCATTTCGATTTATATATATATGAAGTGGGAGCCATATGTGGCATCATAAAGTGTGTCAAAATTGATTGAGAAAAGATGGCAAAAACCCTTTCACCACCCAAGAAAGATAAAGCACTCACTACACAATTGCTACTTGTCCAAATGTGATCTCAGCAGCAATTCTCTCTAGGTTAAATCTCATCTAAACTTCCAGAATTCAAACCAAATCAATGAACTATAAACCCTTTAATTTAGCTCATCAATGTTCCAAGTAAAACAAAATTCTATGAAAAGTGTATCGGCGCACTCCACATAAAATGCATTTGTGTATATCCACGTGATAAACCCATATGAGCAATTCTACATGTATATACAAACTGCTGATACACTCTGTGTGAAAATATATCCACATGTTAAGCCCATATAAGTAATTCCACATGAATATTCACGTTGTCGATACATTCCGTATGAAAGTATATCTACATGGTATGTCCATATGAGCAATTCCACGTGAATATAAACCCCTGCACTCTAAAGCATCTCTATGTATAAATTTAGAGACCGATGACAAGGACCCTCAAATGCATCGCACTCCCTTAAGATGAGCATAAGGAGATAGATATGGAAAACGGTGTATCATGAAACACAAATCAAAAGGTAAAGGTAGAGAAAGAGTAGTGTAGAACATTAAAGGAGAACCTGAAGCATCTTGTTGACATTGCTTGCACCAAAGACCTTATGAACACTGGCAAACTTTTGGGGCTCATCAGCTGGAAAATAAGGCGCAAAAACACAATCCTTAGCACACCTTCTTCTCAGAAGCTTGCATGCTGCACATGGGGAAGCTGAACCTTGTTTCCTACTACTATTCTCCTTCATGCTTCTTTTTCTTTTCTTCTGTATATAGAACACAAAGAGTCAAGCTAGGATCAGTCCACTACCACTATATCTTTTTGGTTCACCTGATCATCTGAGTGTAACTAACTCTCTTTAAATTATAGTAACTGCCATTGAATGAAAGTTGCCTTTGCTTTAGTGATACTCTACCCACAAAATAATAATATTATTATTATTAGTAAGGAAAATTAAAGAAAGAAAGATATGGCTTTAAAGTAGAGAAGAGGAGGGGCTTGAAGAAGTGGATGTGGGCTGATTTATATAGAAAAAAGAGGAAGCAGAAAATCTTAAGGGGACCTACTAAGAGAAGTAGCTTTAGATTTTGTGAGCACCGTTTGCTGATTTGATCTTTTGTCCCATTTATTATTTTATTTATTTATTTATGTAATAATTTGTAATTTCACTTTCAGCCTTTGTTTCATTTGGTAACATGTCTTTTATATCCCTTTCTAGAAATGTACTATGAACTTAATATAGTTTTACACAAAATAAAATTGAGAAATTAGGATGAAATTCTCTCAGCTATACAAGTGTACATATATAAGGACAAGAAAATGGACTTCCTTTTGGATTAATTACTACTCCCTCTGTCCTTAATTATAAATTATTTTATAGTTATAAATCTTAATTCTCCACCTAACTTCATTATCGTAATTCCCCACCTATCTTCATTGTGTTTCGAGTGGTACCTTTTACCATCAAGCCAAATAGACTTGACGTCTAACTCCATACTTAAATTTCTTATTATTGTATATATTTTTTCTTATTATGAATAATTTATATACAAATTTTTTTTCCATATAACAAAATTATTTTTTTATTGTATTATATTTTTTAAAAAATCTTCAACAACCTCTTTTTTATTATTATTTATTAAGGATATCCTTTAAAATTTTAATTATAGTAAAAAAAAATGTATAAATCTCCTAATAAAATGAAAATAAATACGAATATTTATTTTTTTTACTTATTAATAATTTTTCTAATGCAAATATTATAATTCAAAATTTTTTTTATTCCATCCAACTAAACAAATTAAAGAATAGGTCATTATAATTTCGATTTAATAGAAATTCAAACCATTGATGTAAATTAGGATTATTCAAATTCAGAAATCAAAATATGTAAGATTTAAATTTTCAGATATCTTTTTTGCTAACTAGTATCCTTTACATTTGTCTATAAAAGGCACCATTATTGGACTCAAAAACATTGTGAATACAGAGGCTTTTGGCTTGATAGTTCGATTTGTAAACTTCTATACAATTTTATTCCCTATTTATTCAGTTTGTACAAGAGGTTGTGTGATTCAACAATGGTGTGAATCTAAATTTTGCACCATTAGTATTGTCTACACAAATTCGTGGATCTATTAATGATATATATTGTATATTTTCTTTGTTCAAAATTAAATATTTTATTTTAATTTATACTCGTTCTAAGAAAAATAATTGATCTGGCTTATTTTGAACTTCAAAATATCAACTTATCAATAAAATTTTAGCTAATTTAAGAAATAGGTTTATTTTTGGATAACTCAAAATGGAAGTAGGATATTCAACTCCGTATGGAGGGGTATTTTATTATTGATTAGAACGTCGAGGTATTAATTAGCTTAACACATCATTCTGTTGGGAACCGATGAAGTTCATTGCTGATCTTTTTCATATAATTCGATTTTTTTAGCAGATATTTGTCACTACATTAAATAAATTTTATTTAAACTATTTTTCGTTGTTGTTGTATGTTTATCTCATACCTCTTTATTATTTTTTTTTTATTTTTTCAAGTAAACTTATACTTACATGGTATAATAATTAATATTGAAAATTTTATAAAGAAAAATCTCATTTGAGTAAATTACATTCCATAATCCAGAATTTTTAACCAATATTCAAAAATCACCTCAAACTTTAAAATAACTCTATCATAACCCTTCACTTTCAAAAGTTTCCCTATGAAATATTTTATTCAAAATAGAAGTTATGTCATGTACTAAAGATTATGGTAGAGTAACTTTGAATGTTAAAGGTTATGGTTGATCAATTTTAAATTTTAAGTTACTCCTGTTATCCGGAAATGAATGTTTCAAATTTCATTTTAGGTTGTTCGAAATTAAATGTTTCATTTTCTAAGCTAATAAAAATTTTATTAAAAACAATGATAATGGAATGTGTTAATAAACTTAAATCAAATCTTTTTATTAATTTTAGAGTATTTCTCAGCAATATCAA
This sequence comes from Parsonsia alboflavescens, assembly GCA_028571225.1. NCBI lineage: Eukaryota > Viridiplantae > Streptophyta > Magnoliopsida > Gentianales > Apocynaceae > Parsonsia > Parsonsia alboflavescens. The sequence continues at coordinate 2,573,174 of JAOXNR010000013.1, forward strand.
AAGTTAGAGATTATAAGTAACAAATAATAATAATAATAATAAACAGGTTCTTGATATGACCGGCCTCACAAGCTTTGAGCAGTCAATTTCTTCATAAATATATAGGACAAACCAGGGGTGTTTGCGTCATTTTATATTAGTCATGTTTCAATTTTTCTAATTGGACAATAATATCCTTTTTTTCAACGAGGTAAAACTATATATGGTTTACATGTCAAATATGTTAGACTTACGAGCAACCATTTAAGTTGACACTTTAAAAGGCTAACCGGGTAGCAAAAATTGACTTTTAACCAATGGTAATTTGGAAGTCCAATCATGCGGGAAAAGTCGAATCCGCATCCAAAATATTTAATATTTAAAATAATTATTAAGTATTTAATCGATTAAATCTTGTTATAAATTTCAAAAATAAGAAGGTGACTCATGTTGAAATAATTCAAAAAATTATAATCTTTGATCCATATACATATAGGAATACTTCTGTGTGCTACATATCACATAAATTCGTATGCTACTGATGGAAAAAGTAACGACATTAGTTTTTTCCAATCTGTATACCTCCCAGTGTCTCAACTTTCTCTTTATAGATTGATAAAACTGACGTCGCAGAAAATTGCTGCTATTTTTTTCGTCAGTAATATACGAATTTATATGCTATGTAGCATACACAAGTATTGATATATATATATATATATATATATATTTATATATAAAGCAATTTATTATAAACTCTAAAATGAGAACCATGTGTTTCATTATATAAATATATATATATATATTTATATATTTATATATATTGTAGAACTTTTAAATATATGTGGAACAAGGGGTTTTAAGAAAATTAAAAAGCAGATCAAATCAAACTAATTCAAACCGAATAATGAGTTTTAAGTTATTTAAAAATTCATTTTTTGATTTTTAAAATTTTTTATTTTCAACCAAACCAAAAATAGATTTATTTGTATATATTATTCTATTTTACATTTCATACTTTATCTTCTAAAAAAAGGTTATATTTTCTTAATTTTTCTTTATATTCTATGTGCTCTAATTCTATATATTGTTATCACTTATCGTATCTTATTCTACTATTAGTGATCTAATTCATTCATTTTAATTAATATCTTTTAGCATGATGATTATTATTATTAGGGTGAATATTTCCAAACATTCTTGAACTTTCCAAAAGTTTGATTTTAGCCATCTAACTTTAAATCATTTGGATTTATCCCCTCAATTATGAAAAAGTATAAAAAGAAGCCTTTCCATCCATTTTGGGAGTTAAACAGAAGCCCTCCCATGTGCTACTCTCATGCTATTGTATAAGGATATTTTGGACCATTTCATTTTGTAATAGCAGATTTTGATTGTGCTACAAATCCACCAGGGAACTCTTAACTTCCTCTCATTTGCATGCATATACCCAAAAACTTCCATCTTTGTGAAGAATAGAAGTGCATTAAAGCGATTCAAAGCAAAATATTTGCAATTTGAAGTGATAATGAAGATCTCTTGTGCCTATTGAAACCAGACCACAGAAGCACCGAGCAAAGGAACTCAAAAGGTCCTATGAGTATCGATAGCTACAATTTTGATGATTGGGGTAAAGGGTAGGGTAAGGAAAGACGTGATAAATGCAAGAAGTCATACACTCCTCCCTGATCAAAGAAAACAACTGAACACCTCAATCCAAAGAAATGCAAGGTTCAACAGGGTAAAGGATATTTTGACCCATACTAACTATATGTTAAGAATTGTGATTTTAGATATTGAAGATATGTACATGCAAGTAAGATAAACGACTTCGTGTAAATCTTTCATTTATGCTTGATTTTAATAAGAAAAGGAGAGATTTTATTGCCTTCTTTTTGGAGCATGCATAAATGTGAAAATTATTTGTTCTATAAATGCTATATCTACGGGGTTTGTTGGGGAGACTATCTCATCTCTGATTTGGTGGGCTAGAAAAAAGGGACATTTCTATGTTTTGTTTGGTTGCTATTATTTTTAACATGTGAGCCCCAGTTGACCTTCTAATAATTATTTTTCTTGTTTTACAGATATGTATGATCAATATTTTACTTTGAAGATATATCATGAGGGTTATTTTGCTACAGATAAGGGGGGTATCCATTATAAAGGGAGAAAGATAAATTATGTTGACTATTGTAGAAGAAGCACAATCACACTTTAGGAAATATGTTCATATATGCTATTTTTTAGGCATTTGGATAGTGATGATTACACAATGTTCACCTATCAAGAGAAAACTAGATATCTTACGACTTGTCTAGTCCCTATTTATAGAGATGAAGAAGTCAAGAAAATGGTTGATCTGGTTGAGAGAGTCAAGATTATTGAGTTATTCTATCACATTACCACATTTGAAGAGGTGGTTGACTTCCACAAGGGTGCACCAGAGTTCAAAGTTTAAAAAGTGGCTTCTGCAGTTAGAATTGAAGAACTAGAAGATAAGCCTACAGTTATTGACAAACCAAAGAAGACAATACAGAGAGGTCGAGGTGTGTTGTTGCTCCCTTGGATCCCAGAACAAGTGAATACATTGAACACAAGTGTTGAAGAAGTTGCATCCCAAACTATTGTTGAAGATACTTTGGTTGCTTAAGATTTTGCAGAACAGACTGAAGCACCTAATGCTACGTAGCAAACTTTTGGCCTTCCAGACAATCAGGTAATTAATGAACTTGATAGCCGAAGAGGAGGTTCTGGTGATTTTATTTATGATGAATGTGATTAGGAGAACGTTGGAGCCCAATGTGATATTTTTCAATCCCACTAGTAGGATTGAAAAGGATGCAAGTGTGGGGGATTGATACATTGGTTGTAAGAGGAGATGATAGTGAGGGTGAAAGAGAAGACAGGGACATTGCAAAAAAGGAGGTCGAAACAGGGCTTGGTGGGGTTAGGATCTTTAAGGGCTGGGGGATTAGAACTTCAAGTGCTAGTAGGGTTGGAACTTCAAGAGGTGTTTGGGCTGAGATTGAATCATTAGAGTTTGATGATTCATCAGATTTTGATTATAAAGTGGAACACTTTACAGATGATGATGACTACGGTTATGATAATGGAAGAAAGTGGTTGCAAAGGAGCTAGGGGACGAGCAAAGGGCATTTGGAAATGAAAATGAAAATGAAAATAAACAAGATGGATGGCTTGAAGGACAACAAGGTGAAGGTCAGCATGAAAATGATGATTTACAAGGAGTTGATGATGATTTATACAGCAATGGTTATGATGATGATGTTGAGAATTTCAGAGAGAGATATCCAGACTTTGATGCTAAATGGGATATGGAGAATCTATCTTTTGATGTTGGTGTGAGATTTACAAGTGCAGGGGAATTTAGAGAAGCTATTAGAAACTATCTAATGAAAGAATGGAAAGCAGTGAGGTTCAAGCTTAATGAACCCAAGAGAGTGAGGGATAAATGTAAGAGCTCTAATTGTAGCTGGATGGTATTTGCAACTATTGAGAAGGCAACTTAAAGTTCAAATTTGGTTGTGAAGAATATGAGACAACAAAACACAAATTGCAACCACAAATGGAGGAATCCACTAATAACATCAAAGTGGATAGCCAAAACTACATGGAAAGGATAAAATTAAATAGAGACATGCCAGTTAAACTTATAAGGCAAGATGTAGATGAAGAATGAAAGTCTAAGATTGGTAGGTACAAGACTTATTCTGCAAGGGCTATAGCAAGGGATCTGATAACTGTTTCAAAGGAAAACTAGTACACACTGTGGTAGAGGTATGCAACAGAGATCAAGAGAACACGTCCATATACAAAAATTGAGATTTATCATCAAAATTATAGAAAGCAATAAGATAATGAGGATGTATTGTTGCTTGGGATAGTTAAAGAAGTGGTTCCTTACAAGTTGTAGGAGATTGATAGGAGTTGATGGGTGCTTCATTAAAGGACCCTATAGGGGTCAACTTCAGGGGTTGATGCTGGTAATGGATGGTGGCCACTAGCATAAGCATTGCCAGAAAAGAGACAAGGGAACAATGGCATTGGTTTTTTGAACTTTTATCCAATGACTTGGACATTATGTTTAGATCATGGTTGGACTATCATATCTAATAAACAAAAAGATACACCATCTGAAGCCCTTTTTTTTTTTTAAGTTCCAATAATTTTAGAATATTGTTGGCTAACTTTGAAGTTTTTGTAGGGACTTGATGCAGCATTGTATGATGTGCTACCATAATGCATTCATAGGTATTGTGTGCAACACATGTATTGCAACTTCAAGAAATTTCATAAAGGAAAAGAAATTAAGGATAGGATCTGGAAGATTTCAAATGCAACAAATTAGGAGTTGCATAAAGCAGCAATGAAGAACTTGGAGGATTATGATAAAGATGCATACCCTTGGATAAAAAATGGACCAACTATAAAGCACTGGTGCGGGGCTTATTTTAGCCATTTCATCAAGTCAGATATGTTGTGCAACAGCATATTTGAATCCTTCAACTCATTCATTAGAGAGGCAAGGGACCAGCCTATAATATCCATGATGGAGAAGCTTAGAGTTTTGTTGATGTAAATGATTGAGCATATGGATTTTGAAGAAGGGGACTGGTCCTTGTCCAAGAATTAAAGAACTTGTGAATCAGAGGGTCATAGGGGTCAAGGAAATGGAAGGTAATCTAGAATTGTCAAGATGATTACCAAGTATCTGAGCCAGCAAAGAAGTAATATATTCTAGATATGAGGAGGTTAACATGAAGCTATTAGGGTGGGGGTTTAAGTGGGATACCATGTTGCCATAGCATAATTGCTATTCATAAGAAGGGTTTAGACCTATGTTTCTTTGTTGATGAATGCTACAACACTGCCTGATTCCCAACATGTTATCACAATGTACTTCAATCGATAAATTTAGTAAAACAATGGCCACAAGCTATTGGGGCTAATATTGGAAGCTCCAATTTCAATGAAACAACTTACCAGAAGGCTAGGAGGAAGAACTTTGAAGAGCTACAGTATAAGATTAAGAGAATAAGAAGGAGGCTTCTTATACATTGTAGAAAGTGTGGTGAAATTGACCATAACATTATAGCCTATAAAAAAATGATGGGCAACAAACTGGAGGTAAGCAGCAAATAAAAGAAAACAATGGACAGCAGAGGGGAGAAAACCAAGGGCAGAAAAGAGGGGACAGTCAAGGGTAACAAAAACAAGGGCATGGGGCTGCACAAAGTGGTGCACAACTGAGAGAAACAGAAAAAGGTAATGTTGATTTTGTACTTTTGGTTTAAAAATTCAAGTTAAACTGATAATATTATGTGTGCAAAATGCAAGGAAAAGGGTGAATACCAATTAGACACAAAATGTGTCACTTAAGACCACTAATGATACTCAAGGGTACATGCTAGTGAGGAAAATAGAACCACAAATCAATCACGAGAGCCCCAGAACCCTAGAAGAGTATGATTTTTTTGCCCTTTTAGTAAGACTTATTTATTTCATTTAACATGTTCTATTGGAATATTTATGAGTTCTCATCTTATTTATTGTAGCCGACAAGACAGTCAATAGGAGAAGGGCAATGTGGCGGTACAAATGCAAACATGAATAACACCATTTAGGTCCTATGAAGCATTTGGTATAGTTTGGTTGGGAGATGAAAACCCAAGAAATAAGTACTCAAGCTCCAGGAAAACAAGGGGAAGGCCTAGGAAGAAATGAAGACTACGAATGTTATTTTGAAGATGGAAGAATTTTGAATGAAATGTTGTTTCTGGATGGATGCTAATTTTGACGTAGTATAGTTGTTTTTTGCTAATTTTGTATATTTTGCATGGTTTGGACAGATGGAGTGTGTATAGTTTTGATAGTCCACTGATTTTGGGATGGATTGTTAACTGATTTTAAGTTGGTTATCTTTATGCAATTGGTTGTGTCTACTGATTGTAGTTGACAATGGTTTTCGTCAAGAAATGTGTTTGTGTAGGGGAACTTGTAAACACTTTTTTTCTAATTGTTTTCATACTAATGAACCCAAAAACATGTAATGTGATTTTCTATTTTGATTTATCTTTATTTATATAACAATTGTTATTGCCTGTTTATCTTCAATTGGTGTCCTTATTTATTTTCAATTGGTGTTCAATATTTTTGTGTTTTAGAAATTGATTCTCCTATCGTTTGGCATAAGTATCAATTTGACCATTGAACTTGTACTTTTTTTCCAATTTAACCATTGAACTTTTAAAGGGGTCAATTTAACCATTATACAGTAGTCCGGTGGCAAGTGAAATCACTCTCTGGCGAAAAGCTAACATTTATTGTCCACATCAGATTTTTATCCATATCATATATAAAAATATCCACGTCACCAATCTAACATGGAAATTGAAAAAAAAAAAGACAAACAAACAATTTCCCTGGGAAAGAAGCAGTATAATGACGAAACAAGAAATGAGTTGACGGGTTCAGATGGTGCTGGGCTTAAGAACAAATGGTGTTTATGGATTTGGTCCCTTTGCTGAGAATGAAGCAACTATCGGTGCCTGTATACGGCGAAAACGCTTTGGTAATTGGCTTATTCTTCGACGTCGCTTCTTGTGTGTTGGAGTCGCTAAAGAGAAAGTTGGTTTAGGGAAAAGTCGTGGTTTGCGATCGAGGTGGTTCGCCAAAGGAGAAGTGGTCCAAAAGGCTGGTGGAATAGGTGTCATCATTGCTAACGTGTGATCGCTAGGTGAAGGATTAGTTGCAGATGCTCACATAATTCCTGGAATTTCATTGACTAAATCAAGTTCCAATATACTTCACAAATATATAAATTCAAATAACAATCCAAAAGCGAGGTTAAGCTGCGGAGGAACTGAGGTCGACATGGAGATGCAAGACGAATAATTTTGCAAAATCTGAAGAGGGTAAAAAGCCATAGCCAAGTTGTCAAAATACTGAGAAAGAAGATGGAGAAAAAAGTGGGGGAAGGGAAGAAGAGAAGAACTCTGGTTTGATTGTTGTAGTTTTTTTTTTTTTTTTTTCATGTTAGATTGGTGATGTGGATATTCTTAGATATGACATGGATAAAAATCTAATGTGGACAATACATATCAGCTTTCGCCGGAGAGTGATTTCACTTGCCACTGGACTATCGTATAATGGTTAAATTGACAATTCTTGCAAAGTAAAATGGTTAAATTGACCCATTTAGAAGTTCAATGGTTAAATTGAAAAAAAGTGCAAGTTTAATGGTCAAATTGATACTTATGCCTATCTTTGGTACATGTTTTTGTTAAACAAAAATTGTCTAAGAAACATAAGTTTAAAAAGGTTTAAGATTAAGAAAGATATTTCCATTGGCATCAAAATAAATTACATCATGTGTGCAGCCAACAATACCAAGTAAATACTACCAAATTCTCCCATCTTATACAAATCCAACACCATCAAATAAACACTAACAAAATGCATTTTAACCTAATCACTCCCAATAGCTTTATGTGTAAAAGCACTAGAACTATCATTTATTGCAACTCCACAATTCATCCTAAAAAAATACATCAAACAAATTTTCCCAATTACAACAACAATACAAAGAATTTTAAACTTCAATTTCTTGTTCTCCATCGTTAGCTTTTGATTATAGCATTTCAATTCTTCAACCTTCACTTCATATTCTTTCACATTATTACGGCCAAGTTGAATCTCCACTTCCATTCTATTATCTACCTTAGTAAGCCGAGGATGACTACTAATGACCTTTCACACATTTCTGAATCCACCCATTGGAAAAAAAAAAAATCACAACTTTAACCTTTCAAAGAACATAAACACTTAGAAAATACAACAGCAAGTGCCAAGAAAGAAAGAAGGGAAGAAATTTGGGGAGAAGAAAATAGAACCTAAGTCTCACCTAGTTTTTGTTGCAATCGACGAATCTTCTTAATGGGTTTTTGTTTCCCCATTAGATTTTGATTGCGGCTAATATGCCACAGTAGCACTTGAGAAGCTAGCTCCAATTTCTGTGCATGGTTATCTTCCAAATCCAGGAATTGAGAGATAGAGGAGACAAAAAGAGAAATAGAAGAGTGTGGGTGGGTAGTTTGTTGAGTTTTATTGGTATTACGAGCCAAAAAGAGGAGGGGATAAAATGGCACCATTATGAGGTGTAATGAAGGGTCCAAAATACCTTGTAAAATAGCATGTGAGTGGCATACGTGGGGCTTCCATGAGGCCTTATATGGTTTTATAGTTGAATTGTTAAACAAAGACAATTTAAAGTTGGAGGACTAAAATCACAATTTTGGAAAGTTCAGGGTTACCTGGGCTTTTTTTCCCTTATTATTATTATTATCTTATTTTAAAAGCTTATTGATTGATAGTTAATATAATCAAATTCATGATGATATATTTGAATAAAGAATAATTAAAAGAATGTGAATTTATAACTTTAACATATTGTTAAAATTTTATAATTGAAATTAATTTTTGTTATTTCATTTTATGTTTTGTTGTTGAAAATGAGGTGTTTTATTATTTATTGAAATAGAATGTCAAATGTAATCTTTGAAGCTTGAGAGCAGCCATTCCCACTTGCACTAGACTCTCTTCACCTTAGTCGATGAAAATTGGAATGCCTGATTCGAACAGATATGAAATATGAAGATTCCAAATTCATAGATATTATTGATTCTTGTTCCCAACATCGTCCCAAGGAAATATGTGTGTACATCTAATCCAAGACCACTTTGTTTTTTCTTCGTGGCCATCCCTCTAACCTATTAGGTAGTTGTCCACTAGCCCTAAACTACTGATTGGTCTAGAGATGATGACTAACTAGAATGCAAAGGAAGGCTCATGGAAAATCTCAATACACTATGGCAAATGAGAAAACCAAGGATAAACACACACCACCACTCGACCAACTTACACACCACTTTAGACTTGGGTAATTCAACCTTGACAATTCTTTAGGTCTTAAAGTTTTGTTGACCATTAGACAAATAAAGATGATCAAACCTTTTGCTGATATGGGCAAATAGTAATCACGCTAAATAGGACCATTAGATTAGCAAATGTTATACATTGCAGCTTTCAAATGTCAAAAATATCTAGGGTTTCCATTGTCTCAGAACCTAATAGCGATGGGATGCATTTTTTAGCTTAATCAAGATCTAGTGTCATGGGTAAGTAATTTAGAGATTTTATGTAAAGAATCCACCTAAATTGAGAGTTCTTGTAAAATGTGGGTTTTAAAGGTGGAGTTTAGTTAGAAAGGATGAAAAAAAGTGATTTAAGTTAAAGGATCAAAATAACCCTGAAAATGGTTATTTTTGGGTGCATTCCGTTATGACTTAACTCAAAAAATGGACAAAAGGGAGCTTTTTGTAGGTTTGGTAATTGAAGGGTAAAAATCGGAACTTAAAAAGTTAGAGAGACAAAACCAGATTTTGAGAGAGTTAGAGGGTATCTAGTGCTTTTTACCTTGATTTAAATCCCCATCCTAAACACCAATCCTAGTGCTAAGCATTAAATTCATTATCAATTTTCAACTCTAAATTTCATTGTATTAATTATTTAATTGGGATTGAGTCCATAATCTATACTTCAAATTAATGATAAAAAGCACTGGATGCCCTCTAACTATCACCATATAAACTTTGAACATTTTGGTTTTTATCTTTCAACTTTTAAAAGTTATCAAAATTGGCTCTATAGTCTATTTTAGGCATTGATCCCTAACGGAATACTATCCCGTGAAACTCGCATGTACTTTTTGAAAGGTAATTTGTCTAAAGAACCCCATTGTCTAAAAAACCCCTTTCTCTCTTTCAATGTCATAATAAAAGGGCATAATTGCCCCTAAATAAATACACATGATTGTTATGTGATGACATTCTATTAGGGTTAAATGCCTAAAATGGATTGAGGCCTGGGGGGGGGGGGGGGTGGAGAGGTTAAATGAGATAACATTTTAGAAGTTGGAGGGTAAGAATTGGAGCATTCAAAGTTAGAAGACAAAAATTAAATTCTAAAATATTTAAGGAGCATAATAAGAGAATAAAAAATTATATTCCCATTGTCTCATAATATGAATCGCTACTAGGGATGCCAGTGGATTAGGGTTGAATCTAAATCCAAGGTCAATCCACAACTAAAGGGTAGGGTTAGGGTCGAATAAAATGCTCGAGGGTTGGGGTTAGGATGTATGACATCAAAACCTGGTAGAGGTAGGATTGGATTATGAATTATGTAGTTTTTAACCTCAACACCCGTTCCTAATTTTAACCTACGAATCCAACTCAAATAACTCTTTTATTTTTTTATATTATAAATTTTATATATAACATATTACCTATATAACATGTTACAATACTCAAATGTAATCCCAATTTACAATGATACATGTTTTTTAATTTGTTCTTCCTCTAGTAAAGTACGCTCTATTTTCTCTTTTTTATGAATCTTAATTTTCAACGGCCACTTTATTTCTCCAGTCCTGTCAATATTATAATATTGGGAGTTTGATTTTCTAAAAGATTAAATTTCTTTCTGAACGATAAGAGATTGATTTTGAAGGTTAAATTTTCTTTATGTATGAATTAATTTATTAAAAATAAGTGAAAATGATAGGTTTTTTGTTTAGGAAATGTTTTTTAGATCATAGAGGGTTAACCCAATTAACCTATCAACCTAGAGGGTTTGCCAAAGTTATTGTTGGGGGTGGGTTCCTAAAGGGTTGGGATGAGATAAGGGTTGGAATTTTTTTTCGAAAATTGGAATATGGATTTAGTCAATGTCACAATGAATCCATCCCATTAACAGCCCTAATCAAGAGCTACCATTTTACAGAAATTAAAAATATTTAAATACAAATATATTATGTCTGAAATAATTCTTTATTTATTTACTGTTTTTACCCATCTCTTTTCGAACTCTTCCTATAACCTCACCTTCAAGGATCAACAGTGGTTTCTCACTTACCTTCGTCCTGTTTCAAACTCAAGATTTATCTGTCCCAAGTGTTGTCACTTACCACTAAATTAGCTTGACTTATTTTTCTTATGGGCTTTTCACCAATAGGGTCCCACTAGTTGCAGTCACACTATAAACGATCCCATACGGTTTTTTTTTTTTTGCCATAACAATTCCACATGATTTTAAGACCTGCAACAATGGTTCACACCACTATTTTCTATCCATTCACATGATGGAGACGGTCACGTAATCAGCACATTGTTCGATTAAAAGGGCAAGACAGTCAATTCATGCCATCCCAACCCTAATCCAATGGTTTCCTACATTAATTAAAAGAAAATTTTGTCTTGTAATTGGTTTCCTAAATCTACTTCATTTTCCCCAATTTCATTTCCCTCTATTTCCTCTCCACGAAATTCACCTTAATTCCCACTTCTCTTCGCACAAGCCAAACCCTTGGGAAAAAAAAAAAAAAAAATCCTAAATCCAAATCCTTCCCTTTTAGCAAAATTTTCTTCCCAGATGAAATCAAGTTAAATGGCTCTGTTGTGTTTGGAAAAAAGATGAGTGATTCCGCACATTCAGGTATAATTTTCATTCTCGAAATTTCTTCTTTTATTTTGATACTTTAATCCAACGAAGGGATGAAAATGATAGGAAGGGTTAGGATAGTTGAGTCATGGTGTATGTCCACTTTGAATATGTTAGTCTAATATGGAAAAGATACTTTTAAAATTTCGAATGGAAGTGTCGATTACTGTATACCTCTATGTTGAGTTGAAATAATTTAAAATTTTTCATTTTTGTTTGCATGCGAGTTTTGTGGTCCCATGAATGCTTCGTCGTTATCTTGGGTAATTGAACTTGTTTTTTTTTATTTTTATTAATTATACATTTAGTCAATAAATGATTTTTTGCATTCCCTTTTTTCAACTTTTCAAAGTGAAAATTTTACTTTGAAAATGCATTGTGGAGGCCAACTTAGGGGTGAAACTTTATCTGATCATGTTGGTGGGAGGACAATAGAAGTTTATTACTGTCTGGATGAAATCTATTCATTATGTGTACTAGACTAAATTGCATTTAGGTTAGGTGCTAGAGATCCATTCCTATTGTACCATTGGAAGGTTGGTTTATTGGATATAGGCTATTATGAATAGAGGTTACGAGTGTGTGAAGAGGAATTGAATAAGATAGTCCACTTTGGAGAAGAAAATGGTTTAGCAAAGCTCGTAATTAGGAAGCTTGAAATTTTGGAATTAATTCTATTTCAAGACCTAGTAATAAGATATCATTTCCATTTTCCAACACTTCTTCTTCATCTAATGCAGGGATCAACAGTGGTCAAGAAATAACTTGTCTTGGTTCTTCGTGGATTCCTCAAGAGGAGGTTTTGGCTTCTAGAAGTCTGAAAAACAAGATAAAAAAGAAACATACAACAACAAAAACAGAAGCTTGAAATAGTGAAGCAACTAGTAAAAAAAGAAGATAGTAAAAATGAACAACAACAATGGCTTGCTTCCTGAAATAACCCCTACAATTTTACCTATTGGTACAAGCCCAACAACTGATACTCTTGGGTCAATTTGTTTCATAATGGATGATTTGTAGGGTCTCAAGAAAGCAAAGAAATAGCAAGTTGGACAAACAACCCAGAGTTTATCACAGTAGTTTGCACAAAAAAGGGCCAAAGCATCTGACCAGTTGGCTATACACCTAGCTCGTGATCTATTTGTTGGTGAAAATTCTAAGTTTGATGATTAGTTATCAAAGGTAAAATCTAAGGGAAAAGAAAGATGGCAAACAAAAGCTCATATGAAGATTCAAAGGATGAAACACATGCAGATGGTGATCTGTTTGTGGGTGAAAAAGGTGAGAGGGATGATTAGTAATCAAAGGCAAAAGGAGGGGAAACAGAAAGATAAAAAACAAATGCTTGGATGAAGATTCAAAGGATGAAGCTCTAGAAGATTTTTATGACGGTGAGAAGAAACAAAAATGAGCAAAAGAAAGGATGTCAATCCAAAAATTATAATGAAATGTTTGGAAAGAGAAGGCTATCCCCGAGATCAGATTGATGACATAGTTTGTAATAGGCAAAAGTCTGAGCCTAGGTAAGAAGGGCAAAATAGTGGTGGGCGCAAAAGGTGGCTTCTTTAAAAAGAGGGGTATAGATAAGGTAGAGGATGAGGATGTGGGCCTATCAATGTATGATGAAGGCCCACAAAATCCTTCTGATCAATCCAGTGAAAAGGAAATGGGTCAAGCCCAACAAAATAGGGCTGGCCTGGCATTGAATCAAAAGTAAGACCCAAAAGCATTAAAAAAAGAATACCTAAACAAACTCATTTATGATCTTGATGAATGGAGTCCAACCGTGATAGCAGGTAAGACAAATTGTGGCAATGACCAAGATATGGATTCTAATGAAGACTTTGACTCTAAATCATTGGCGACCAATGAAGATAGTGAAAAGCCGTCAAGTGTGCAAAGGATTGAGAGGTACAAGTCAAAGGGAAAATTGAGTGATACTTTGTTCAAATGTGGGTAAGAATTTAGAACCAAGAATGACTTCAAGGAGGTAGTTATACACCTTAGGATAACATGGGGAAGACCAACAAAGTTTGTAAAAACTGATAACAAAAGGATCTAGGCTGTATGCAAGGCCGATAATTATGATTAGATAGTATATGCCTACTACATTCAGGATAGGGGCATCTATTAAGTTAGAATTGCTCAGCTAAAACACAAGTGTGGTAGATCATTTTAATACAAGCTTGCCTCACATAAGCTCATTGCATACAATTACCTAAAAGAGTTCAGGACCATAAATCATTTGATGTTGGACATATTCAAGATAAGGTTCATAGGGAACTGAATGCACATGTATCAAGAAATGTGTTGTACAAGGCAAAAGCAACAGCTAGGGACTTGATTGAAGGAAAGTATAAAGAGAAGTATAACCAAATTGAAGACTATGTAGAGGAGCTTAAAAAAGCAAATCCTAGTTTAACTATTTTTGTTGATGTATGTGATGAAGACATTGGGTGAGCTAACCTTCGGAAGGTTTTATATCTGTTTTGTTGCGTTAAGAAGGGGGTTCAAGGTAGGTTGTAGGAAGATAATAGGGTTGGATGGGTCCTTCTTGAAAGAACCCCATCTTGGAGTTCTTTTATCTACTGTAGGCCTTGATGCAAATAACAAACTATACCTTATTATTTATTTTGTTCCAGAGAGTGAAAACACGGAAACATGGCATTGGTTTTTGAATCTAATGTAATAGGATTTGGACATTTATGACACTGAAAATTGGATCATAATATCTAATAGGCAAAAGGTATTTTCTATAAAACCTTTTCCTTTTGTACTTATGCAAAAAAAAATTGAACTTATACATGCCATTGTTTCCATTTTCTGAACACTGAAAACCCCTGCAAATGTGATATAACTTATTTTATATGTCTGTTATTCTCTCTTAATGAATTCTAGAACTTACACTAAATATTTTCTGGTTGCTTTGTAGGGCTTGAATCAGGCTGTGGCTAAGGTGATGCCGGGCATTCAACAAAGATTTTCTGTGAGGTATTTATGTGCCAATTTTAGAAATCCTTCAATAGTGAAGCCCTAAGAATTAAGTTATGGAGTTATGCAAAAGCAACGTATGAAAACAATTTTAGGATTGACAATAAAAGGGATAGATTGATGTACTTATAATTAACGAACTTCGAATGGGCTGAAATTTTATGGCTTGCTGGGAAATGGTTTGCTGATTTAGATTGTTCGGAATCGTTCAGATGGTGTTTCAAGCGTTTTAAGTTTTTTAGATAGTTTTCTGTTATTTTAATGGTATTTTCGTAATTTGCATTTTTTATTGCTATTAGGTTTAGGGTTAACACCTTTTGCGTTTCCTATTGCTATTAGGTTTAGGGTTAACACCTTATATAAGTTGTTTTAGGGTCTTACTATAAGAAAACTACTTTTATTTTTGATTTTGATAATCATATCGAGAGAATGATTTGTTTCTCTATCAAATTCTAATTCCTATTTAGACAGTTTTCTATCGCATGTCGACATCAATTGGTATCAGATCATATTTTGCTTGAATTAATGGATGAATCGATTTATGTTGGTCGTGGACTATGGGCTCATGGTGGCTAGGGTGTGGAGTCCCTCTTGAAGCAGACGAAGAACCTTGTCTAGGGTACCTACGAGACGTAGAAATTGAAGAACAAAGAAGACGAATCTAGGGTTTGGAGTGACAACTTGCGGAGGAGAGATTGGACATTCAATCCGTAGAAGAAGCGGAATTTGAAGATCCAACTGATGATGCAAAGAAGGAAGCTAAACCTTGAGGGGTTTTGAACCAGGGATGGAATCGAGGGGTATGACTTGGAAATCAGAAATTTTCTCATAATTTTGGAATGAAGATCGAGATTCCTGAGTTTCACGGTAAGGCTCATCCTGATGAGTTTATTGACTGGCTACATATAATAGAGAAGTTCTCTGATATGAAGGATCTGATTGAAGAATAGAAAGTTAAGTTAGTAGCTATTAAGCTATGATAACATGCCTCGATATGGTGGGAGCATGTGAAAAAACAGCATGCTAGAAAGGGGAAATCAAAAGTGAATCACTGGGAAAAGATGAAGAAATTGTTGCAGAAAATTTTTTTACCTATTCATTCTAGGCATGAGGTGTTTATTGAGTATCACACTATTAAGAAAAGAGATTTAACAGTCGAGTAGTACACTGAGGAATTTGATCAATTGCGGATGCATTATGATGTGGCTGAGGAAAATGAGCATACAATTGCTCAATATTTGGTGGGACTACGGTATGAAATCTCTGATGTTGTCCAATTACAGCAATATTGGACCTGTGAGGATGTGTGCAGATTAGCCTTGAAGGTGGAAGGTCAGTGTAAAAGGAAGGACAACAATTCCAAATTCTAAAATCGGTGGTCAACAAAGAATCCAGAGGAAAATCCAATTCAACAACAGTTGCAAAGGGTGCGGGTTCCAAACCTACATCCAAGGAGGGGTAGAGTAGTGTTGGAACTAGTAAGGGAGGAGCTGCAGTCAAGCAATGTTTCAAGTGTCAAGGATTCGGACATTTCGCTGCTAATTATTTGAACCGACAGTTTGTGACGCTTGTTGAAGAGCTAGCCTATGATGAATATGATGAGCTAGTCTATGTAGATGTAGAACAAGAAGAGGTTATCAATGCTGATTTTGGAGAGTCAATAGCGTTAGAAGAATTTTAAATGTTGCTATGGTGGACGACGAATCGTAGCTTTAGCATAATATTTTTCTTACTAAGATCACTAGTGATGGAAAAGTATGTAGCATGATAATAAATGGAGGGAGTTGTAAGAATGTGGTGTCCACTATCATGGTGGAGAAGTTGGGGCTCAAAACAGAAGATCATTCTCAACTATCTAAGCTGTCGTGGTTAGGAAAGGGAATGAGGTGAAGGTGTACAAGAGGTATCTTGTGTAATTTTTGATTGGAAAAAATTATACTGATGAGGTGTGGTGCAATGTGTTTCCCATGGATGCTTGAAAGACACAGCATGATGGCTTCAGAAATACCTACACCTTCAAGATTTATGACTGGACCATTACCTTAGGTCCTTCAAATTTGATAAAGGAGGCGAAGAATAATATGTTGTGCAAATCAGAATTTTAGGAACAGGTACTAAAAGCACCAAAGCTTTTCCATTGTGGTAATGAAGCAAAATTTTGATAGTCTTGAAGTTACTACACAAGTTGCGCCCTTGTTTAAAGAGTTTGTTGATGTTGAACCAGAAGAGATGCCACTTGAGTTACCTCCCATGAGAGACATTCAGCATTGTATTGACTTCATTCTAGGAGCTATTATCCCCCATAAAACAACTTACAGAATGAGCCCTAAGGAACATAAGGAGTTGTAGAGGCAAGTGCAGGATTTGTTAGAGAAAGGCAAGGTCCGAGAGAGCATGAATCCCTGTGCAGTGCCGGCCTTGTTGGTTTCTAAGAAAGATGGAACATGGAGGATGTGCATAGATAGCAAAGCTATCAACAAAATCACGATCAAGTATCATTTCCCTATACCACGATTTGATGATTTGATTGATCAGTTACATGGGGAGACCATCGTTCCGAAGATAGACTTGAGGAGTGGTTATCATCAGATTAGAATGCGACTTGGAGATGAATGGAAGACGACATTTAAGACTAGAGATGGTTTGTATGAGTGGATGGTGATGCCTTTGGGTTGTCTAACGTGCTGAGCACTTTTATGAGACTGATGAATCAAGTTTTCCATCCTTTCATTGGCCAATTTATTGTTGTTGTTTTGATGATATTTTGGCTTTTAGTGCTTTGATTAAGCAACACTTGCGGCACTTGAGAATAGTATTTGAGATCTTGAGGGAGTAGAAATTGTATGCCAACATCAAGAAGTGTCACTTTTTAACTAATCATATGACCTTTTTTAGGTTATATTGTGTCGAGGGAAGGCATTCAGATGGATCCAGTTAAGATCGAGGCCATTACGAATTGGGAGGCTCTAAAGAATATTGATGAGGTACGCAGTTTTCATAGGCTATTGTCCTTTTATCGGAGGTTTCTTCAAGATTTCAGTACTATTATTGCACCTTTTAAGGATTATCTGAAAGAAAGCAAATTTGTGTGGACCACAGTTTTACTCTATAGTAAGGAGCTTGGAGCATTAGATGCATTACATTATCTGAAAAGAATTTGTTCTATATTCTGATCATGAGGCCTTGAAGTACATTAATGGGTAGCATAAGCTGAATGCTAGGGATGCAAAATGGTGGAGTTTCTTCATATTTTCACTTTTGCCATTAAACATATGGTAGGAGCACTGAATAAGGTAGCAAATGCATTGAGTAGAAGACATTCACTAAAATCTACAATGCAGGTAAGAGCTTCGTGATTTGATTCTTTTAAGGATTTATATGTTGATGATCCTTATTTTGGGAGTCTTTGGAGGAAGTGTGAAATAGGGCCCTTTTAGTAGTTTATGATTGTGGAGGGTTATCTTTTTAAAGATAATAGGTTGTGTATTCCTCAGTGTTTTTTTAGGGAATCAATTATTACTGAAAGTCATGCAGGAGGTCTAGTTGGGCACTTTGGAGTGGATAAGATGATGGCCTTGCTATGTGAGCACTTTTATTGGCCGCCAATAGAGCGTGATGTGACTCGGTTTGTACAGAGGTGCAAAATCTATCATGTCGCGAAAACCAAAAGTGCCAATGCTGGTTTATATATGCCTCTACCTGTTCCCGATGCTCCATGGGAGGATGTTAGCCTTGATTTCGTCTTGGGGTTACCAAGAACACAATGGAACAAAGTTTCCATAATGGTGGTTGTCAATAGATTTTCGAAGATGGCTCACTTTATTCCCTTTAAGAAGACCTTGGATGCTTCACAAGGTTGGTTGATTGTTTTTGCAGGCAATTGTTAAGTTACATGGGATTCCCAAGTCCATAACCTTAGATCGTGATGTGAAGTTTGTGAGTCGCTTTTGGCGCACTCTTTGAAGGCATATGGGAACTCGATTGCAGTTTAGTTCCTCTTACCATACCCAGACTGACGGGCAAACCGAAGTTGTCATCCGAAGCTTAAGGAACCTGCTGTGAAGTTTGGTTGGAGATAACTCATAGCAATAGGACTTAGTGCTACCTCAGATAGAATTTGCCTACAATAGATCATAGAATCGAACTATAGGCAAGTGTCCTTTTGAGATAGTCTATTGACGTAATCCAATTACTACTCTAGATCTCACATCGTTACCAGTTCACAAGCGGTGCAGTTTAGACGCAGATGAGCATGCCAAGTAGATTAAAGAGTTGCATTCACAGGTTCATAACCAGACCAACAAGCAGAACATGAAGTATAAGTAGTGAGTGGATTGGCATAGGAAAAGTGTCATTTTTAAAGAGGGTGATCTATTGTGGATTTATCCCAGAAAAAAGCGTTTTCCATCTAATCGGTTTGGCAAGATAGAACTTAGAGCTAATGGACCATTCAGAGTCCTTGAATGAATTAAAGATAATGCTTGTAAGAAAGAGCTGTCGAGTGAGTACAATGTATCCGGAACTTTTAATGCTGCAGAATCATCACCTTACCATACAGATGAGGAAGAACCTGAGGAGATTGAAATCAATGAAGATGAAGCATATTCGAGGACAAATATTTTCCCAACAGGGGAGGATGATTCTCCTATAATTGACGAACTTGGAATGGGCTGAAATTTGGTGGCTTGCTTGGAAATAGTCAGCTGATTTAGATGGTTTGGAGTCGTTTAGATGATTTTTCAAGCCTTTTTAGTTTTTAGCCAGTTTTCTGTTACTTTAATGATGTTATCGTAATTTTTCATTTCATATTGCTATTAGGTTTAGGGTTAACACCCTTTGTGTTTCCTATTGCTATTTGGTTTAGGGTTAACACCTTATATAAGTTGTTTTATGGTCTCATTATAAGAAAACTATTTTTATTTTTTATTTTGATAATCAAATCAAGAGAATGATTTGTTAGTCTATCGAATTCTAATTCCTATTTAGCTAGTTTTCTATTGCGTTTCAACATCATAGATGAGGGTGCTTGGAAGTGTCTTTTTGACAATGACACCCCTAAGCATTGGCATAGATATATAACCATTGTGAGAGCTTCAATTGGCAATTGATTGAAGCCAGGGGAAAGCCAATTTTAGGTCTTTGAGAAAAGGTTAGGGGTTTTCTGATAGAGACAATGAAAGAAAAAAGTGATTGGATTTGTAATTATGAAGGAAGGATTTGTTCTTGGATAATGAGCTAGGTAGAAAGCATGAAGGAAAAATCAAAAGACTTCTCAACCCAATTAGTTGGAGAAACAATCTATCAAGTCTTTGAGACTAATGGTGATCAATTTGTTATTGATTTGGTGATACTAACTTGCAGTTGTAGAAAATGGAAGCTCAATAGTTTCCCTTGTCTCCATGCCATTACTGTCCTTGGAGATGCTGGGAAGGATCCACTAGATTTTGTTGATAGCTATTACTCAAGGGATTCATTCATGAGGGCTTATGAGCACCTTACTTTAACTATAAATAGGTCCAAAAATTGGGATGCTATAGGGAGGTCAGATTAAAAGCTCCACCAAAATTAAAGCACCCAGGAAGGCCTAAGAAAAACAAGAAGAGGGAAGCTGGAGAAATTAGAAGGGATAATACAGGTAAGTCCACTTTAACAAGGGTTAGGTTGGAGAAACAGAAGTGTAACAAATGTTTACTTTCTAGTCACAACATAAGAAAATGTCCCAATCTTCTAGTTACTAATGATGACAAACAGAAGTAGAGATTAAGGAGCAATAGGCTTCACAAGCTACACAGGCTATAGATGAACAACCTTGTAATGTCAATAAGTGTAGAAAGTGTGGAGAATCAGGCCCCAACGAAAGGATATGTAAGAAGGATGATTCATTTGTAGAATCCAAAAATGTTTAACAAAGTGATTCAATATTTGTTGTAGAAGAGCTTAGTAATGTTGTCATGCCTACTCAAAGCTTTCTGAACATTTACTTGTTTCTGTTTGTTTTGGTTTAAGCACGGAATAATTACTAGTTTCATTTATTCAACTTATAGGCAACCAATAGTAAAAAATCAAAGGGAAGATGCAGCATTTGCAGAGAAGTGGGACACTAGAAGAATCTCTATCCAAGTAGAAAGGCTCAATAGAAATTCAAGAATTCCCTTTTGAATTGATTCATTGTTGTTTTAAGACATTTTTTGTTGTTTTCTGGGCATTTAAGGTGGTGGTGGATTGGGTATGAAGAGTATAAAGGTATAGTGGTTAGTTAGGAAATTCTTTTTTTATAAATGGCACTATAATGTAGAAGGGTAGAAGAGTACAAAGATGCTTGATGTCTGGATTTGTCAGTGATTAACGAATGTTGAAATTAGTATTTTCTAATCTTATTTTTTTTAATGTTTAAAATGTTTATGGTGCTATTCCTTCTTAAATTTTACTAGAATCTATAATGATCAGTCAAAAAGTTCTTGTTGCATGGCCTTGTTGTAGGCTTACCTTGGTTCAATCATATCTATTCTATGTACTTAATGCCCCATTAAAATTGAACTTTGTAATGTTGAAATATGTCTTCATTCAAGGCCATATCTGCAAAAATGGGATCATTCAAATTAAAAGGACAAATACCATATGTTCAATTTTGTTTTAAACAACTAACACATTACAACAAGTCATCAAGGACCATATATTCTTATGAGCCACATGACAACTAAATTAAATCAAGTCATTCTAAACTAAACTAATTTAGAATGACCAGCACTAACCTATACTCCAAACTAACAATCCTGAACCCCATACCAATGACATTGGGAGCACCATTACTACCCTAAGCCATTACAAGGCCATTGTTGCACCATTAAAACTCATAGTTGCACCATTACACTAAATTACATTCCTTATGCTCCAAAGATGTAACAACCAACAACTAGGATTCACAAAGTGGCGAAGAAGCAACGCTTGTAGAATCTCTCATTTCTCCTGGAGTCTTCAAGTTCAATTATACCTTCTAGCTTTCCTCAGCAGGCCAAGTATAATCATATTTGAACGAGAGCACATGGGGAGATCATACCAAGAGAAATAACCATAATCTCTTGAGATCTACAATCAACGTGGCATAACCCATGAGCTCTTTTACAAAAAAATGGAATTAAATGAAAGAACAGATTATGACTTACCCGATACATCAAATTTTTATTCTTTTAATCTATAAGGCAATACAACTCTAAGAAAAGTTACAATTGTTTCTTCTCCAGTTAATGTTGTCTCATTGAACTTTCTTCAATAGCAGTTATAATAAATATATAGGTGCCATATTACATTTTTAATTTAAGGTCATCATCAACTCTGTTATCTGAATTTTTTTCATTAGCTAAAGAAAGGCCTAACTAGAATAATTAACAGCTTTTCCTAACAACCCCACATGTAAATGAACACAATTTCAGAGAAAAAATGGAAGGGAAAAGAAAACCTAGAACAGCCAAAAAAAAATTCACTTACCCCATACCTCTAACAGCTAAGAAATCTTCTCCCATGTTTTAAATCGATCCAAGATGTCTTCATTGTTGTCCTTTTTCTTTAGTAACCGGTCACACTAACTTGGTTGGAAACTTCACAAGTGGCCTTCAGCAAGAAATGGTGGAATGTGTGAAGGGAAATTTTGCTGAAAATTTGGTTGAAATGGAGTCTTCATATCTATTGGGATTGTTTATGAAAGGAAGAATTTTTTCCTTTTTTAAAATAATTAGTGTGGGAATCCTTTGGATTAGGGCAGGGATGGCATGAATTGATTGTCATGCCTTTTAATCAAACCATGTGCCTATCACATGACCGTCTCCATCATGTGAGCGACTGAAAAATGATGGTGTGGATCATTATGACAGGTCGTAAGATCATGTGAGATCATTATGGCCCAAAAAAAAGAAAAAAAAGAAATTATAAGATCATTTTATAGTTTGACCTAAACTAATGGGATCATATAGGAGAAAAGCCTTCCCTTATTTATAACTGTGAACTAAGCAATTTACAATTTACTAATTTAACTAGATAACACCAAAAGGCACCCCACCCCCCCGCTCTAGAATAAGTGATATCACTTTTTTGTCAAGCTATAAGTATTGCAAATCGGTAAGTCTTTTTCAGAATCCGGTTGAAAACATTATCTTCTCTTGTTAGATCTTGCCTGAGGCCTCATAAGAAAATTTTGACAAAGTAACCATGATATATGAAATGAAAAACGAATGTCATTATCAACTAAAACAACCAAGAAAATAATGCATTAAAAGGGAGAAAAAAATAACAAAACATATATTACAAATATGAAAGGTGCATAATATATAATCTTTAAACATAATGGAAAATCACCATAGAGATCTCTTACTAATTAATCCTTTTATAAGTCTAATCTTTTAGTTGGTTATCACATCATTGAGAATGAATGCCTTTCATTTGTCAACAGCAAACTAATTAGTTCCTTTAATTAGTGAAGATTATGCACCACTAACTCATAATTTATATAA
>JAOXNR010000013.1:2596327-2611247 GCA_028571225.1 Parsonsia alboflavescens
TCTCTCACACACACACTGAGACATTTCTGACTCTCTAGAATCCTTTACTGGATATGATATGACCATAGTACTGCTCTGCAAAACACAGCCAGCCATAAGATATTCACAAGTTCATTTCTTCCCGCTTTTGGGTTTTTTTCTCTTCTTTTGAATAGTTTCTCAAACTGAATTCAAGAAAAAAAAGATATTTAGTTTATATTTAATCATCACGAGAAAAAGTGTATTATTTCTAAACAGCATCTGGGGTGTGAATTTTTATGTTCTTCTTTGTGGATTCATGGCGGAAACAACAGAAACAACTCAGACATTTGAGTACCGTGAAAATGGTAAAGAAGGCAGCATTATTCCCAATGAAGTTAGCAGAGATGAGATTCAAGCTGCCATTTCCAAAGCTGTGGAGCTCAGAGCCCTTCATGCTGCTCTGATGCAATCCAGTAATAGCCCTGCCCATCTCAGGTTCCCTTCTGTATCCCCTGCTCCGCAGCATGTTCCTCACTTTTCTGCGCAAGATTACCCGGTTTTTACACCGGTGAGTTTTCTTCTGTCTGATTGAATTTTTCTTTTTCCTTTATGATTATAGGCAACTTTTCTGGCAAAAAGAGAATAAGTCCACTGCTTCATAATTAATTCATGCCTTACTCAGACATTAAATGCATCATTTTTGTGTTCATGATAAAAAAAATAAAAAAAATAGAACATAATTATGCTCTGAGTGTCCTTCGTCCTATCCACTTCAAGCTTTTCTGGAGTTCCTTTAATGGGCATGGAATATATAGGAGTTTAGCATTTCATCTTTGGGACCATCTTGATTATTATTCAAAATTGAAAATTGAGGTGAAATAGAACAGTGCCCTCTTGTTTTTTTAAATCGTTACCCTTAACCAGAAAGGCCTTTAAGGTCAAACATTTAGTCAACTCAGAATGTCATTTGTATATTCACCTTTTGGGTGAAGTATGTTTATATAAATAGTTTGTAGGTGAAATAGATGAGCAGGAATTGGGTTTCTGAATAGTAGTGCTGATTTTTTTTGAATTTGGCAGAGCTATGAAGATGAACCAATGCCTGGTTATCAGCAATTTAGATCGGAGAATCGAAATTATTCTGAAAGTTTGGATGAATTTGGCCTAGGAGGACATGGTGATGAGTCCAGTGTATC
Organism: Parsonsia alboflavescens; assembly: GCA_028571225.1. Lineage (NCBI taxonomy): Eukaryota > Viridiplantae > Streptophyta > Magnoliopsida > Gentianales > Apocynaceae > Parsonsia > Parsonsia alboflavescens. Next base: position 2,597,485 of record JAOXNR010000013.1, read on the forward strand.
CAATTATAGAAAGGCAAATGCATCTTTAAGAAAAGGAATCCCATCTGATGTGGTAAATTTGGAACACTCATGTCCAGGTGAGGACCAAAGATCTGTCACGGGTTCAAGTGTAAACCACATCACTTTGCTTAGAGCATCCCCGGGAACGGATTTCTGCAGATCTAGGAGAAATAGTTTAGGTGAATTTCGGTCAGTAACATCCTGCAATAAGTGCAATCCTGCAGTAATAAGTACCGGAGATTCGATTCTCAAGAATTTGAAGAACTCCAGTCTTGTTATGCCATTGACAGATTCACACTCCTCTGTTCATTCTCAACCGAAAAACCGAGGACTCAACTTGTCAAGGCTGTTTCCGAGATTAAAGAAGAAGAACAAGAGTGAGGTTTCCCCAAATAGACCAGAATCTGAAGATGTTTCACAGATTTTTAAGGACATCGGGATGGTATCAATTGAGACACTTAAGAAAGAGCTGTTGGAAGCAAATGAGAGCAGGGATACAGCCTTGTCAGAAGTTGCAGAAATGAAGTCTTCAATGGGGGACTTGAAGCAGAAACTGGAGTATTTAGAAACCTATTGTGAAGAACTGAAGAAGGCCTTAAGGCAAGCAGTGCAAATGAAGGATTCCCAGACTGTTGAGAAGTTTGGAAGTCTGCCTAAGCTAGGGACAACATCCATTGATGAAAATGGAGAATTTTCAATGCCCGTCAGTGAAGAAACAATGGTTGAGGGCTTTCTGCAGATGGTATCTGAAGCAAGATTATCAGTAAAGCATTTCTGCAAGACCCTTTTGGGACAGATTGAAGAGACTGATAACACACTCAGGGAGAACCTGAACTTGCTGCTTTTACCCTATAAACTCTCTCTAAATGCAAAATTCTCCAAAGTAATTCTTTACCATTTGGAAGCCATCATAAACCAATCACTCTACCAGGACTTTGAGAATTGTGTGTTTCAGAAAAATGGGTCACCAAAGTTCTTGGACCCTCAACAGGATAGACAAGCACAATTCCAATCATTTGTCGCTCTGAGGAATTTGAGCTGGAATGAAGTGTTAAGAAAGGGGACAAAATACTACAGTGAAGAGTTCAGCAAGTTCTGTGATCAGAAAATGAGTTACATTATAACAACATTGAATTGGACAAGGCCATGGCCTGAGCAGCTTCTTCAAGCCTTCTTCGTTTCTGCAAAATGCATCTGGCTGCTGCATCTGCTCGCGTTTTCGTTCAGTCCTCCGATAGGGATCCTGAGAGTTGAAGAGAACAGAAACTATGATTCTCGTTTCATGGAGGATATGTTCATGGATAGGCAAAAATCCCAAGGTTCTAGCAGGGTTAAGATGATGGTTATGCCTGGATTTTATGTTCATGATAGAGTACTTAGGTGTAAGGTTCTTTGCAGGTACAAATCTGTAGCCAAGTAATTCTCTTTTTTTTTTTTTCTTTTTTCCCTAACTTGTAAGAACTTTTATGTTGATTTTTTGTTTCTTTTGGCACAAATTGATTAGATAAGTATTTTACATAGTTCCATTTAAACCTAATTTGGGTCGACAAGAAAATCAGAAATCGCAATTAGAGGCAATCATAATTATTCACCTGCCAGAAAACTTGAGGGAAATTAATAATTCAAGAAAGCAATAAATTTCTCTTAATCTATTTATTATTCATATAAACTAATTATTATTAAATTCAAGGCTTGAGCTTCTCAACTACCCGACGCGATCATCCTCCTGTTTTGATTTTGAAAGTGAAAATCTTGCAGCCATCTGCCATATTAATAATGAACAATAACAGAATTAAGAAATTTATTAAATGAGATTTTAAAACGTGGAATAATAAGTGAGTATAATTTAAGAAGCGATACCAGGAAACTTTCATATTATCTATCTTTCACGAAATCATATATTCATAGTACAATAAATTCAAAAATAAAAATCTGGCTACCTAATAAATGTGTATATCATAAAAAATTTAGAGTCAAGATCTCCGTGTCACTCCAAGTTATACTAATAAAATATTAATAAAAATTTTATTTATAGTATTTAATTATTATTTTTAATATATTTTAATATTACAACCTAAAAGTATAAAACAAAACCTAGGGAACCTTATCACTTGTTAAATTTCTATTTGTGCAATAGGAAATGACACTATTTGATCCTAAAATTTATCTATATCCTACAAAAATTAAGAAAGTTATTAATGATAATTCATATTAATTCTATTTATTTTAAAAAATAAAATATTCAATTTTTAAATCTTAAACGAATGAAGTATTATTATTATTAGAATATATACAATGATTAAAAAAAAAAAGGAAAAAAAAGGGATATATTATGCTAATTAGTACCTTCTGCATTGTTATTTTGAAACTAGCCAGGTGTTCATCCCTGGAAGCATGGATGAAACCAGAACACTGATTCTTAAATTTGGTTATACGGCTACCATCTTTAGCTTCACCAGACTTCATCCATCCACAGGAGCCGCTGCCGCCGCCCACCATGGCAGCTCCGGTTAGGCTTTTTTCAACTTCCATATTTCTTTAAAACCTGCAGGTGATCTGGTGTTTTAGACAGGATAGAAATTACAGACTTAAACAAAAACAGATCGAACAAATTAAGACTAATATAATTCTGGACATAGATTAATTCAATTCAATTCAATTCAATAAACGTTAAAAGTAAAAAAAAAAAGGAATACTATATATGAATTACCTAACAGAAAAAAACACAGTATTGTACTCTTGAAAAATTCTTACTCGGGAAGCACAAACATGAGTATTGTATTTATAAACAATTTGTTGGACTACCCCAACTTTGGTTTACGGGGGAAGTCCCTTGCGGGCGAAATCCACGGGCACAGAGGTCCCTTGTGCCAGTGGGGGTAAATCGAGGGATATGCACAAGTGGGTAGAGGACTGACGGAGAGGTCGCAACGGGGGACTACCCCAACTTGTTTTGCAAGAAAGATGATCACATGTCTTGGCAAGATAGAAGGAAAGAAAGAGGAGCATATCAAAAGGTTAAAAATTAAGAATTTTAGGAAAAATTGGAAAATAATACTCCCTCCATTGTGTGGAATTGAATGTTCCAATTTGACTTGTACAAATTTTGAGAAAATCATTTTAAACTTAATAATATTAATTTCTTAATAAAATTTTAACTAATTAATGACATTGGATATTTATTTTCAGAAAATCTAAGATAAGAATTGGAACGTTCAATTCCGTAGAGAGGGAGTACTCTATATTTAGATTCCTTATTCCTAATTCATGGCCAGGTTAATTAGAATTATGGTAAAATTTCTATTTTGTCCCCAATTCTTTTGTATGAAAATTTTTTAGTTTGGTCCCTAAAATATTTAGTTTTGGCATCTATAGACCAAAAGATTTTTTTTTTTTTTGACTTTTTAATCTCCTAAATATTTTTGAGTCGTGGTTTTAGTCCTTTAGGATAGATTCTGACCAAGTCAACCATTTTATTTAAAAAGCAATTTTTTGTATACGGGGCATTTTTGTCTTCTCCCTTCATTTTATCTTCTAAACTCCCAATGACGTAGCGGAATATACACGAGAGACTAGTTAGCATACTAATCCAAATAGGATAAATGTTCGAATCCTTGAACAACCTTGAGTTTACAAGGAAAGAAACATGCTTAGTTCTTAGGCATATATCCTTATTTATACTAGTAGAAGTTATGTGTTAAAAGGAAATTACTTGGAGTAGGTTTCCTAATCAAATTAGGAAATAGAAACAAAGTAAACTACTAAAGCTAATCAAACTAGAAAATAAAAATCAAATAAACTACTAAAACTAATTAAACTAGGAAATAAAAACCAAGTAAACGACTAAAACTTCCTCATCAAACTAGGAAACACTTTCTATATTTCTTTTGTTCAGACTTAGCACGGTCTAATTACTCCAAAATATCTCAAATACTTGTTCTACATCACCCCACCTACAATCCATATCCCTCCTAACATCCCATTTGCTCTTTTTGGATAAGAAAAAAATCTTTCCAAGTAAACCCTAAATCCAATGCTCGTTTCTTGTGAGCCAAAAATCAAACCGTTCACAATCAACAACCCAAATCAAGGCATTAGGCCAAGTAGAAATGAGAAGATAAAAAGGATGAATGAAGATCAAAGAAGTAATTGTTCAAACTCACTACTTGTTAAACTCACACACCAATCGAATGGAATTGCTTGAAATTAGAGAGGTTCATCAACACCATTTGAAATGTTGGGTATGAACATTTTTTCGAGTAAGATCAACATAGTTTTAGTTTTTTGTGTTTTTTTTAAAAAGGGTTTTACCATTCAAGTTCATTTGATAGTTTGGATAAAAAATTAAAATTATTTCTTTTATGCATTTTAAACTCTAAATTATTTGGAATGGAATTCCAAAAGCATAGAAAAGACATTGTATATAGATTCCCTTTATTTTAGTTTTTACACTAGAGGTGACAATGAGAGGGTTATAGGGTGGATAAAGCTGAAAAAATGCAATTTATTTTCAAAGAATTATATCCTTGTTCCAAACGTCCTTTGCTATGTATTAAATTTTTTTCCTCTCATTCATTGAATTGGTACCTTTTCATCTCCAAGGAACAAATTGAAAATATTCTTTCCACTAAAGGTCTTATTGGACTCTTCTTATCCTACGTGGCTTGAACCATTACGACAAAAATCCCTCCATGATATTACTTGTGGACTCTTGATAGTCAGATGGACATAGATATGATTATGAAATTAGAAAGAGAATTCAATCCTTCTAGTTATATGATTATATATAACTATTCCCCATAATTTCATGATTGCAAATCTATGTGTGTGTATTTTTGTATTAGACATGTATGTCATGGAAGGTAAATATGGAGATAGCAAAGAAATCATTGATGAGATTCCTATTTTGTATCCTAGTGTAAGCAACATCTATTGCCCTATTTGTTTCATTTTTGATATGCGAATGTAGATTTATGCTGGCTAATTAGAGAACTTTGGATAATGGGATTTTCTTCTGGCCCCATAACAACCAGATGGAGAATAATGTGGGAGGCTTGTGCTTTTCTATCCTAAACTATTCATAGAGAATGCACCTGGTGATTTGAACGTGGAAGGGTACAACAACCTTGTAAGTTCCTATTGATGATGTACATTTTGTTCGAAGTATAATATGCGTAGTGCATTTTCTTTTGCAGATGTCCAAAAAATGGTTTAGCCTTGTAGATTTTGAGAAGTTTAGGCTAGAACTTTGTTTTGATAAGCATAGAATTAGCAATTGGGAAACAAATGACAAAGATGAGTCCAAACAAATCAATTAGGAATCAAGTTTACAAAACAGATATTGTGATTTTAATGGTTGATATTAAAAGCAATCAATTGGAGAAGGTGATTGATGATGTTGCTGAGATTATTTGTTTGGGACTTGATAAGAAAACTAGATGCACAAACCATGGCGTGGAATAATTCGGATATGGGGAGACGAATAGTGGAGATGAGGGAGTTAACCAAGGTGTTGGAGAAACCAATAGAGAACCAAACAACATTTTTAGAAAAGGCAAGTGATGTTAGAAATATGGATTTGATAAGTACTCAAATAGCTGAGGTCATTGATAAGGAGCATGATAGGATGCGTTCAAAAATTAAAGGATAAAGTGGATATAATGGAAATGGAGAGACCGACCAAGAAAATGGGGGAAACAATGAAAAACCTAGGAAGAAAGTTGGGGAGATATGTGAAATTGAACATATTGATATGAGAAGTAGTCATATGGATGAGGTCATAAATGCGGAATTTGAAATAATTTGTTCAGAGAGTGAAATGTAGCATTTTAGTCAAGAAAAATGATGATACTTGTGCTAAATCTCTTTCCCTAGTTGATTTAGCATATCAAAATCCAAATGCAGTAGATGGTAAACTTGATACTATCATTTAAGATAGAAGAACACTTGACGTAAAAGACATGAACATAACAGTAATGGAGAAAAGTCAACCTGATGTAAAGAATGAGAGTACTAGCTTAGTGGATTCTATAAAGATGAGGAGGAGTTAATTGAAACATTGATGATTCAAAGTATGATTAAGTAAAGGTGATGACATATTTGGTAAAAATGTTAAATCAAACCTTGAGGAATTTGCGAAATCTGTCAATAAAGTAGTGGATAGGTTAAAAAGCCTAGAAGGATGTGATGCTGATCATGAAGAACTTGGTTTTAAAGATCATGAAACAGGTGGTGTGATAGGGAAAGGAACATCAACAAGATAATCAAGTGGCTTGAAGAAAAATTAATACACAAATAAAAAGAGTGGCACAAGAAAGAAGTAGATATTCATTGGAGTTGATCAAGAATATGCAGATGAAGTTATTCAGCATCCAATAGGCAATGAGCCAAAGGCAAATGTTTCAGAAATTTTTTTTTTTAATTCATATTCAAGCTCAGGAGAGGAAACAATTACCAAAGGAAAAGTTATCAAGGTTCCAAGATTCAACTTCAAAATAAATGGGCATGACCCTGAATTTGTAGTTGGGATAGTGTTTAAGACCAAAGATGAATTGATATTTGCAATTGCAAATCATAGAATGAAGAGGGAGAGAAATCTTCTTTAAAAAAAAAAAAAATGATGTAGTTAGAGTTTGTGCATTATGCAGAGGTGATAATCAACCTTGGTATGCCAAAGAGGTTGATGACATATCCACCTTCCAGCTAGCAGTTCAAATGATGCATTATAGTTCAAATATAGTTTCTCAGGATGCACGACCAGCTAAAATTTGCAAGGTATATTGCAAAGAAACACTTAGATGATTTCAAGTCATCTAAAGGTGTTGATGTGCATTAATTACAAGAAAAGGTCTATAGAGAACTAAATGTAAACATCTCTCAATGGAAAGTATACAAGATTAAGTGTAAGGCAAGAACAATAATTGAAAAGAAATATAAATACCAACAAACTCTTGTGGGGTTATTGTGAAGAATTATATAGAAGTAACCTTGGTAGCAAAATCTTTTTGCAATCAAGGGAGGATGAAGGGACTGGTGCACTGGTATTCAACAGGTTATATGTATACTTGGAAGCATTCAGGGTGGGCTTCAAGGTTGGATTTTTGTAGTCATTGGACTTGATGGGACTTTCCTAAAAGGTCCACATCCAAGGATAATTTTGATAGCCGTGGGCATTAATACAAACAATGAGATATTTCCCATTTTCTAAGTTGTAATGGATATGGTTGTCAATGAGTCCATTTTACCTGGACAAGAACCTGAGACCAACTAGTTTATGCCAAATTCGAAATTGTATTTTCAATTCTCATACCTAACCCAAGTCTGATAAGAAATTATTAAATGGGTCCAGAATTGGTATTCCTCATACCATACCCATTTAGGACAAGACCTGGATATTATATATTCCCTTTGTCCCATAAAAAGAGTCCACGTTTCTTTTCCATTTGTCTTAAATTATAGTCTAGATTCTTTTTTGAGAAGAGGTAGTTATAAATTAAAAGATTAAATTACCCTTATTAATTCTTTCTTGATATCTACAACTTTCAATTCCAATATACTCCATTAAATGTTCCTATAAATTAAATGGATGAAATAAAACTAATATTATCCTTCAAAATGATTAGATTAACTACATTAACTACTTTTCTTAATATGTGCAAAAAAAGAACTTGGACTATCGTTATGGGATAGTAGTAGTACTAGTTTTTTTAAAAAATAATATTTTTAAACACCACTAGATTTTGTTTAATTTATATCTAACGACTGAAATGTTTAAAACATTAAACCCTAATATTACTAATGACCCCACCATCCAAACTCTAGTGTAGGCTATTCAGCTGTGTAGAGAGTAGGGATGGCAAAACAACCTGACTCGATGGGTACCCGAACTGATCTGACGCATTTGAGGTTAGTATTAACAGACCTTGCGCTCTACTCACTAGTCACCACAGGTCCCCCACCCACTATCTGGCTCACAAATTGAATAGGGTATTACATTGGAAGCGTATGAAATTTAGGTGAATTTGTATGTTGAAAGTTTATTTTAATATATTGTTCTTGCAATTGGTGCTGGCAAAAGGGATTTGCAATTAGCAAAAGGGATTTGCAATTAGCAAAAGGGATCTATATTTGGTGAAATAGGTGGTTAAATATTTTTCCTAATACAAAGATATAGTAACTTCAAAGGAAAACCAGTAAATTGGTTATTGCAATTAAATATTTTGATAATCTCATTTGCTTGCCTTTTTTTAGTAATTTATAAAAGAATGTTGTCATTTACTTGTGGATGTAAGTCTCATTTGTTTTCTTTATTTGTATTTTAAATGAAATCTTTTATAGAAGTGATTCTATCTTTGATTTGTTTGCCTAATGACTGATGAGTTGATAGTAAGGTAAGACTTTAATTATGAAACATGTATTTGAAAGTTTCGTCTTGATCCCATCTAATTAGCTATTGCAAAAGGCAAAAACCTAAATATTTTCTATTTTAAAGTTGAGTTTATTTCATATTTTGAAAAATTCTACATGTGAATTTTATTTAATTAGGAAACACGAATTTGAAGAAAAAAAATAAAATTGAATTTTTGTAACTTAGGTATGTTTTATTTTTGTGGTATGAATTTAATTTATTCAACAACTTTAAATGATTATAATTTTTGTTGTATAGTATTAATCTGGATTTAGAATTTTTTTTATAAATATTTCAAACAGGTCAAGTCAAGGGTCAATCAGAATTAATGCACCTGTGACATAGTAGGACAGGTTAGAATGAGGTAGGTCGGACCTAGTGGAAATAGGACAGGATAGGTCACAGCTTGGATTGTGAGACCCATGGCAAGTCATAGGGAAGGGCAAGGCAGGATTTCCTCCAAAGAAGGCAGGGTAGGTCTGGGTTTCAAAAACTTGCCATGATCTGCTTCATTACCATCCCTAGTAGAGAGTCATGAGACACTCTACTACTTCTTTTGTTCATGTTCAATCGTGATTTGTGAAGAGATATTGAGTACAATCATCGAGAAGAGAGAGTACAAAAAAGAGAGTTTAGCAGCGGTTGAAGAGAAGAGAGATTGACACAAGGGAAATGGGTATGACCAAGAGCAACTTCAGCTCATCCATCCTCTTTAGATCTTCAATCATCTTTAACACCTTCAACATCTTCCAAATCAATCCTAGAGAGAAACTTCCAAACTTGCAGAAGCATCCAAAAAAGAAAAAACTAGACAGGCAAAGTTATAGGTATTGACCATGGTTCAAGGTTGTCCAAGATCTTTTGCCATAGTTTTTAAGGTCTGAAATGTATTTATTAATTCTCTTGATCAGTTTCTCTACTAGTCATTGTTTTATAACTTCAAATTTTGTTTTGGTTCTTTTTTAATTAATGTTTTTTAAAGAAAGTACATGACATCTTGCTAATGCCACGATACTAATTTTCAGATTTTTCTTAAATGAATTTAGTAGGACCTTGAATTTCAAGAACTGCTTTGTTCTGTTCTATCTTGTTTCCTACACTTTGATCTATGCATTATTTTTGCATAGATATTAGAATTCTGTGGTGGAATTTAGAAAATAAAATTTGGAACCAAATTCTTGAGATTGTAAGATTTTCTTGTGTTGTGGCTACCATTATGTGGTTTTAGAGACTGCAATAGTGGTAAGCAATGTTTAAAACAATTAGCTTTAACGTTTTATTATTCAACCCATTAAAAAAATTATTGATATCTTTAATTTTACATGTATCAATGATTTTAGTAATATTTGTTACTATATATATGCAGCTATCATTATTATTATTATTATTATTAGGATTAAGAAATAAATTAATTCCATAATTTGACAGGTTTAAAAAAAAAGAGTTCAATTCACTGGAGAGAGTTATTTTCAGGCAGCAAAGATCTTTAGGGATCTAAGATGAAAGAAGAAAAAAGTTTAGGGAAATAAAATATTAAAAAGAATAACTAAGGACCTAATATAAAAGATGAAAAAAGTTTGAGGACCCAATTAATTAAATAAAATCATTGGGAACCTAACATAGGAGACGAAAAAAGTATAGGGACAAAAAATGAGACTTGTCCAACTGTCATTTGCTACAAATGAAGATTTATACACATACAAATAAATTTGCATTGATGTTTTACATCTTTCCATATTAAAAACAAAACATAAATGTATAACAAAGTTATATAATATGTTTTTCTCTTCAAAATATGCATAAATAGATCATAACTAATACAATTTAGTATCAAAATAATTCTATTCAATCGGTAAACCAAACCCCTGCAGCCTCTTTGTCAAAATGCAAAACCTCTGATATGAGTAATAGATCTTCAACTAACTATCATTGAAACATTGAGGGTAAAGATCAAGTGTTTCTCTTTCTGTCATCTCTGCCTAACTCACCTTCGAGGTAAACAAAAAGTTGGGCCATAACATAGTTGGTGAAACCATTCAATGGTTGTTGACACAGGTCCAACCCACTGTGGATGCCATTCTGAGCACATATCCCCCAATTAGTTCATCATCTTTTCCTTCACTTCAAGTCCAACCCACTGTAGATGCCATTTTAGGCACAAATCCCCCAATTGGTTCATCATCTTTTCCTTCACTTCAAGTCCAACCCAATGTGAACGCTATTCTAGGCACAAATCCCCCAATTAGTTTGTCATCTTTTCCATAAGTCTAACCCATTATGGATGAATATTAATATCTTATAATATCAATATTCAATTTCTTTCTCAATCAAGGTCAAATTACAATACACTGTTAGGAAGTACAGATCCAATGATCTCATTAGCTAAAGTCTCCTAAATCACTTCCTCGACTAAGATGTCCTTGCACCAATAAATCATGATGCTTCTCCGAGAAGTATGGTAGGAGGTGGAATTGAAAAGGCCACACCATTGGAAGGATCCAATGGTGCATGATTCATTAAAAGAGCCTTGTTCTCCAACTGAAAAGGAAAGACATCATTAGTAGATAATGTTTCTTGGTTAAAATGGATGGTGGTGCTAGAAAAACCAATAGGGGATACAGCATTAGTTTGGAGAATGCCACGAAATTGGAAAATTTATGTCATTAGATGGAGTCGATGACACATCGTTTCGGCATATAAAGGGAAGTGAATTAAAAGACGATGAACCAATAGGGGATTTGTGTCCAGAATAGCACCCATGAACTTGAAGTCAAAGAAAAGGTGATGAACCAATTGGGGGATTTATGCCCAGAACAACATATATGGTGGGTTAGATTTGTGTCAAGAATCATTGAATGGTTTCACCAGTTGTGCAATGACCCAACTTTTTATTTAGCTTTAATATCAGTTGGGCAAGGTGTTAGAAAGAGAAACCCTCCGGTCTCTACCTTCAACCTTCCAATGATTGTTAGTTGAAGATCTACTACTCATATAGGTGGTCTTGCATTTTGGCAAGGGTTTTAACGAAGAGGCAGCAAAGGAACACTCATGTTTGGTTTATCAATTGAATGGAATTATTGTGATATTGAATTGTATTAATTATAACCTATTTATACATATTTTGAAGAGAAAAAAATGTCATATAACTTTGGAGAAAATTCCTTGTTTCATTACTTATCTTCTTTGTTTGGTTCATGTGGGTTCTGATTCAACTTTTTTTTTTATCTTTTAGAGTCCTTATAATTTTACGTGGTCCCTATAGATCCCATGTCTTTATATGTAACTTTTTGGATCCCTTATAATTAGAGATGTAAAAATGGGTTAGGCTCAACCTTACAGCATATTTTTTACGGATTAGGTTGAAAAAATATGACCCCAATTGTAACGAGGGCTTTTTGCCTGTCCTTTAAGGGCTAAGGGGTAATGAGGGTTTCAAGAGGGGCTAGGTTGGGTCGGCTCTTGGGGTCAAAGGTATTAAAAACTATTATAATTTATTATATTCATCTAACGTTTATCTTAAATAATTTTTTTTCTTCTTCTTTCTCTAGCATCTCCCTCTATTAATCTCCCAAATTCTCTACTCACTCTCTTTCTTGAATTCAATCATCTAGACATCAGAGTTATCTACCCTTTTTTTTTTTCCATTTTTTTATGGTCGCTGTCGTCATTGACACTTAGACCGATCTTAAATTGAATATTTCATTTTCATGTATGATTCGTATATAATTTTCTGCATTTTTACCTTTGTTTTTCTATTCACTTTGTTTATGAGTTTATTTGGATTTTTTCCCTTAAAATAGTGAGAAATGTTTTGTTTTAAATATATATTTTTTTGTAAAAAATTATAAAGGTGTTATCCGTCCCAACCTTTGGTCTTCGTAGAGTTAGGTTGGATTAAGATCTTAATGGTCCTTTAAAAAATGAGACCGATCCATCTCGATCCTTCAAATTATCTGACCCTTGAGACTAGAATCAGATCAAATCCCAAATGACAACTCTACTTATAATTGATTTTGGAGACATTTTGGTTCTTTATTTTGAATAAAAAAAAATATATAAAAATTTCGAGATCTTCAAAAGTTATGAATCATAACCAGGTTAAATTCAGATAAACCACTTGGGTTCAAATAAGTTGTGAGTGTGATAGAAAGCCCGACCCACATCCAACCAAACCATTTAAAAACCAAGTGATTAGGAAAATCTTTTGGAGAAGAAGAGCAGAGACGCAGGAACATAAGGATAGTGACGAGGAGTAGGAGCGATGTCTATGACTACGTGGAAATCGAGAACATGGAGATTGGAACGAGGAGCTTCAAGCTTATACATGCCCGTGCCCCTGCGGACACCTCTTAATATTTTGAACCTCTCTATTAAGTGCACTCCAAGTACACAATTAAATTTTAATCGTCAAATTAATCGATAATATCTTATTTTATTTTTAAAAAATAGAATCTTCAATAAAAAAATTATTTTTTAAAATATATTTTATATATTATATCCTGAAAGAATAAAAATACTCTAAGGAAATTGGATCAGATTTTTTTATTTGTTTAAATTAAAAAAGACGGTTGACCATTAAAGATTTAACAGTGCACTTCATATAGAGTGTACATATGCACTTTATATAAATATATATATTATATACACACACTCCAAAATCAATAAGGGCTCAAGAAATTTAATATTTAGCAATTTAAAGTAACCATATTTATTTGCGATATTAATAGGAGAAAAAAATCAAATCCAATATAGATGATCTTTCATATTCAATGAATATAACTTTTATATTTAATGAACCTAATTTTTCATATTGAATGAATATGACTTTTATATTTAACAAACGTTATTTTTCATGATATGCTTTCAATATAAGCACATCAATTGAAAATAGTTATCTTTTATAATTATGGTTGATTAATCATTTCCTAGATGTGTTATTTATTTTATTTGAAAAGTGACCTACAATTCTATAAATAGAGTTGGTCAACCAACTAAAAATCATAGAAATTCAAAACAAGAACTAATATCTTTTAACTTTCTTCGTAATCTACCTATATCTTTAGAAGGAAAAAAAACCTTTACAATATTCTTCTTTTACAAAAATATTATTTTATTTATGTTATATTCTAATAACAAAATTTTGAATTGTTGAAGTTTCTAAATATTTTAATTCTATGTATCATGAAAGATGCCATAGAATTACATGGACAATGAAGATCAAGCTTTTTGTTGATTATAGATTCAACAAAAATAGAAGTCATGTTTGAAATGCAAGATTTGAATTTTCGTGAGCCCTTGTTCATTTGAAATCTCAACTTCGTGTGTACAACCCATCCATGTACCGCCTAAGGCACCA
>JAOXNR010000013.1:2617359-2633169 GCA_028571225.1 Parsonsia alboflavescens
ATAAACATATTATAGTTATAACATTGATATAATATACATTTATCATTAGTGTATTAATTACAAAAAAAAAAAAAAAAACTACGACTGCTATGGAAAATAATTTACAATAAAAAAAAAATTAGGATGCCGTCAACAAATTGCTCTCCAATAGCATGAACCATGCCATCTTGTCCCAAATGCTCTGTGCTATAGGTTCTGTAGAAGACAAGTGGGGCATCTCCTTAACATGCTCCTTTATCAGTTGTGTCATATAATAACAGATGTAAGCTCCGCAATTAGCACTGTCTGGTTGAATAGGGATGGAATGCTATGATGCGTCGGGGGGGGGGGGGGGGGGCAACCAAACCACCAGTGAACCTCTGTGGCTAGGGCCATCCCATCCTCTCATAAAAGCCGGCCTGTAGCAGTAATGGTGGCAACATCAAACAGACCGGCGCCATCAAGTCCAATCGAGAGCCCTTCGCCACGATCGATGGTTTTGGATCATATAATGTGATTCGAGACCTCTCTAGTGAGATTCGAAGTAACACCCAGTGCAAGTGTAGGCAACAAGGCATCAATACCTATATACAAAAAAAATATATTAAATCAATTACTATTAAATGAATCATAATTTAAACTAAGAGTTTTGTAGAAAAAGTGAAATACCTCATCTACCTCCCACCATGCTACCTCTCCCAGGTCTGAGTCTCCCTCGACCCAATCAGTGACAAAGGTATCGAACTCGTATATCCCCAGCTCCGCTTGAGATGCCTTCGTTTGCACCCACACACCTTGGAGAATACTCTGTAATTTGAGTTAGTTAAAACATGATGTTGTAAATAGCATAAATGAAATAGAGGAGAATGCAAAATTTAATTACGTATGTAGAAGTATGCCCTAGCGAATGTGAAGCGGGCTTCGCAAGGATAAAGTTATGGGGCATCCCTCGTCACTCTCCACAACCCATCATGAAATGGTCAACTTGATCGTCCTCGATGTGAAATGATATGGATCTGACATTCTTCAGGTCATCCCTGATAAATGAGCCGCACCTCCCAGTCACACCCCTGTGACAAAAATTAAGTTAGACTATGAAACGGGAAAGTTATAAACTGCAAGTTAATGAAAAAAAGAAAGTGAATTACCTCTCTGAAGCTCTGATGCTGCAGAAGGCATCTTACCGTGTCCTATCGAGGGTGTAGGGATCCACCACGGGAGTAGGAATCTCCCTCTGCACCTCTAACACTCGAGTAGTACTTCCGCCTCTCGTCTTTGAGCTCCCTCCTCTCATCCTCGGCCTCTTTTGTGGTCGGGATGACTTGATGTGATGGATTGGGTTGGTGTAAGGTGATCGTACAACTATGGCTGCGGCTTTCGACCGACGTGTTCGATCAAGCCCCTAATAAAATATACAAAACAATTATTAAAAATAATGAATAGTACTTTAAAAGAATAAATTGACCAATAATTACTATAAAATTCTTTAATAATAAAATGAATGAGCAACATAAACTAAAATTCCCCGATTTACAATCCAAAATTTACCTTTGTGGCTAGAAACTCTGGAGCCAGAGGGGTGTTTGGATCCTTTCCCTAACTAACAAGTGCATCGACCTATTATTTTTAAAAAAAGGAACCATTTTAAAATTAAAAATTAGATAAAAAACAGTAAACGAAATGAATACTAATTTAGGAAGTTCAATTTATCTGCATGGTGTCATCGCGAACTATGGGAGATGCTGGGCAAGGGGTGTCCATCGGTCTGACTAAGACATTGATGGAGTCAGTAACCCCCTTGGGCATGGGCGTAGCTGGCTCTCGGGAATTGGAATCAGATAATGGCGGAACATCTCCATGATTGTCATCCCTTTCCAACACATCGAGCCGACGCTCGATATGGGTAAGCCGCCCAAGGATCTTAGCCTGCGTTGCCCCGAGCTGCGTGAGCTGCTGGATTACCAGCTCATGCCTTTGTAGTAACCGGTCAACAAGCTGACGCAATAAGATCTCGACCCTGGGCATGGGTACATCGACCATCACAGGAGACTATAATTATAAAATATAGTTAGAATTCATCAGTAATAGTTTCGAGGGGGGTTATTTAAATAGGAAGAAATACATATCTGATGTCAACTCCGATCGTGTCGAGTTGGGCTGGGAGAGGGGTGTCTTCTCTCCAAGTCCTTAGCCGGAGGGCTCCCCGTGGCAGCCTGGATCCGCAGACTCATAACCATATCACAAGGCAAGCAAATCAACAAAGTAAATACAATCATATCGAGACCTCGTAAAATACAATGAGAGACATACAATCCGTCGGATCGTATCGGACCTCATCGAACTGATCGACTGATCTCGATCAATCCTCTCCTCAGCCACATCTTCATCATGATGTGGGATATAAAATAAAATAAAAATAAAGTATCAATGATCTTCATATTTAGCATTATATAAAATCAACTTAAATTCTGAAAATTATGATTAGCCTAACCTAATTGAACGGTCGAACTGACGATCGCTGTCTGCACGCCACCCAAAATATGCTTGGCAGATAAGGGCGAAATCAGCCCAGTACAGTTGCTGCTGCTCCTCCCAATTAGCCTAGATATATGGGGAGTCCGCACGCCCCTGTAATTTTAAATTTGATTTAACGATAATAACTAATTTTTAAAATGAAAGTAAACATTGATAAGGTATTCACTTACATCATCAAGTAGTCCACCCCAATCGGCCGTCCCAAGTAGGGGATGTTGAAGGGTAAGGCACCTCGGGCGTCGTGGACCTACGTGGGAGAGGCCACGTCTACTTGCATCCTGGGCGTCCCTACACAGCTGAGGATGCATGGATGGGAAGTGTTCGTACACCCACCACTAATTAAAAATAAGATTAAACAAATTTCAATTCAGTCTTTAGAAAGTCTAACAAACACCATGGATATACGAATTTAATTAATCATATGAAAACTTACCAACAACAGCCAAGAGTTGCCGTACAAGTGTCTCTTGAGGGCGTCCTTGGATACGGTCTGTCTATAAGAGTGCACCGTGTGGCTCCATCCGATCGTTCCCCATGGGAACGACTCTGTAGCCTCCAGATCATCTAACATCCTCCATACATAAAAGGGGATGACTGCAGTCGGTTCTCGGGTGAGTATCCAATGACCTGTGATGATGCTGTATGCCAATCTGAAGGCATTATCAATAGATAACTGGCCCACGGCCATGGCCTCCCACCTCGTCAAGATAACATTTGGAGTAGCCGGATTGATCCCAATCAATCGAGCCATGGTAGAACCCGCCGTTGGTGACATATCAATAATATGTCGATCTACTACCCCGAAACGTAGACCGGTGAAGAGAGCGTACTCATGGAGGCCCAATCGTTATAATTGGCCTCCAATAAGGAACCACATCTCGTCGGGCGGGTACACTCCAAAATCACCTCCTGTCTCAGTATATGCTGTGCAGCCCAGGCATAGTACGCTCCATGATGATGGGGAAGATCCACCATGTATCCGAAGGGGCCCGTCCGAAAAAACTGTAGTGCCCCATGGCGCCATAGCAGGTCCTCGGTACATGTAACCTTCGAATACTTAGCATGTGAGCTAAGCGTGCTCCTGTCAGGCACAGCAGGATTGTGTCGAAGCTCAAAGGCATGTTGCCCTCGATCCATATATCCACAACCTAATGTCATTTATTATAACGTTGAAAAAATTAATTATCACTTTCAAATTAATTAATAATATTGTAATTATTATTAATTAATAAATAATATTATTTCCACACACAACCTCTAAATATTTCAAGACACAATGTATACAATTCCAGACACAATGTAGATAGGGTATACGCACAATGTATACCATTCGAGACCCAAATTAAACAATTCTAAACTAAATTCAATCATTTGAGACAACAATCAATCCATTCCAGACTAGAGACCAAATTAAACCAAATCCAAACTCAACACATTCCATACGAGACCCGTGATAACAAATTCTAGACTATAGAGAACCCTTTCTAAACTAAAGAAAAGCCATTCGAGACCATAGTAAATTTCGAGACAAAAAATACCATTCGAGACAGTAGTGACAATTTTGAGACAATATTCAAAACCATGCACAATGAGACCATTTTGAGACAATAGCCCATTTCGAGACACCAAACCAATTTTGAGACAATGAGACAATTTCGAGACCCAATAAATTTAACAATTCGATACCCAAATAATACCATTCCAGACACAAATTCAACAATTCGAGACTCGACACAATCCATTAGAGACCGTTGATAACAAATTCTAACCAAAGAAAAGTCATTCGAGACAAAAAATAAAATTCAAGACAGTGGAGACAATATTCAAAAACAAATGCAAGCCATTCGAGACAATGAGACCATTTTGAAACAAGAATTTCGAGACATCAAGCCAATTTTGAGACCCTACAAATTTAACAGTTAGACATCCAAATTAAACCATTTTAGACACAAATTTAACTATTAGAGACCCCAATCCCCAAAACCCATCACCATCCATTCGAGACCCATGAAATAATTCGAGACTCGTGACCCAAATTTGAGACAATCGAGAGAATTCAATCGATCAACACCCAAATTAAACCATTCGAGACAAAATTGATACAATTCGAGACTCAATATTCAAAACCCATGCACAATATAATACATGCTTTCAATATACTACAAAATCGAAGTTAAACAACACACAAAATCAAGGTTCAAGTGAAGAAAACCTACCGGAAAATGAAGGAACAGCGGCATCAATGAGGGAGTGAAGAAGGGAAGAAGGGAGTGGAAGGAAGAAAGTGAGCTCGGTTTGGTGTGGAAAGAACATGAGAGTGAGGGAGTGAGAGAAAAGAAAAGGAGGGTGGAAGGAAGAAAGAAAATGAAAGTGAGGGCTTATTTCTTGGTTACCCGGCTTTCGAGAAGTAGTGGACTGTTACATATAAAATCTAAAAGAAGATGAAAAGTTAAGTCTCGATTCTCGATTTTGGTATTGAAAAATGAAAGATAAGGGTGTAATTTCCCATTTCCAGGATAATTTTTATTACCTAAAAATGTTAAAAAATCAATTTGGATATAGGATGAAATTGGATCAACCTATCTGAGAAGAAATGAAATGTTATAAAAAGTGGATAAAATTAAAATTGGATCAATCAATTTGAATATATTTAGGAATTAATTGCATTATCAGGAGTGTACCGTTTGATTCATTTCTTTAACGTGTCTAGATGGCAGCCCCTCTTTTGTCTGGAAAGATGCCCCGGCCCAATCATACCGGGGACCCGCGGCTGCTGCAGATGGCGCCCCAAAGTCATTGTTGTCCAATATAAGAGTGGCCACCGGTTTTGAGGCTTTATCGGTGGTAACTTGGTGTAGACATCGAGCCACCACGTACAACTCCGGCCAGTCAAAAGCCAGCCATGGCGGACCCAGCTGATAATGTTACCCATTATTATTAGTGTTATCCATTTAATTCCCCACGCTTTCTTTCTCCTCCCGCCCGCCTCGTCTCTCCTTTCTAATTTCTTTAACCTTGACAATGAATTGGTCCCATTAATTTCCCTCGAGTTTCACGAGACCGTATACATGGACCCAATTTCGTTATCTTTCTCCTTGAGCACGGCAAGCTCTCTTTAAGTTTATAAAAATAATTGATAACCAATAAATTAAATTTAAAAAAAGAAAAAGACGAAAGGTTTGGCTATCTATAATTAAACAACAATTCGCAAGAGAATAATCTAAATATTAGACTGAATATCTTAAATGATGAAGTTTTTATAGTTTACAATCTTGCGACGATCATTCGATATTTAATTTGATTACCATTTTGAATTATTTATATGCTTAAATTAATTTTTGTGACGAACGTATAGTATAATGCTTGGACATTTTTTATTATCCCATGCAAGAACTTCAAAAAAGCATTCAACAAAAAACAGGGAAGATACTATGGGCACTAGTCAAGAACAAGAAAGCAATCATTTAATACTATAGGGTAAATTTTAAGTACGCGGGTCAAGGATTAAAAAAACAGGGAAGATACTATGGGCACTAGTCAAGAACAAGAAAGCAATCATTTAATACTATAGGGTAAATTTTAAGTACGCGGGTCAAGGATTAATTTTTTATAATTAATTTCCTGATGATATAACCGGATAATATATTTTTTCCTCTTAGGTCAAAACGTTGCCATTCTTCATATTTTTCTTTCATTATTTTGTGTCAACGGGAAAGAAAAAAAAAGAGAAGGTATTTGTTCCTTCAATAGGCATAGTGTATATATACAAATTAACTAGCGACCGATGCTTCCAGGGTTTGGCGGTGGGGTGCTGTCCAAACCAGTAATTCAGGTCGGAGAAAAGATAAGCCATGCACGAATTATTAACTAAAATTTCCCTATAAATTGCAACGTTAACGACTCTCTTTATTCAAACTACACTTGAAATCACAACATAGTATATTACAAAATACACAAGATGTCTTCTTCCTGGCAAAAAGCTAATTTGGCTCTGGCCCTTCTCCTCATCTTTTCCATTGCTGAAGCTAATGTTCCGGCTTCAGAAACTTTCAAGTACGTCAATGAAGGCGAATTCGGAGACTACGTTGTTGAATATCAAGCCGACTACCGTGTCCTCAACATCTTTACTTTCCCTTTCCAAGTCTGTTTCTACAACACCACTCCAAACGCATATACCCTCGCCCTTCGCATGGGGACTGTCCGATCGGAGTCACTGATGCGATGGGTTTGGGAAGCCAATCGTGGGAACCCAGTCGGTGAAAACGCCACCTTTTCTCTCGGCAAGGATGGGAATCTGGTTCTTTCCCATGCCGATGGACGTGTTGCATGGCAAAGCGGGACTGCCAACAAGGGCGTGGTTGGGTTCAAATTGCTGGCCACCGGAAACATGGTTCTCTATGATTCCAATGGCAAATTCATTTGGCAAAGCTTTGATTCCCCGACAGACACGCTTTTGGTGGGCCAAAGTCTTCGGGCCGGAGGACCCACTACCCTCATTAGCCGGGCTTCCCGAACTCGTAACGTGAACGGGGGCTATAGTTTGGATTTGCAGGCTCAGGAGTTGGTACTGAAGAGCAAGAAGGCAACATCCAAATCCAGCCCACTTATTCAGATTGGTAGAGGAACTCTCGAATACGTGAGGTTTAACTCTGATCCCAAGACTAATTCCTTGAGACTGGACTACAAAGTGGCTAAATCAACGACCACAGGAGCACGTGTTCTATCGAAACCTGAATTTAACACCACATTGACATATCTTCGCCTGGGAATCGATGGAAGCGTGAGAGGTTACACGTACGATACAAGGACAGAAGCCGGTTCTTGGAAGGACACCTTTGCGATTCCTTTCTAAAGATGCATGCGTGGTTTACATAAATCCTAGCCATATATCTGAATAAACGAGAGAATTTGGATGTCAAATAGATCCGTTTGTTATAAGATGTGCTTCTCTTCTCATGTTGTGTTTACTGTTTAAGAAGAATTGTATTAACTTTGTTCTGTAATTTGACTTGCCAGACATTGTGGAAATAAAACTTCCTTCTCTTTGATTATTATGAAGGTTTTGCAATATTAGAAAAACTTATTACTCTGCCTTTGTCCCTTTCGATAAGTCATTAATCATTTCTTTTATCCCTATTATATTAAGTTATATATAATTTAGCAATATTTTACCTAATAGATAGGCTAATATATTTATAGTTCTTTTATTTGAAATCATTTTCTCCAATAAACCTTTTCCATTTCCAAAGTCGGGGAGGACGTGCATCGTTCCCGGGGGATGAGTTTCACAGTTTAGTATAAGTCACAATATAGAACTATAGATCCTCTGTCATTCGAAACTTCTATTACACATATATATGTCACATCCCAATGACATCAATAAAATATTAATAAAAATATTATAAGTAGTCTTTATATTTTATATATTAAATCTTAAAAAATATAAATTAAACTCTAGAATACTTGATTTTTTTGCGACACTCGTTAAACTTTTATTGATATAATAAGGTGTGTCACATAAATGTATAATAAAATATTTGAAGTCAACTATGAAAACACTTTAATTCAAATTATAACTTCTAGTTATTCATTTCTCACATTAAAAATCTCTTTAGAATTGAAATTCCACTTTTGATTTAATACAACAGTAAAAGTGCCTTTGACCTTAATTTAAATGACTAAATTATGTTTATAATTAAGAGAAAAATCTCTGTTTCATCCCTGATCTTGTTTACCTAGTCCTTCTTGGTCCTAAATCTTTTTTTTTTTAAAATAAACTTTTAAGGTCTCTATCTTTTTTTACTTGATCCAAGTAGATCCCAAATATTTATATTAAAAATTTAGAATCCCTTATAATTTATTTTGGATATATGTTGATCCCTTATCTTTTTCCGTGCTAACAAAAATGTCTTTTTATCCTGAAAACCTTCTTTTAAGAAAAAGTCAACAATGAAAAATTTTTTTGGTCAAAATCTAAAAGGTCATTTTCATCCCTTTACTATTTCTGGTCATTTCTCTAATTAAAAATAGTCACCGGTCATTTTTTTCCACCATCGGCTTCTTCATCCCTCTCCTTCAACACCTAATCTTCACCAATTAATTTCTATTTGTCAGCCTTATTATCAGGATGCAGGCAGTTCTGTGATCTCAAAAGTTAAAGCTTCAACAATTTCAAATAGAGATGAAAGATCCGAGTTTGGCTATTGAATCTTGGTTCTTCTTTTTTTGGTTCTTTTCAAGTGGAAGTTTGGGTGCCAGCGTAGTGGAAGAATGCAGGCTTCAGGAATCGATTAACTGATTAGATGCTTGGTTTTTGGAATATCAAAATAGAACCTTTTTGTCTTCTATGGTGCGGTTTTATTATGATTTTAATATACTTTATTTATCTGTGAATGTGATGTTTAGTAATTTCTTGAATGGAAATGAGTTCTGTACTCTGTACATTTGCATTTTTTTTCTTGTAATTTGGGTTATGTGCTTTTCAATGCTTCAGCAATGGATGATTGTAGTAAGCCAATAGCTAAGCTTTATGACAATTACATATTAACGGTATATAGTTTCAACTTTAATCAATGTTTGAATTAAAGTTTTGTTTCTTGGTGGAGGGAGATGAAAAAGCTGGTGGTGAAAAAATGACCGGTGACCATTTTTAATTGGAGAAATGACTTGGAATAATGAAGGGAAAAAAATGCCCTTCTAGATTTTGATCCCAAATTTTTTTCTAGGGACAAAAGGACCTTTCTGGTAACACGAAAAAAGATAAGGGACCAACATGTGTCCAAAATAAATTATAAGAGACTCTAAAAGTTCAATATAAAGATTTAGAATCTACTTGAACCAAGTAAAAAAGAATAGAGACAAAAGTTAGAAAATAAAAAAATTTGACAAATGAATCAAGTAAAAAAGATTAAAGACGAAACAAATAATTTTCTCTATAATTAATGGAGTGTGGTGGGATCTCGTGTGTTACTCCATTGACTAAAATTTAGTATATATATGTTCAAGAAAATGTTATAACAGTGGAGTGCATTCAACAATCAAAGTTAATGATTAACTAATTTTTTTATTTAAAAAATATAATAAATTTATTTCAATACCCCTAGGATTTAGTTAATCCTTTTAAAGTATAATATATAAAATATATTTTTAAAAAATAATTTTTTATTGAAGATTTTTTTAATAAATAAAATCAGATATTGACCGTTAATTTTGATCATTAGAGACTTAACTGCATATTTTATATGAAGTATACTTGTGCTCTTGTGAGTAATTTAATTTCAAACTTCCAAGATAGAGATATGTTACAATAACATAAATGGGCTTATTTGTGAGATCTTTAGTTTTTTAAATTGTGAAGTCTTTTTCATCTTTTATTTTATTACTATGGAAAGGTATGTTTTGGTAATCCTATGATATTTTATTACTATTTGAATTCACTCGAAACACAAGATACACTATACTCCATTTACATCTAGGAGTATTTACTCATGAATAATAATTGTGATACTTTAGTCCACATCGGGATTATGTATTCCTTGTCAACTTGATCTATTTATTTTGACATAGTAAGGACGATTGTTAAATAGTTAGTTGAGGATGTTGTTAGGTTTATAATTGCATTTAGGGGTAATTTTATTTTAGTATCAAAATGGATAAGCAGTTTAAAATTTGACCACACTTTTAAGTTAGTTTAAATTTTAGCTAAGAGAATATCTATTTAGACCATATTATCCCTGGAATTGGTGAGATATACTAAACAACTTATATCCAAAATCAAAGGCATGGATTGTTTGTCATTCGATATGGGTTGTCCCTTTAGTTGAAAATTCAAACACTAACAAACAATCCATAAATAAAAATAAATGTATGAGTTGTTATTTTTCAGTCACGGGTTATTAGAATCTGAAATGCTCCATATCCAACCGTGAATGAGTTGTTTAGATGTGAAAATGGTAATTAGGTAATTTTACATTCCAAAATGACAATATTTTGAAAGTTTTAAAGGAATGATCCTTTTTTAAAGTGAGTTTTTCTAAGTGATGCAATTTCCACTTAAAATTATTACAAATATTATAGAGAAATTAAAAAAAAAAATCCGGTCAAATTAGGTTAAACTCAATCCAACCACAACCTTTTACTCCCTCCAATTCAATGTTTGGTCTGGATTATTTTGGCTCTGATCACAAAAACATGTGATGCATTTTTCAACTTATTAAACATAACAACCACCTTGAGTCTACAACACGGAGTGATAAGGATGAGAATTGGAATGATAAAGAAGTAAATCAAGCTATGGTTATCCTTCCCAAAAGATAGAAGAATCGTGAACAGTAATTCAAGGGGTCTTGTTGGAATCCAATCATTGCATAATGGGCAATCCTTTGAGCATTCTACTCCTTTAAAATAGCTATGTGACAACATTAAAGATCATGTACAAGTTTTCTCGTTTTCTCCTTCTAAAATATTACCTTTTCTGTATTTCTCTTTTATTGGTTGTAAACGTCTATATATTGAGATTAATAAGATCTCCTTTCTCATGTCAAAATAATGAGAAGCTTTCCAACAAATTCTATTTAATTTATATTTTCTTTATGGTATAAGAGCCACTTGTGAGATGAAAGAGTTCTAACCTTTATTAATGGCTTCCACAATTTCCCTGAACGTTGCCAACTTCGTTACCGTCAAACTCACACCAGACAACTATCCTCTCTGGCGTGATCAGATGCTTGCATTTGCTGAAAGTCAAGAATGGTCGGGCTTCTCACAGGTGAGAAAACGAAACCAGGCATGTACACCAATGTCACAACAGAAAAGACATCAACAAACAACGAAGAAGAAAAACAAATCTTAGAAGTTTTTCTCAAATGGAAAAAAGAATATCGTCTCCTACGTGGATGGATCATCGAGAAATTTGCAGAAGAAACTTTGGGCTTGGTCATTAGTCTTGACTCATCTCAATCGGTTTGGAATGCTTTGAAAGAAGCATATGCCCAAGACTCACAAGAAAGATAATTTACACTACGACAACAACTTACGTACCTCAAAAAAGAACACAGTTAATCCTTCGTAGAACATTTGGGAAAATTCAAAAGTGTATGTGATAGCCTAGCAACCATAGACAATAATATACCTGACAAAACAAAAGTTTATTCCTCACCAGCAAACCTTGGCCACAAATATGAATCTTTCACAACAACAATGCTTAAACCTCCAATGCCATTTTACTCAGAAGTTGTCCCCCTCTTACAAGGCTTTGAACAACGAAATTCATGGATTGAAGCACCAAATACTCTATCATATGCGTGCTATGGAGAATGTTACCAGTGTCAGCAGCAACAAAATTACAATAATCGAAATCATCAAAATAAACAATTCACATTAAAAGGTTGTGGATTTCAGGCTACAAATAACAGTTTTCAATACTAAAAGTTTGCAAGTCATACTTCAGAATCACAACAATCATCCCAAAGGAGTAACAATCGTGTCTCTCTACCACCACCACTTGGTAAAAGACGAATGAAAGTTACAAAGAGAGAGATGTACAAAAATGAGTACTGTCAGCTTTGTGGAAAGCAAGGACACATCGCCAAAATCTGTTTTAGTCTACAAGAACAATCAGACACCTCCATCGTTGATACTGAATGGACCACTGATACTAGTGCTTCGAATCACATGACTGCAAATTTACGTATGCTATCTAATCTCAAAAAATATGTTGGTTGTGATTCTGTATTTATTGGCGATGGTTCTCATTTGAAGATAGATGCAATTGATGATACCTTAGTATCTGATGGTAAAAATGAACTACTGTTACGTGATGTTCTATTAGTCCCACCATTAACAAGAAACTTACTCTCCATTAGTCAATTGACAACGCAATATCCCTTGAACTGTGAATTTACTAATGATTTATTTTGTGTTAATGAACGAGCACCAGGGCGGATCCTACTAGTAGGTCAGTGTAAAGGAGATCTTTATGTTCTGTCTAAGATGATGGAAACAAATTTCTCAAATAGACAAAATTCAGGAACAGAGGAGTTATGGCACCAATGTCTTGGGCATTCGTAAAGTTCTGCCATCAAGATTTTGCACACAAAGAAATTAATTGATGTTCAACCAAATAAAAAAGTTGATACTATTTGTGAAAGTTGTCAACTGGAAAAACTCAGCAAGTTACCTTTTAATTCATCTAGTTCTTTTAGCACTACAATTTGTGAGAATATTCATTGTGACACTTGGGGACCAGCTTCCGTTTTACCTATTGGAAAATTTTGATTTTATGCATGTTTTGTTAATGATTGTTCTCATTATATGTGGGTAATTCCTCTTCGTGCTAAATCTGAATTTTTTTATGTTTATTTGGCATTTGAAAATTATGTGCAATGACAATTTAACAGGCAAATAAAAATTTTCCATACTGATGGAGGTGGAGAGTTTTTGAATAACAAGCTAAAATCTCATTTTCAGCAACAAGGCATCATTCATCACCATTCATGTCCTTATACTCTTGAATAGACAGGAATTGTTGAACGTCAACACCGCACTATTAGAGAACTTGGCATGACTATGATTTTTCATAGTGGTGTGCTTGAAGTTTTATGGGTTGAGGCTTTTACTACCGCAGCCTTTTTAATCAATTGGTTGCCATCTTCTTCACTAGCATTTGATATACCTTATTTTCGGTAAGATGGTTCTCAGCCTACATACTCTATTTTATTTGTGTTTGAATCTAGATGCTATCATTATACCTTGAATATGAAGAGAAACAAATTTGATGCTAAAATTCTACCTTATGTTTTTGTGGGTTACAGTAACCAACATAAAGGATATCGTTGTCTTGATCCAAAAACCAACAAGATTTTTATTTCAAGATATGTGGTGTTTGATGAAAATCATTCAAATTGCAGAACAAAAATGCCTCCACCTTCCTCATTCAAAAGTTTCATTGATTTTTTGGATCCTTTCCTGTCCTTACCTGCGGATCAAACCACTGTTCCAGCAGTGGATGCATCTCCATCTATTCCAATGTCGTGCAATACTTTGCATGACCCTCTGGCTATTCTTGATCTCGATAGTCACAGATGTTACCTCTGCCTCTCCTTTGACTTGTGACCTTGACCCATCTACTACACCTCAATCACCACATGCTATAGACACTTTGACATATCACAATGATTTTATGGAAATACCACCTCCATCTCCTCAAGATGATATATTACCTAGCACTGGTAGTTCCTCACCCATTTCCTCTCCCTTATATTTTGACTTTCCTTTACATGTTGAATAGGTCCAACTGGAGTCCCATCCTATGGTCACTCGAGCTCAACATGGCATATACAAACCCAATCCTCATTATGCTCTCATTCATGAATGTGGTGATATTCCTAAAGAACCACGTAATGTCATAATGGCTCTACAACATGCTGGTTGGAGACGAGAAATGATTGAGGAACTTGATGCACTACATAAAAATCAAACATGGACTTTGGTACCTCGCGAACCTCACATGAATGTTGTCAGTTCCAAATGGGTGTTTAAAGCTAAATTGAATGCAAATGGTACTCTTGATCAACTAAAGGCTAGGTTAGTTGCAAAGGGGTATCATCAGGTTGATGGCATTGACTATACTGAAACTTTTTCTCCAGTTATAAAACCAGGTAGGATATGTTTAGTTCTAAGCCTAGACTTAGTTCAGAGATGGGACCTTAGACAACTTGATGCATGCATAAGTGAAGACATATTTATGGATCAACCTCCTGGTATGCATGATTCAATCTTTCCCTCTCATGTTTGTAAACTTAAAAAAGCTCTTTACAGTCTCAAGCAAGCACCACAAGCTTGGTTTGATCGTTTTAGCTCTTTTTTGCTTGCACATGGATTCTTTTGTAGTTTGGCTGATCCATCACTTTTTATTTTGCACTCATCACTTAGTACTTTAATTCTCCTACTTTATGTTGATGACATGCTTTTGACAGGATCCAATTCGAAGTTACTTGATGATTTTGTTCTACTCTTGCACTCTGAATTTACTATGAAAGACCTTGGGATTGAAATTAAATGGGGTCACGGTTTTTACATCTTTCTTAGACTCCCTATGCTTATTCAATTCTCAATAAGCCACAAATGGTTGATTTCAAACCAATGCATCCACCAATGGAATCTAAGACTAAAGGGCTTCATGCTACCACACCTTATCCAGACCCTTCCTTTTATCATAGCAATATCGGTGCCCTACAATACTTGACACTTATTAGACCTAACCTTTCTTTTTCTATCATTTATGTTTCTCAATTTATGCAATCACCTTCTCTTGCTCATATGAAAATGGTTCATCGCATCTTAAGATATGTCAAATGCACAATTCATTTTGGTTTACATTACTGGTGATACTACACTTGATCTTTGTGGTTTCTCTAATGTAGATTGGGCAGGTTATCCTACTATATGAAGATCCCCAACTAGTTTTTGTACCTTCTTAGGGCGAAATATTATCTCATGGTGTGCCAAAAAGCAACCAACCATTTCTCGATTCAGTACTGAGGCCGAGTATCGTGCTATGGCTAACACTACTGCAAAATTAACTTGGCTTACCTTCCTCTTACGTGATCTTCATGTTCCTCAATCGCACCCGCCAACTTTTTTCTGTGACAATTTAAGTGTGTTACATATGCCTATTAATCCTGTTTTTCATTCTTGCAGTAAGCACATTGAATTGGACTATCATTTTGTTCGTAAAAGGGTCTCAATGGGACTTCTTGTTACTCGACACGTTTCCTTTATACTAAAAATCGCGAATAGCTATACAAAGCCCCTATGTAAAGCCTCCTTAAGTCACTTTCGCAACAAATTATGCCTACACCCTCGACATAGTTTGAGGGAGGGTATTAAACATTACAACCACCTTGAGTCTACAACATGGAGTGATAAGGATGAAAATTGAAGTGATAAGGAAGTAGATCAAATTGTGTCCTTCCCAAAAAGATATGTGGCAGCATTAAAGATCTTATATAAGTTTTCTAGTTTTCTTCTTTTGAAATAGTACCGTTTTTGTATTTCTCTTTTATTGATTGTAAACGTTGAGAGCAATGTTTTGTGGACCGGACCGGACCGTCCGGTCCAACTGGTCAAATCGGGAACCGGCCAGTTGACCGGTCCGGTTCAAGAGAAAAAACCGTTTTTGTAAAAAAACCGGTGATATTTTATCAAACCGGTGAGAACTGGCCGGTTTGGTATTGAACCGGTCGGTTTTTATTTTAAAAACTTTTGGGACTAAATTAATAAAATTAAAAACTTAAT
>JAOXNR010000013.1:2635859-2658241 GCA_028571225.1 Parsonsia alboflavescens
CAACGTTAACTGTCAACATTTGAAAAAAATAAATTCTTCAATAAAATAAATTATTTTTTAAAAATATATTTTATATATTATACCTTAAAACATTAAACTAAACCTTAGGGATACAAAATCAAATTTACTATTTTTTTAAATAAAAAAATAGTTAATCATTAGAGATTTAAGAATGCACTCCCTATAAAGTGTACCCCATAAATTAAAAGTTTGCAATGAATATGTACTCAATAGAAGAGGTTAAGGGTTTCAAAACATATATTACATTTTGGAGTGGCGTTCTCAAGTACATCATATGAAAGGTCAAATATTTTAAGATTTAGATTATTTTTTTATAATTTATTTAATAAAATATATTTTTAAAAATAATTAAAAGATTCTCTAAGATTTTTATTAATGCCACACAAAAAGTGTAATGTGAGATCCCAACTTGAACTTACACTACTTAGTTTGGATGAAGGGGTTTGGAGAGAAAGAGGAGGAAGGGCATTGTTTGGGAGTTTTTTTGAAGAAAGAAAAGAGGAGAAAGGGAGAGAGTTAGAGAAAAGAGGCATCCTTTCAACGATTGATCTTAGATCCATTGACTTCTGAAAAGAAAACGATGCATAATGAGAAGAATTGAAGCAAAATTTTCTAAAATTTTCAAAACACTTCCACTATCAATTCTTTCTGCTTTATATCAAATTTATGGAGGATTATTATTATAAAATTAATTTTAGATAATTCATCCTCTTATTTCTCTCTAAACTCCAAAAAAAAAAGGGAAAATTTATCTTCTTTTCTCCTATTTCCAACTTGAACTTTCTCTGTTTTCTAGCTGTTAAGGTGAGCTATAGAATTTTCTAGAAGAATGATGCTATGGTTCTCCGTTAGTATACATGGTTCAAAGAAAAGTACTAATAATAGTATTAAATTGCCGGTCCACTATACTCCTCTTTAGATCTTTTCCTTTCCTGGCCAGTCCCACAAGATATTTCCAGCTTCAACTCATCATTGAAAGACCCAAAAGTGCATAAGATTCAAAATATCTTTCACTCACTCTCTCTCCTCTTCATTTATTAAAAGTATCAAACACCTTCCTCGGAAGCTTCTAGACTACCGCCACAACCACCACCCCGGAAATGTTCACACCCGCCTCCGCCGCCGGAGAAGATGTTCTTGATACTCCGATTTTAGAGGCCGAAGAGAACAAATTGCTGCAGCGGATAACTGAGGAAGGTGGCTATGCTTACGTCAGGATGGCGATGTTGGCCGCGGGAGGAGACATGAGGGCAGCGGAGGCAGCGAGGGAGATGGCCTGGGAGCAATTACACTCCGGGCCGTGGCATTCGGTGATGCCTGTCTGGAGAGATGCGTATTCGGTGGCGTGTTTGCACGTGGCTAAGCTGCATTATGCCGCCGGAGAGTTTGCTCTTGCTATGAGAGCTATTGATATGGGGCTGATTATGGGTGGTTTAACTTTGAGAGACGATTTGAATTCGGCTATTCAAAAGGCTTCCAAGAAAGCTTCTTTGTCTGTCCCAGTGAATTCCTGGGAGCTTAAAGGTGCTGCAGCTGAGGATAAGATTTGCAAGATTGGTTCTGGAGACGTTGATATGGCGGAGGTGAGGACCATGAGGTTGGTTTTCTTTCTCTTAGAGTAAAATGTTTTAACTTTGAATTTCTTTCTCTGTCCTTCGTGCAAAAGAAATTCCTACTTTGAGGATTCAATTCTCCAATATGATACTGCTGATCCAATGATCACTGATGTTTCATTTCATTTTAAATATGTGCGTATGGAAATGTTAAAAATTACTGCCCCGGAGCAAAAGATTTGGAAGCCACGGTTTTTAGTAAAATTGGGATACATTCCAATCTCAAGAGCCATGACTATGCAGAACTTTAGTCAACATATGGAAGAGCTTTAGAGATCTTACCAAGATGTACTAGTAATTTTGGGATAGCTGGATGAGTAACTGTCATTGATGATGGCCTACAGAACAAGAAAGGAGAATCTTTTAACATGACAGATATTGGTCAATTAATGTGGAGGAAGACAGTGATCTGTTTACCCAAGCTACCCGTTCAGTTCTGTTGCAGTGTGGATTCCTATTCCAGTAAAATTTTATTTGCACTTTTGGGTTCTTATTGTTGTCGGGAGATCCAAGTAGTCTGGAAATTGTTTTGCTAGATACAAATCATTGGCTGTAGTATAGTGTTCTGACAAAAAAATGACTTCAGCTTGTTTCCCTTTGGAGTGGGGACGATTATGTGAATTATCTCTTCCAATATTGCTTCATGAATTTACCCACTTATTGATTTTTGGCTTAGTGGCTCACCTTTGGGCTGTTTCTGTTACCTTTTGTTGCACACAAGTATCTATTGTGATTTAACTGGTTTCTACTAATTGAAGATTGATGAAATACTATAATTGTCCCTTGACTTGAATTTGCAGGTTCAGCAACGTTTACCTGCCAAATCACTGTCTTATAAGATGGTCACAAAAAGGTCATCTCTCTCCTTGGAGGGATTCTTACGAGATTATGTTCTTCCTGGCTCACCAGTGATCATTAGTGAAGGAATGGCTCACTGGCCAGCTACCAGTAAGTGGAATGATATGAACTACCTCAAAAGGGTTGCTGGCCTCCGCACGGTTCCAGTTGAGGTGATTGTTTTTCATTTGGCTTGGTTTCTCATGTCCTCCCATCTGTGTACAAATTGCTTGCTAAAAGAATTTATTGACAGCTTATTTCTAGTCCCTTTTATGATCTATATCAGGGTATAAAATGCATAATGCGTAGGTTCCTGTCATTGGGGAAATTTCTTGTTTACCTGGTTAAGATGGAGCCAGATTGTAGATGGTAACAAATTATTCTGGATAGCATGATAATGAGAGGGAATTAGTTATTTAATGCATTGCAAGTGAATTCATTGACAAAAAATTCTGTTATCATGTTTCATTCTTTGATTGATTATTGGATGTATGAAATTTAACTTAAATAGGTCCCTTAGATTCTAACTTAGAAATTTGATTTGAATTTACAGCAATTGATCGCAGCCTTGTTGTTAATGAGATTTACCATAAATTCTCTTTGTTTAAGCAGGAAAATAATGATGCTACAAAATCTTGCAGGTTGGGAAAAACTATTTATGCCCAGAATGGAAACAGGAGCTTATTACATTTTCAGAATTCCTTGACAGGATCCAAGCAAATACCTGTACTTCTAATGATACCACATATTTAGCTCAGCATCCATTGTTTGATCAGGCAATCTATTTTTCCGCACTCTCCTTTTCCATGTACTGCATCATGACTTTCATTGTCTGACGTGTAGATTGATTTGTAGATTCAAGAATTGCGCCAGGATATTGTCATTCCTGACTATTGTTTTGTGGGTGGCGGTGAGCTGAAATCTCTAAATGCTTGGTTTGGTCCAGCCGGTACCGTGACACCGTTGCATCATGATCCACACCGTAATATACTTGCTCAGGTATGGAAACTATTCTTGGCAACGACTAACAAGTCCTTATATGTTCATTGTCTGCTTCTCCTTTTTCTTCTCTGCACACTTTTGAAATTTTCCCCTTCCCTCTTTGAATCATTTTATGAAAGCTCTGTCTTTTTTTGTGAATTCCTCTTTAATAGTATCAAAATTCAATTGACTTTTGATGAGATAAATATGGTATTCTCCATACTCGAAGCAAAATTTTTCTTCTATTTGGATTTTGCTGAATGCATTACCATTTCCTCTTGCTGTTCATTTAGTGTGAATTCATAGCACTTTAATCCATTCACCAAAAGAAGAGAAACAGGAAGTCTTTTGTTTATTCAAATAGATGTAGAACAATGAATGAGAAAATGATAAGCTTAGATTTCTGTTATCTTTTATGAAGAAATGTTTTGATTCTTTTTTATCTGGAGAAAGAAGTCACTAGGAAAAGCTATATAGAAAATTGAAGTTATTTTCTTTTGACAGTATCATAGAATATTATAGAATTTACTAGTGTTTTTTGTTAATAGACTTTGGACTTTCTTTATGGAAAAGAAAGAATCTTAATATACCAATATTACCTTGGTAATTTTATTACATTTAAACAAGAACATGCACCTGCACACACAGAGAGGGATGTAACAAAATTGATGTCTGGCTGTAGAAGTTTCCTGGTGATTTTAATATATAGTTGTACAGCGCATGTCCTTAGGCTTACAATGCAGTGTATTTAACAGCTTTTGGTGGTGTCTGATGTTGAGGTGGCTTTCATGTTTTTGTCTAGATTGTTTTACTATCTTGTTTTTTAACATGTTTGTGTCAATAATTGTATGTCAGGTTGTTGGCAGAAAGTATATAAGACTATACTCTGCTTCTTTATCAGAAGAGCTTTACCCTCATGGAGAATCTATGCTTAGCAATTCAAGCCAGGTACATGGTTCTTCCTTTAGCTTCAACGTGTTTCTTAAGGTTTCTACAACCAGTAAAGCAATTTTAGATTTTCTGGTGTCGATGGTTTGTCCTCTTTTGCAAATTTTTATTTTCAAAAATCAACAGTTACTTATGTCCAATTTTTGGATGCAAAAGTAGACAAAATCATTTCCATATCATTCTACTTATTATTGAGCTTATGTGTTTGGATCCTTAAAGGAACTCTTTTTCTTCAATCTTGGATAAAGTTTAAGTCGTTAACATAACTCTTTTGATGTGGATGATGGAATGACTTGTGTTTTTCCTTCTGACCGTGGCATTAAAAATCTGTTTTGTGCTAGATAGGGATATCTGTCATCATAATGACTGACCTCTAAAACTTTGATATGAAGGTTGATCTGGATAATATAGATGTGAAGGAGTTCCCAAAGATATTTGACCAGGAGTTTGTGGACTGCGTATTAGAGGAAGGTGAAATGCTTTATATCCCTCCAAAATGGTGGCACTATGTAAGGTCTCTTACTACCAGTTTTTCAGTTAGCTTTTGGTGGAGTGAGGGCCATAACGATGCAGATGCAAATTCTTCTGCATCTTAATTGCAGTTTTTATTTGTCTTTTTTTGCTTAACACCTTCATTCTTTTTATTGTATACCGAAAAAGAAATTGCCAAATGAATGTAGGGAAGGCTACAGCTTTTATACAAATTGGCAATTGTGAGATTTACTATTATCAGTTATGAACTGCAGGCAGTATTTCTCTGCTTTATGAGTAGAAATACAAAATATATGATTCAGTGTTTTTGTGGGGATTGATTTGAGGTAGTTTAGCAAATCTTTTATTCAGGTCATGTTCAACATTTAATCTTATTATTATTCCCTCAATTCCCTTTAAGATGTCAAATCGTAGTGAAATATGCTCTCTCTCTCTCTTTTTTTTTTTTTTTTTTAAATTAAAAAAAATTAAATGTCGTTCTTAACTTTATCTCTATCCATTTGCTATGATTCATTAAGAATTTTGTTCGGAAACATGGTGAAAATTATTCATATGGTAAATGAATAATGGCATTTCAGGGTAGTGATTTTCTACCTAATTTTCTGGATGCTTTGGTGACGGTTGCGAGTCTTTTAACACTTTTCACCCAAAGTGCAAATATGGGAAACATTTTGCTTAAACAAGAACAAAAACAAAGTCAAATATTATTAATCTCAACTTGAGCATTTAACATGTTGCTTGAGAGAGGCTCGTGGAAATCAGTTAGTAAACCAAATTGGAATGAAATTAACTCGTTTCAAATGCAAGCGAGAACAAGTCTTAATGCTCCTCCATGGTCAACATAAAGAATAACAGTGTTGCACTTGTGACAACATATGATGCAACTGACTTCAGATTAAAATGCAGAAAATGATCCCACAGCTGGAAATATGCCGCCAATAGATTCTTTTAGTGAGCATAAGCTGAGAGAGAAACAATCAATCACCTCGCTGAGGCCAGCAATCCTTTCATTCATGTCATTCCACTTGCTTGAGGTGAACCATTCCATCACTAATGATCACTGGTGAGCCAGGCAGAACATAATCTCGTAAGAATCCCTCCAAGCCAAGAGATGACCTTTTCGTGACCATCTTACAAGACACTGTTTTGGCAGGCAAACGATGCTGAACCTGCAAATTCCAAGTCAAGGGACGATCATAGTATTTCATCAATCTTCAGTCAGTTGAATCGCAATATATTACAACCAATGATTTGTATCTAGCAAAACAATTTCCAGAGCACTTGGTTCTCAGCGCAACAATAACACCCTAAAAATTGGCCATAAAATTTTACTAGCATGGGACTCCACACTGCAACAGAACTGAATGGTAATTGACCAATATCTGTCATGTCAAAAGACTCACCTTGCTTGTTCAGTAGGCCATAATCAATGACAGCAACTCTTCCCAGAGCATCTCAAAATTACTAGTACATCTTCGTAAGATCTCTACCGTTCTTCCATATATTGACCGAAGTCTTGCTTAGTCATGCATCGTGAGATAAGAACGTATACCAATTCTAGTAAATAGCTGTGGCTTCCAAATCTTTTGCCCTTTGGGCAGTAATTTTTAACATTCCCATACACATATTTGAAGTGAAACATCAGTGATCACAGGATCAACATCATATTCTAGAATTGGTCGACCAAATTCTTTGGATTAAGGGGAAAGTCCCTTATGGGTGAAATTCCTCCCACTAATCAAGATAAGGCTTCTCGTGCCAGCAGGGGGTAAATCAGTGATGTGCACGAACTGATAGAAAACAGATGGAGAGGACGCAACGGGTGGCAATTTAATGCCCATGTTCTACGCCCAACGGGTTTCGAACTTCCATCTGCCGTTGGAGTTAACCAAACGTCACGTCAGTCTTACCAGCTCATTTATGCCCCACCTATGCCCCTGGGGGCATTGGTCGACCAAATTCTTTCGTTTGTGGTAAATGGAGATATCAGTGAAGATGCATAGAAGATATCCAAGGTTTGCAGGAAATGGCCAGAGAGGAAAGCTCCAGGATCAGTTTTATATGTTCAGGCTCACAAAATACAATCTCAGCACCACAACCGATGCAATTAGTAACTGCACCAGAGGCCTGCAGAAAACACTCCTGTGCTGTTAGAGAACCTATTGTTGAGCTCAAAGCTGAAAAATGGTTGTGCAAAGGGAACTTCTCTCCTTTTATTTTGACGAAAAAAAGGGGACCATATGCATTTACTTTGTATATTCTAGTTTTAAAGCTTATTCTAGTTTACATGTTCAGAAAGGAAGGATAAAAATTGTGTCCTAATAGATATTGAAGCCATAAAGGAAATGATACTCATGCAGTAACCAAGTTAATCTTCTGTAACTAGACAATTTTCAATATTTGGGATCATAAATCTCTCGTGAAATGCACCGTCTGCCCAATTCTTCCCCAATGAAAAATGACCTTTTTTTTCTCTTGCCGTAATAACAAAATGGAAATGGATGAATTAAATTATTCATATGGAATACTGTTGTTTAATTTTCACATGAAACAAATTGGAAAATGTGCATACAAGCATCAATCTGATATTGTGACACTCATGATCCAAAGTATAAAAATATAGGAAGTTTCTTCACCAAGTGTAATGGTTTAACTGTCAAACTATATTAGTTTTCATCTTACAAAGTTTTACATAACAGACAGAGAACTGGATATGACCAGTATGTATGATACATGTATCATGATCATCCCTACTGGGGAAAGAGAGTTGGGTAGGCTCAATTCACATGAAGATGGAAGAACTAACTCTGAGGAAAAAGGATACATAATCACCCACAGCAGGATTCCAAATTAATCTACATAACGGACATTTGCGAGAAAGGAATGTGCTTAAATCACTATCCTGCATACAAGAAACTTTTATTTTATAGTTAACAAACATGGATTGACATGTTCATGGTACATGCTTTTTAACCAAGTACTGAAAATATTTATGAAAATGTTAGTTGCAAGACAGAGCAGTTTATCCATTGAAAAGGAATAACAATAGCAGAGACAAAAACAATACATACCCCAATCAGAATAATGATGAAGTTTCCCCCAACATTTCATAGAAAACTATTCGAAAGCCTTATTCAGAAGAATCACGAGGATTTAAGTATTTCCCCACACCTTGGAAGCCCAGACACTCAAGGTAGGTATGACACTGATCACTGCTCCTGATGTTATTACCAGACCAACTTTTGAGATGCAGGATATGTCACTAGCGAAAAGATTAGAACATATCAGACGACCAGTTTTTCTTCAGCCAAGTCAGGGACCACTACGTCCTCTCTCATCAAACTTACGTAATTTTTCCCAATTCGACCTCCAGCTTGTGCAAATAATTCCACTACTGCAGGCAACTTTCCATAGTATCTTTTCAAAGCATCCACAAGAACGACATTATGATGATCTTGAACATGCCAGACATTTACTGGAGGAACAAGATCATCAATTGTTGCCTCTTGCCAAGCATGTTGCCCATCCCTCATTTGATGCTTGAATGCCTGGCACTGCCTTATTCTGTGACCTTTGGGCCCAACTTGCACCTCAGGGCAATATCCACATGTTTGAACAGCATACTTTTGCATAATTTTAAAAGCTCCAAAACGCATCTCTTCCCAGGCTTTCATGCCTCTTACTGCTAACTCTGTAAAACATTAGAACAAATAAGATGCACGGTAAAAATTTGAGGGCTAAGCAATAGAAAGGGGCAATAACTCAAAAAGACAATAATTAGATTAACCCTTTGTATCATCAGACAGCGAAACGGGACATTTCTGAACTCCCCTGAAATCCCTCGGGCTCTGCCAAAATCCAGACGGATTTATGCTTTTTACGGATGTTTCATCCTTCGGGAACCTTTTCTCAAAATCTATCAACCTCCCTGCAACACGGTAAACCGGAAACTCTCTCCTTCTTGTTGGGTACTCAGACAGGTCGACCCCAGCTTGAATACACAATTCCACAATTGCTGGAATACGATCTACTTCAAGGCGTTCATTGTGAGAAACTGCTCTTCCCAATCTGTCATAGAGATGAAAAGACTCCACTGCAGGCAAAATATGTTCAAGTCCCCCTCTCTCCCAAGTATGCTCTTTGCTTTTCTGACTACCATTCACATCGCAGGTTCTAATCTTATGGGGGAAATTACCTACATGAACCTCTCCACAAAACCTGCACCAAAAGAGACATCTATGCAATTTAGCACATTTACGCACTCAACAGTGTAACAACCAAACTTGACCATATCAAACTTTTGGCATACATATTACTAAGAAGCATTATCCCGTAACAGCAAATAATTAAACTTCAGACTAATAAATCACTAATGAGAGCTAAAAATCTTTATGGTAATGTTCTGCACTCTCTCCTTTTCTTTGAAACAGAAATCAGTCAACTTTTTCTTCACAGAGCCTTCTGTCCACAAGCATGCGCGCGCACACACACACACAGACAGACAAAGACAAAAGAGTTACAACTTGTCCAATAATTAGTGTCTATTATTTTATTCACTAAAACCAATATGGTCAAGACGAAAAATAACTTGCAAACAACAATAAACGTAGAAGCTATTGAGCAAATCCTCTCCTTACTTGCAGTAATGAATTGGAATGCTCTCAGCAACCCCGGAAGCACAACAGAATAATTTAGTTCTGGCAGACAAAACCTGGTGAGCAACTGGAACCAATGCCTTAACCAACAATCCATTGTCAGGAGCATTTAAACTAGCCTCTTTCACCAAGATTCGTTCCTTCTTCATCAATCTGGCCCATCGTTTAAGTTCATTAAGACTAGTCACCCACGGTTTCCGCTCTGACCTCTTCAACTTCCTAGGGAACTCCACGAAACCCAACCCAGACTCAACCGCAGGCCCAGTTGAGTAAAGAGTGAATCTCACCTTACAATTCCGCAAAAAAACTTGGACCCGCCTGGAAAACATTGCTGATGTTGTTGAAAGAGGACGTATTTCAAGGCTAGTTTCTTCTCTTCTTTTATTCCTTTTCAGTGAGGCATTCCGACAAACACTTTGATCAAGTAAAAAGAGACGGTAACAACAGAAACTTCCACAAATTGAGGCAAATAATAAACTTCAAATTCAACCGGAACAAACAACATTATAATTCTTAAGAGTGACTCCTAACAACTGAAGAAACTTCAATTCAGACTTCAGCAAATCATTGCTTCAAGCGTATATGTAAAAGTAGAAGGCTGTTCGCACAGGCAGCTACTTTCAGTTACGTATGCAGCATATTACCTTATTTAAATTGACAAAAAAAGGACGAACACAGGAGAAAAATATTTTACAATTTTTCTTCCAATGGAAAGGAATAAAGAAAAAAGTTCTCTCCCCCCGGCAAGTTGGCTCCGGTTACCTCACCGGCAACAAGCTTTATCCAAAGTTTCTATTTTTACCGATACCGTGCTTCATTGACGACTTCATTGAC
Source organism: Parsonsia alboflavescens (assembly GCA_028571225.1). Lineage (NCBI taxonomy): Eukaryota > Viridiplantae > Streptophyta > Magnoliopsida > Gentianales > Apocynaceae > Parsonsia > Parsonsia alboflavescens. Next base: position 2,646,241 of record JAOXNR010000013.1, read on the forward strand.
GACTCTGGCTCATGGCCAAACCCCAGCGAATCACCTTCCAAGCAGTCACCGTAATCATTTGAAGACTCAAAATCTGATGATGCACACAACTCATCCTCGAACCCATCAAACCAAACTATTCCGCAAAGCAGTCTATATTCTCTTCCAATGAAAGGGTGCTTGCGGTGCGGTGAGCAGTAAAAAATAAATGAAAAAATAAAAATTTTCAGCGGCCCTAAACTTTTTAAAATTTTGATTTTAAATCTCTAACTTCAAATCTTCTGGGTTTAACCCCCAACTATAAAAAAATATGAAAAGGAATCCTTCTATCCATTTTGGAAGCCCCTCATCTGAGACTCGTGTGATAATTTATAGGGGCATTTTGGACTCTTTCATTTTGTAATATTATATTCAAATTCGGCTACAAACCCACAAGAAAACTCTTTATTTCCTTTCATTTGAATCTAAACAACTAAAAAACTTCTATCTTTGCAAAAAATAGTCCTTTAACACGATTAAAGCAAAATTCCTGTAATTTGAAGTGAGATTGAAAAGGTCCCATGATTATTGAAACCAAATTAGAGAAGGACAGAGCAAACATACTCAAAGAGGTCCCATGATTATCGATTGTAGTAATTTTTATGATTGGGGTAAGGGGAAGGGGAAGGGGAAGTTGAAGGATAAGGAAAGATGGGATAAACGTTAGAAGTTGTACACTCCTCCCCAATTGAATAAAACAACTAACCACTTCAATTCGAAGAAGTGGAAGGTTCGATGGAGCGAAGAATATGTTGACCCATACTTACTATATGGGAAGAATTTCGATTTTAGATGTTCAAGATATTTACATGCAAGCTAAATAAAAGACATTGTGTAATCCCTTATGCTTGAATTTAGTAAGAAAAGTTGGAAACATGCATAAATTTGAAACTTATTTGTTTTGTAAATACTATATCCGTGGGGTTTGTTGGGGGTGTTTTCATTTTTACCCAAATTGAAACAGTAATTTCTTATTTACTCAAATCTTCACAATATTTCACAGTTACTCATATTTAAAACTAACTTTTTATTCTATACCCATTTTGAATTTTAATTAAAAAAAAAAAACCAAAACTTAACATTTATTCTCCTTTAACATGCATTTACTATCTTATCCTTCAGCATTCAACACATCCAACTGAACCTAACAACCTATAAAATGAATTGAAGAAACTACAACTAACATCATTCACTTGATCAGAAGTTTTCAACCATAGCTAAGAAAATTGCTCAAAGAATCATTCCCTTATAGGAGAAAAAGAAAAAAACCAACCTTTTATTGTGTTTGGTTGTTGATTTTTGTTTTTCGAAATCAAGAAGACGAAGGTAGGGGGTGTTTGAAGGTACATTGTTAGGTTTGTTTCTTTGGTGTTTGGAAGCTTTGGTTTGTTCTTTTTGTATTGTTTATCTGGGCGGAGAAAGGAAGGAAGGAAGGTGGGATTGCAGAGATTTCCGTCGAAGTGAGGAGATTTCGAGATCTAAGAGGGGGCTTTCAAGAGACGAAATTGGAGCATTTCGAGAAACGGAAGCGGAATTTCGAGACCAAACTGGAGCATTTACAGAAAAGGATTTCGAGACCACAGTGTGGCCTTTCGAGACCAAAGTTTTTTGAGAAGTATAAAGGATATTTCGAGACAGATAGGTTTCTTTGTGTTGTTTGTAGAAATGGATTACATGAGGATTGCTGTTCATGATAGTTCTTTAGTTGGAAGGGTGCGTGCACTAGTTGTACCATCCAATGTGAACTATGAAGATTTGAGGAGAACTGTGGCAAACTTGATGAAGATTGACTTAAACCAATTTGACATACAAATGTCAATTGCTTCTAAATTTTGTGATGGAAGTATGAAATTAATAGAAATTGAAGACACGTATGGCATCATTTATTTGAAGGGGGGAGGGGATTCTAAAGTTGTCATCATAAACAAAATTTAAAGGACTTACGAAGGTGGCATCGGTGGTGATATTGGCAGTAATTGTCCATCCAGTCCAAATGACCATGAAAGGGCAATTCACAATGTTAAGGCTGATGATGATGACAATGATGACAACGATGACAACTTCCACGATGGGATGAGGTAGGTGATTCCATTTGAACAATTTATACTAGACCCTTCTACTCACTTTGTAAATATGGTTTGTAATGATTACGAAAAGGTGCATTTTTTGGAAGACGAAACTGTTCCACCAGTGGGTTTTATTGGAAAGGATGCAGTCTTTAACAATAAGGATGAACTGGCAATAGCAGTCGATGAATATTCACTCAATAACCGATTTTCATATCATGTGATACGTTTGGATAAGGGAAGATTTGAGGCACGATATAAGAAAGAAAAAGATTGTACTTTCATGATATGTGAAAATTGTAGAGCTGTCTGCCAGATTTGGGTTATTCACAAGCTTGTCTCGACTCACGCCTGTATCCAACCTCTACAGCAAAGCCAAAACAAGAGTGTAAGTTATATATATGCTGGTAAACTTGCCGATGTGAATCACACCCCGAAAAATGTGATTCAAGACATGTGGGAGAATTATGGTGTGAAGCTCGGATACATCAAAGCCTGACGATCTTTACAGTGTGCTAAAGACATAGCCTATGGAATTCTAGAAAACTCATATAGACAGCTAAAGTCATACCTCCACATGTTAAAACGTGTAATGTCAGAGACGATGACTAGTATACTTACGCGAAATGAGCAGTTTCTGAGCTCATTCTATGCACTTGGTCCTTCGATTGAGGGTTTCAAATATGTGAGGCCCATAATTATCATAGATGTAACATACTTGAAAGGTGTGTGTGAGGGAAAAATTTATGTAGATGTCTGTGTAGATGGAAATGGGCAAACTTTTCCCCTTGCTTTTGGGTTTGGCGAGGAGGAGGGCAATGATTCATGGGAGTGGTTCTTGAGAAGATTACGGACTACATATGGATTGCGGATGATTTGGTTATTGTATCTAATAGACACAAAGGCAAACTACGTGCAGTGAAGAAAGTATATCTCGAGGTCCCGCATGCATTTTTCTATCGACATCTAAAGGAAAACTTAAAGACAAAGTGCAAAAATCCTCAGGTTGCACTCCGTTTTAAAAATGCTGCACCTCTACTCTAGAGACATTAAAGAGATGCACCCCGGAGTTCATCGTTGGTTGGATGTCGAGGTAGGACGCCCAGGTTGGTCACGTTCATGTTGTCCAAACAATCTGTACAACCAAATGAAGAGCAATATTGTGGAGTCATTCAACCAGGTGATCAAGAAAGCTCGAAAATTGCCCATTATATCTGCACATGAGTGTTTTAGGAGTTTGTGTTAGGTTTGGTTCAACAAACTTAGAGAAGCAGCAACAATAATGCCATATATTATCACCAAGCGGGCAGTGGAAAGAATTGAGGAAGAAGTTGTGAAGGTCGACTTGGAAAGGCTGCAGATTACATCCATTCGAGATAGAGAGGAATATGTCGTAGAAAATCCAATAGAAGGAACCAAATGTTCTGGTGGATATCCTCCAAAAGACCTGTGGATGTCAGAGATGAGAAATGGAAAAGATACCTTGCAAACATGCCAGGTAAATTTTTGGTCTATTTTGTGACTTATCTGCTAAATTTAAAAGGTCCATTCAAGACATAGGTATCTGTTCGAGATTCGAGACAGAACAATTTTGTCTTGAAATTATGGCTCTGTCTTGAAATATCCTTGTCAACTTCTCAAAATATCCATTCAAGACTAGACAATTTCGAGATATATGTCTTCCATTCGAGGCATGATGGTCCAATTTCGAGATTTGAAACATAAATCTTCCATTTTTTTTTTTTTGGCTTTTTTAATTCTATAAGAATGTAATTAGATATTTCCACAACTCATTTACCTTAATTCTTTTTTATGGGAAAAATGAGACTCATTATTACACTCTATGTCGTGGTCATTCATTTGACATGGAAAAATTGAGGATGGCATATGTACCTTCGATACAACTTGTGCCCTTGTGTTCATCTTTGAATTCAATTGCAGGTATGGATGATGTGGTCGTCAATCCTCCTACTGGCAGAAGGTCTATTGGAAGACCACAAGAGGCTCGCTTTCTCTCTCGGAACAAATAATATCGTCAAAGGAAAACGTGCTCCATATGCAAGAGAAAAGGACATAATCGTACCACCTGTCCAAATGCTTACAACAATGAAGCCCAACATCCCAAAGAAAATGATCCAACAGCGACTGACTTAAATCAAGAAGTGCCCATATCTGATCCAAATTCCACACAACAATCTTTCGAGACAAATTTTGTTAACGTTCATGTCAATATCTCTATGGAGGGTGTGGATTTTTATCCCGATAATATCAATGTTGACACGGTTGATGACATGTAAATGTTATTATTTTAACAAACAGTGAATTTTTCATTTAATTTAAATTGCTTTTTTGTCATTGAATCAAGACCACGATCGTCTCTAACTTGTATACGGATTGATAAATAAATATATATATATATATATATATATATTAAATTAAACTAAGTGTGATAAATAAAATAGGTTCCAAACTTTACCCCTAATATTTTAATTTTAAAACATATTGTAGTTATGGCTTATTATTTACGGATTGTGGGCATTTGGACTTAGTTATAACTTATTATTTACTTATTACAAACATAGAATTATTGGCCAAATCAGAACTCAAACTACACCCTTGTGGCCATTTTGGTCCCTAAGTACTTGGGGACCAAAATGACCAAAAGGGTATAGTTTAAGTCCTAATCTGGGGAAAAAAATACTTTATGGACCAAAATGTAAAAAAGGTATAGTTTGAGTCCTAATTTGGCAAAAAAAAATTCTTTAGGGATCAAAATGACCAAAAGGGTATAGTTTGAATCTCAATTTGAAAAAAAAATATTTTAGAGAGCAAAATGGCCAAAAGGGTATAGTTTGAGTCCTAACTTGGCCAATAATTCTATATACATATTATAGTTATAACATTGATATAATACACATTTATCATTATTGTATTATTTTAAAAAAATATATAAAAAATCTACGATTGTGATGGGAAATAATTTACAATATAAACAACAAAAAAAAAAAAAACTAGGAAGCCGTTAACAAATTGCTCCCCCGTAACATGATCCATGCCATCTCATCCCTAATGAAATACGTCATCTCGAATGTACAAGGCAAGCGGGACATCTCCTTAACATGCCCCATCAATATCTGTGACATGTAGTAGCAGATGCATGCCCCACAGTTAGGATTGTTTGGTTGAACAGGGACAGAGTACACCGATGAGTCGGGGGCATCAACAAACCCCCAAGTGATTATCTGTGGTTGGGGCCATCCCGTCCTATCATAAAAGTTGGCCTACTGCATTAATTGTGGCAACATCGAACAAATCGGTGCCATCAGGTCCAATCAAGAGGCCTTCGCCACAGCCACTGGTTTCGGATCATACAATGTGATCCGAGACCTGTCCAATGAGATCCGAAGTAACACCCAATGCGAGTATAGGCAACAGGGCATCAATATCTATATACACAGTACAGATATTAAATCAATTAATATTAAATAAATCATAATTTAACCAAGAGTTTTGTACAAAATGAAGTGAAAATAAAGTGAAATACCTCTTGTGCCTCCCACCGCGCTACCTCTCCCATGTCTGAGTGTCCCCCGACCTAGTCAATGACAAAGGCGTCAAAGATGTAGGTCCCTGGCTTCACTTGAGATGCCATGGTTTGCTCCCACGCACATCGGAGAGTGCTTTGTAATTTGAATTAGTTAAAACATGACTAGAAAACAATGGAATAGAGAACAATGCTATTTTTAAGTACATACCTAAAAGTATGCTTGAGCGAGTGCGAAGCGGGCTCGGCAGAGGTAAAGTGATGGAGCCTCCCCCGTCAATCTCCACAACCCCATCATGAATTGGTCCACCTGATCATCCTCGATGTACTCCGAGATGGATCGGACGTTGCTAAGGTCATCCCCGACAAATGACTCGTTCGTCCCTCGGTAACCCGCCTATCACAAAAATTTAGTTAGACTATGAAGCGGGAAAGTTATTAAATGCAAATTAATCATAAAAAGAAAGTGAATTACCTCTTTAAAGCTCCGATGCTGCAGAAGGCATCCAACTGCGTCCGATCGAGAGTGTACTGCTCCTCCACAGGAGCAGGAATCCCCTCTTGGACCTCTCGTGAGTCCACGGCAGGAGGAATCTCCGTCAGGACCTTTGATGCTCGAGTTGTCCTCTCGCCTGTCGTCCTCGATCGTTTCTGTGGTTTCGATGACTCGATGTGATGGGTCAGGTCGGTGTAAGGTGATCGTACACCTGCGGCTGGGGCCTTGGCCAGATGTGTACGATCGAGCCCTAATAAAATGTACAAAACAATCATTAAAAATAATTAATAGTACTTTAAAAGAATTATTCGACTGAAAATTACTATGAAATTCTTTAATAATAAAATGAACGAGCAACATAAACTAAAATTCCTAGATTTAAGATCAAAATTTACTTGGATAGTCTCGGCTAGGACTATAGGAGATGCCGGGACTGGAGCTGAAGCCGGAGGAACCCCTGAATCCACTCCCTGATTAACTGGTTCATCGATCGATTATTTATAAAAGATAGTAACCATTTTAAGATTAAAAATTGCATAAAAAAAAGTAACCGAAATGAATATTGATTTAGGAACTAAAATTTACCTACGTGGTGTCGTCGGGGACTATGAGAGATATCGAGTGGGGGTGGGCCATCAGTCGGACTAAGATATCGATGGAATGTGTAACGGCCTCGAGAATGGGTGTAGCTGGCTCTCGGGAAGGGGAATCATGTAGTGGCGGACCGGATCCACGACTGTCATCCCTCTCCAGCACATCGAGCCGACGCTCGATATTCATGAGCCGCTCAAGAACCTTTGCTTGAGTCGCCCCGAGCTACATGAGCTGCTGGAGGACCAGCTCATGCCTCTGTAGTAACTGGTCCTCAAGTTGGCTCAAGAGGATCTCGACCCCGGGCATAGGTACATCGGCTATCGTAGGGGACTATAATAATAAAATATAATTATAATCTATCAGCCATTGTTTCCCAGGGGGTATTTAAATAGGAAGATGTACATATCTGACGTTGACTCCTCCGGGCTGGGAGAGGCCTGTTTGCTCCCTTGGTCCTCAGTCGGAGGCCTCAATGGTGCGGCCTGGATCCACAAACAAATTTAGTAATCACAAGGCAAAGAAACCAATAAAGTAAATACAATCATATCGAATCACATCCACTAATCTACTGCAATAACATAAAATATCATGAGATACATACCATCTGCTGGATCGTATTGGATCTCGTCGGACCGATCGACCAATCTTGATCAATCCTCTCCTTACCCACATCTCGATCGTGACATGGGATCTAAAATAAAATCATAGTAAAATATCAATGATCTTCATATTTAGCATTATACAAAATTAACTTAAATTCTGGAAATTGTGATTAGTCTAACCTGATCGCATGGCGGAACAGGCAATCCCTATCCTCACGACCCCCAGAATGAGTTGGGCAGATAATTGCCCTAGCATGTCAAGGCAATATGTGGGATACTAGCAAAATCGGCCCAGTACGGTTGCTGCTGCTTTGCTTGATCATCCTCGATGTACGGAGAGCATGCACGCTCTTGTGATTGGCAATGTGATTTAGTGATAATAACTAATTTTGAAAATGAAAGTGAACATTGATAAGATATTCACTTACCTCACGAAGTAGTTGGCCCCAGTCGGGTATGTGCCCAAGTTGGGGACGTTGAATGGCGAGGTACCTTGAGCGTTGTGGACATATGTTTGAGAGGCCACGTCTAACCTCATCCTGGCATCCCTACACAGTTGAGGACGTAGGGATGAGAAGTGATCATACACCTACAACTAATTAAAGATAAGATTAAAAAAAATTTCAATTCAATATTTAGAGAGTCTAAAAAACACCATTAATATACAAATGTAATTAATAAGATGAAAACTTAACAGCAACAACCAAGGATTGCCATACAAACGTCTCTTCGGGGCGTCCTCGGAGATGACCTATCTATAGGAGTGCACCGTGTGGCTCCACCTAATCGTTCCCCATGGGAACGACTCTGCAGCCTCCAGATCGTCTAATATCCTCCATGCGTAAAAAGGATGACTGCAGTTGGCTCTTGAGTGAGTATCCAGTGATCTATGATGATGCTGTATGCCAGTCTGAGGGCATCATCGATAGACACTTGTCTCACGGCCATGGCCTTCCACCTCTTCAAGACCACATTTGGAGTAATCGGATTGATCCCAATTAATCGAGTCATGACAGAAACCGCCTCAGTGGTCTATCAATAATACGTCAGTCTATTATCCCAAAACGTAGACCGGTGAAGAGAGCATACTCCTGAAGGTCCAGTCGGTGTAACTGGCCTCCGATGAAGAACCACATCTCATCGGGCCTGGCACGGTCCAAAATAACCTCCTATCTCAAGATATACTAGGTAGCCAGGCATGGTACGCTTCATGATAATGGGGAAGATCCACCATGTATCCAAAGGGGCCCATCCAAAAATGCTCTAGTGCCCATGACGTCGTACCAGGTCCACAGTACGTGTAATGGTCAAATACTTAGCGTGTGAGGTAAGCGTGCTCCCGGCAGGCACGTCGGGATCGTGTCAGAGCTAAAAGGTATGTTGGGTGGGATCTATATCTTTACCGTAAAGGAACAAATGAAATAGTTGATTAAAGAAATTCCATATATAGTTAACTCACTTTTTTCGAGACACAGCCTAAATGTCATTTATTATAACTTTAAAAAAAATAATTATCACTTTCAAATTAATTAATAATATCATAATTATTATTAATTAATAAATAATATTATTTCCAAACATAACCTATAAATATTTCAAGTCACAATGTAGACAATTTTAGACATAATGTATAATTTCCAAACAAAATGTAGACAGGATATACACAAAATGTATACCATTCGAGACCAAAATGAAACAATTCTAGATCAAATTCAATCATTCAAGACAATAATAAAGCCATATCAGACCAGAGACCAAAGTAAACCAATTCAAGACCCAACACAATCCATTTGAGACCCGTGACAACAAATTCTACACCCTAGAGGATCCATTCTAGACCAAAGAAAAGCCATTCGAGACCTAAAAAATTCTATTTGAGACAAAAAAAAAAACTTCCATTCGAGATTGAGAGAGACACTAGAGACAATTTCGAGACTTGAGAGATAATTTCGAGACCAGAGAAGACAATTTTGTGACCCTATAAGCCAATTTCGAGACCTGAGACAAATTAAACCATTCGAGACACAAATTCAAAAATTCGATACCCAATATTCAAAACCCATGCACCTCCACTCGGGACCCATGGAAAAATTCAAGATCGAGACCGAGATCGAGATCGAGAGAATTCAACCGATCAACACCCAAATTAAACCATTCGAGATAAAATTTCAACAATTCGAGACCCAATATTCAAAACTCATGCACAATCTAATACAGTTAATCCATGCTTTCAACAAACTACAAAATCGAAGTTAAACAACACACAAGATCAAGGTTCAAGTGAAGAAAACCTATTGGGAAGTCAAGGAAGAGCCGCGTTGGTGAGGGAGTGAAGAAGGATAGAGTGGAAGAAGGGGAAAGAAAATGAGAGTGGAAGGAAGAAAAAGGGGTGCTTCTTTGTTTGGTGTGAGGAAGAAGAATGGAAAGAAAATGAAAGTGGAAGAAGGGAAAGATGAAGAGTTATGGTGGTGAGTTGAGTTATCCGGTGAATTATTATGGGGATCCGGCTTTCGAGAAGTAGGTGGACAGTTGCATATAAAATCGAGAAGAAGATGAAAAGTTTGGTCTCGATTCTCGATTTGGGTATTTAAAAAAGAATAGTAAGGGGCGTAATTTCCCATTTTCAGGGTAATTTTTATTACCTAAAAATGTTAAAAAGTCAATTTGAGTATGGGATGAAATTGGGTCAACCCATTGGGTAGAAATGAAATGTTTAGAGAAAGTGGGTAAAATTGAAATTTGATCAACCAATTTGCATATATTTGGGAATTTCCTCTATTGGGGATTATCTCATCCTTGATTTGGTTGGACCAAAAAGGGGAAATTTTTTTATGCTTTTTTTTTGGTGCTATTTCTAGAAAAGACATGTGAACCCCAATTGTCCCTTTTAATAATTATTTTTCTTGTTTTAAAGATATTGATGATTTTTTTTTTTTGCTTTGAAGATATATCATGAGGGATATTTTGCTATCCATTATAAAGGGGGAAGGATAAATTATGTTGACTATAGTAGAAGAAGCACAATCACACTTAAGGAACTATGTTCATATATGCTATTTCTTGGGCACCTAGATAGTAATGATTACACAATCTTCATCTGCCTTAAGCTAACTGGAGATCTCAGGAGTGGTCTAGTCCTTACTTCCGAAGATAAAGAAGTTAAGAAAATGGCTGATTTGGTTGAGAGAGTCAAGATTATCGAGTTATTTGTCATATATCCAAATTTGAAGAGGTGGTTGACTTCCATAAAAATGCACTAGAGTTCTTCAGTTTGAATTGAAGAACTAAAAGATGAGCCAGCAGTTGTTGAGAAACCAAAGAAGAAAAAACAAAGAGGTAGAGGTGTGTTGTTGCTCATTTGGATCCTAGAACAAGAGAACCTATTGAACAAAGTGTTGAAGAAGTTGCATTCCAAACTATTGTTGGAGATACTCTGATTGGTGAAGATGTTGCAGAACAGACTCAAAGTAGCTCATGCTAATCAACAAACTTTTGACCTTCCAAATATTTAACCAGAGAGGAGGAGATGGTGATTTTGTGTATGACTTTGATTGGGAGAACGTGGGAGGTGAGTTGGACATTTTGCAGTCTAGTGAGATTGAAAGGGATTCAAGTGTAAGGACTGACACAAGGGCTGTTAGTGCAAATGAATCAAAGGGTCAAAGAGAAGAGTCCTCACCCATTTCGAATATGTTAAATTAAAGAGGAAAAAAAAATCAGTCCTACACTCGAAAACAAAAGAAATGATTAATTATAAAAACAAAAGAAATCTCTTTTGGATATGTTTTCTCGTGAAGTTGCAAATCCAAATTCTCTTATAAACCAAACGAGATCGGACTGTTTCGATCAACACTTTGACGCCACCAAATTCCTCCTTACTAATCTATTCGCGTGTCAACATGTCCTCCATTCCATTTGCCATCAAGAATTTCGCCTGTTGCTATCCCTACAAATGCATTAAACATGTGATCAATTTTTTTCCAGATGCAGTAAAGCTATTGATTTTTGGAAATCCGTTCGTAACACTTCCTAAGCAATAAATCACTGCTTATTTATTGAGAATTCAGCCATTTGGGTGTATGATAGTCGAAGACAAGGCCCCTTTTCGGGTTGTGAAAATGCTTGGATTAACTCAACAATTTTTCCCGGAATCCTTCCCGAGAGATGCCAATGGTCGTGTGTAAATAGATTTGAAAAAATTAATGTCATGCCTATTTTGAGTGATGTACATTTAACTTAAATTTCCATTAAATTACATATACTTTTTTTTCTTACCATTTTCTTGTCTTTATTTGCAGACCTGAATTTTTGTGTGAACACGCATGCCAAAAGCTACCTGAACACATTACAAGATGTGGTGGTGGTGGAATATCAATAATTAGCCATAAATGTATCATGTATATAAAAAAAAAAAAATGTAAATAAGGTTTTAAAGTAATTGAGGAATAATTTGCACCATTTTCCCAACTTAAAAATAGTTGGGAACCTAAAAGTGAGGTCTCTTTAGCTCAGTAGTAAGAAGGAGAGGCATCGAATTTGACAAATTACGGATATAAATATTTCTATTATTATTTGGAACTGATGACATAACAACTTGACAGCCAAACTTTGGGGCGTTTTCATTTTTACCCATATTAAAACAGTAATTTCTTATTTACCCAATTTTTCACAACATTTCACA
>JAOXNR010000013.1:2658341-2693680 GCA_028571225.1 Parsonsia alboflavescens
TAGAAATGAAATGTTTATAGAAAGTGGGTAAAATTGAAATTGGGTGAATCAATTTGGATATATTTGGAAATTAATTGCCAAACTTTTGGTCACTTGCAAATTATTTTTGGAACCCACGTTTCCTACTCTACTCTTTCTACCCATCATATCTCTTGCTTGATTATCAAATTTAACAGTCAATTATTAAAAAAAATTTAATCCTTCTGATTTAATCAAACATAATTCTTTCAAATTGAAGAGTTCAAAAGTAAAGATCATGAATTCAAGTTAAATATCATCCGATTTAGATTTATTAGCGTTTAAAGATATCATTAAATTAGTTAATTCAAACAATCGGTATAAAAAATAAAAATAAAAACAAAACAAAAAATCTTAAAAGTGAATATTTAATTTTAAATATTTCAAAATAAAATTAAAAACCTCCAATTTTGGATTACCGACGAAGTAAAAAAGATTACATATTTAGGAATAGAAAGTAATCTAGAATTCTTTAATACCGTTGAAGAGCTCGACAATCTTGTAGTCATCATCTACTACTCAAGAAGTACAAGTGTACAACAATCATAACACATCGTGTGCCAATCTCAATAATTGGTATATCAATTTTCATATTTTTAAAATTACTCAAAATAGCGTATGTGTAAGAGAATATCTGGATCCTTTTAAAATATAAACAAAATTAAAAATCCATTAATTTGGTATGGATATGATTCTATCATTTCTTAAAGAGTTAAAATAAGACAATATTCTCGAGAAAAAAATTATATATATTGCTAAAAGAGAAGGGAAAAGAAAAGAAAAATAGTATTTATGATTTTCAAAAGTTTAGGGGTCTGTTCTAATTGTATATAGTGTTTTTTTTTTTTTTAATCTGAATTTAAAAAAGTTATATTAAGCATCTCCTTAATTTAAGAATGCAACAATCTTACTGGATCTGTATAGCCCATTGAAGGTTTGGATTGACCGTATAAATAAGGATTTGGGCTTAAGAATTCAATCAACGAAAATTGCCCTAATTAAAGATAGTGATAACTTTAATAAAGTAATAAAAATTTTTAATTTTTTTATTAAATAAAAATAAAACATTCAATTTTGGATGGTGAAGAGTAATAGATTTTCTTGAAATGTTGGAAGGTGACATGGAGTTTCATCATTCATGTGGGAGTCCTTTCAAAATTGATGTTGCAGATATGTTTGTTAAGTGCGGATTGAGATCTTGGTTCGGATAAGCTCGGTGCGGATTGAGTTTGGTTTAGATAAACTTGATATGGAGTGAAAGCTTGGTTTGGATTCCTGCAAAATAAAATTGGTCAGAGTTACTGGTGTGTTCCCGAAACTCCTCCGATGCTAAAGTTAGGAAACTTGTTTAGCAATGCGGAAATAAGAGTTGTATAAGTTCAGGCAGTAAAAGTCATCTACCTTTGGTAGTTGATTATTACCTTCTTATATAGACATGAGACTATGAAAATAATCTTTGGTGCTTCGATATAGGATATGTAATGAACAGTATCAGACTATTAAACAATACTGGCATTGTGTGTTCAATCGAGCTATCTTTGGAATGAGATTTTTCTCTTGTTATTAAGCCTTTTCGCGTATGTAATATGTCAAATTAAAGCTCTAAATGCAAAGACTAAGCTTAATGTTTGATTTGCTATTAATTACCAAGTTATCGTGGTAGAAAATGTGATCAAAGTATTGACCTAGGTGTGTGGTATACACCATATGCCCTTTTGAAAAAAGAATGTCGTGCAATCTTGTTGATACGGCATATACCAATTCATAACAAGAATGGCAATCTTGCTGTTACGACATATACCCCTTCATAACAAGAATGTCGTGCAATCTTTTCGATGCGGCATATACCCCTTCGTAACAAGGATGGCAATCTTGCTGATACGACATATACCCGTTCGTAACAAGAATGTCGTGCAATCTTCTCGATACGGCATATACCGATTCGTAACAAGAATGGCAATCTTGCTGATACAACATATACCCCTTCGTAACAAGAATGTAGAGCAATCTTGTCGATACGGCATACCCCCCTCGAAGAATGAACTACTATCTTGGCAAATATGTGTTGCCTTTAGCTTGGCAAATATGTGTTGCCTTTAGGCCAGATATTTGTTTCGACCGTCAATAGAAATGGGCTGATGACTGAAGCATTGAGTTGGCCATAAGAAGATGAGTGTATGGTCAAAAGGTAATGTCTTTACTGCCGCATCCATATTTCGTCCAACAATAGGATGGACTAATAACCGAATCACTGATTCGGTCACCTAGAAGATGGATGAAAGGCCGAAAGGTATAGTCTTTATGGTGACATCCTTGTTTCATCCACCAATAGGATGGATTGATGACCGAATCATTGATTTGGCCATCGAGAAGGTTGATGTATGGCCGAAAGGTATTACCTTTATAGCCACATCCGTATTTCGTCCATATGTAGAATGGACTGATGACCGAATTCATGATTCAGCCACGGAGAAGTTGGATGTATGGCAAAAAGGTATTGCCTTTACGACACATTTGTATTTCGTCCATTTATAGAATGGACTGATGATCAAATCATTGATTCAACTACCGACAAGGTGGATGTATGATGAAAAGGTATTGCCTTTATGGCCACATCCTTGTTTCGTCCACCACTGATGACCAAATTTGTGATTCGGTCACCGAGAAGGTGGATGTATGACCGAAACGTATTTCCTTTACGGCCACATCCTTGTTTCGTCCTCCAATAGGATGGACTGATGACCGAATAATTGTTTTGGCCACCGAGAAGGTGGATATATGGCCGAAAGGTATTGCCTTTACGGTCGTATCCTTGTTTTGTCCTCCAATAGGATGGACTGATGACCAATCATTGATTCGGCCATCGAGAAGGTAGGTGTATAGCCAAAAGGTATTGCCTTTGCAGCCACTTCCTTGTTTCGTCCACCAATAGGATGGATTGATGATCGAATCATTGATTCAGTCACCGAGAAAGTGGATGTATAGCCCAAAGGTACTGTCTTTACCACCACATCCTTGTTTCATCCACCAATAGGATGGACGGATGACCGAATCACTGATTCAGCCACTGAGCAGGTGGATGTATGGCCGAAAGGTATTGCCTTTGCAACCACGTCCATATTTCGTCCATTTATAGAAGGGACAAATGATCGAATTTCAGCCATTGAAAAGTTGAATGTATGGCGGAAAGGTATTGCCTTTACTGCCACATCCTTAGTTTGTCCAAAAAAAAGTGAGTCAATGACTTGACATAACTGTTGACTATCAGTTATGTCTTCAGTGGGTTTAACTGTTCGTTCCACGTGTATGGCTAAGATGGCCTTGTTGCCATTATCTCGAAAAAAAAAAGGGTTGCTTTTTATTTCAAAAAGTTAAATTTTGAAACAAAGCAAATAAAAAGGTAGGTTTGAAAAGAAGCGGGCCTTTGACGTTCCTTTTTGTTAAAAAGACAAGTTTTGCTTTTATCTTCACTTTCCCTTTGTCAACTCTCATAAACCTTTCCCTGCATCGTTTCTTTCTACTTTTCTTTCCATGACAACAACGGCGGTGTGATATTCTTAAATCGCTTTCATGGTGAGTTTCTACAATTTTATTTACATATGATGATTTGGGCTTTGTGTACCAAACCCAAAGCCGCCTTTTTTGTGTATGTAGGTGTCACTTTCTGGGTAAAGTTTCTAACATATGAAGTTTAGTTTTCGTGTTCTTTGTGTTCTTCATCAAATCTATTTCAATGATTGCATGTACTTACTTTGATCCTTTCTTTTGTATACTTGTTGTTCAGCTATGTTTGAATCTCAAACTGTATCGGAGGTGTCTGTTTCGGGGGATTATTCGGGAGAGGTTAGCTCTGTCGTGATTGTTAGGCGGTATACGATTGAACCTAGGGTTTAGGTTTCTGATGATGCAACTTCCGCATTTGACAAAATTATTAGGATTGGAGAGTTTAGCAATATGTCCACTTTTGGGGATTTGACTAGTATTATCCGGTACAGAGTAGGGGATATAAGTATTGATTTTCCATGGTGTGATGAAAATGATAATAACTTAGCCAATGAGTATCAGAGTCCAATCCAGTTGTGGGCAGCCGCTCGTCCCAATATTTCAGCACTAGGGTGCGATGAAGGGGAAACAATTACTTCGCAATATCAAGATACGGTTAGTAACTTTGAAGATTCGGAGGGGTTTCGATTGGAATATGGCATTCCTGTAGAATTTGAAATTGTTTTTCTAGGGGAAGACAATAGGATTCATCTTTCTCCTGCTGGTTGTGTCACATGTTTTTGTGTATAGTTTAGAGTAGGGTAGAGGTTTCTACTTCACCCTTTATTTTCAGATATTTTTAAAATTTTTTAGGATTCAGTTAGGTTAGTTGAGTCATATTGTTCAGTGCACCATTACCTTGATTTTATTTTGTAGGGTTTGCAGTGTAATGCTTAGTCTAGAACTATGAAGGGCCTTTTTTATTATCGGCCAAAAAACATAAAGCCCCTAAAACAAGGGGGCTCCTCTTTACAATCCCGTGGAGGGGCACTCTTGAATTAATAGAATGTCCTAGAGCAGCTCACGAGTGGAAAAATGGATATTTCTATGTGAGGCATTCTAGTTATGGGGAGATATCATTCCCTTAGAAAACCCGTAAGTCTATGATAATAATTGGCCCAACCAACTCGATAGCTATGATATCGAACTCAACAAGATTGCTCGGTTCGGATTTGAAGCGAATGTGGGGGAACATTGGAGTCCGGACCTATTGAGATTCGGCGGAATCAATAATCAGGTCGAATTTAGTATAGTGTCTTGGAGTATGTGCTCTTATTATTCTTGTGTGTTATTTTTTTTTCCTACGTGTGATTTGCATGTGATCTATTTTGTTTGATTGCAAGAACATCCTTCGCAAAGAGCTTGGAGCATATTTGACAAAATTCAATAAGTCGAAGAAAATTGCTCTAGGTAAGATTTCTCCTTATGATATAGTCACCAAAGTTCCCGCTAACACATCTTATAGCTTTGTCATGGGAATGCATGGTTTATTTTACATTCTGGGTCAATTTGCAGAGAAAAATGATCCAGCCAACAACGATTATGCAACAAAGAAGGCCGCATCCAAAGTTGGGGGGGAGAAAAGTCAATGGATCAAAGGCAACCCTCCTGAAGAAGGTTTTGGCCAAGCAGCCTGCAACTGAGAAAAGGCCGTTGCTTCCCAAAAGTGACACAACAAAAAAGGCCTTCCTGAAACCCCAAGAGCCAATGGCCTGGTGATTCCTTCAGCGGGTGATCCCACTCTTAAACGGAAGTGGGATCAACTTGAAGAGGAAAGGTTGAAAAAGCAAAAGGGAGTCCAAGGCACTTCGGTTGATGCGGAGGTGCGCGAACTTGTGGCCAAAGATAAAAGGTCAATATATGTTCCAAATTGGAGCATCCGGGAAAAGAACGAAAGTTTAGTAGCACAAAGGCCTTTGAAGTCTTTTGAAACGTGTTGCCTCCAAAGGAGTAGAATCATATCCGTTCTCTGCCGATGGAGGACATGAAGTGGAACGCAATACTCCGCAGTTTCCAAGTATCAGCTATTACCTCTCTCTCCAATACTTTATGGTGTTTTTTGTTGTTTGCTTCCTTGCCTTATCTTTTGTTTGATGTTTGTTTCAATCCATAATGTTCAACTTTGAATTATACTATCGGATCGAGGAACTAGAAATCCAATATATTGGCAGCGAAGGAAGAGGATATGGATGCCAGGATTATGGATGCTCCGAGAGTAAGACAGCTGAGTTGTCTGTAAAAGGTATAGAGTTCCAGCAGCTTACTCTTGAAGACAAAGAGGTTTCAGCCAAGCTAGCCGTTGAAACCAAAGATAAAGCTAAATTTGAAATAGCATTGGCTACCTTAAAAATGTGATATGAAGATGAAGTGAGCAATTTGAACCCTGTAATGGAAATTAGAAGTGTTGGGAGACTTCTTCAAACATGGGAACTTCCGTAACATATGGTCAAGGCTGTCCCTCACGATGCTCAAAGGTAGCTTTGAAATGATAACAGACGATTTAAAAGAAAAGAACATCCCGTATAAACCATCTGCTGATATTAAATTGATCATGGAGAATCCATCTTATTATCCTTTGCCCTAGGAATCGGGCTTCCAGATTCCCGATATGTGTCACACCTTCCCTTCCCAGTAATGGGATTCCAACGCGGATGAGGTTGCTTAAAAAACTGGGCCTGTATTTGATCCCGCTAGTTTTTTGACTCCAAAAGCAACACGTAATCCGATATCGTCATCACTACTTCCTCCGGATGTAAGAAATCCAAATTAAATTTAACTAATGGATTATCTCGTTTTCTTTCGATAGTGCGCTGCACCTGTTTAGTTTATTATTTTTGTATACCAGATTTTTTGTAAATTCCTCTTGATAATTATTGAATGAAAACTTTTATTCTGGTCCAATTGCATTGTGATGATTGTCAAAGCATAAATGAAATTAATTAAAATAACGAGGGTAAAAACTTTAGAAACTTGAAAGTTTCTCTCGAACTTGTACTTGAGAATCAGCCTATGTTTTCTTTTCGGCCTTGTGTAATTTTGAACTTGAAATTTAAGATTCGACCAGTATTTCAATTCGAATTTAAGAACCGGCCTACATATCCATTCGGCCTAGAATTTCATCGTGACACTTTTCAAGGCATGAATGAAATTAAAGTAATGTAGGTAATAACCCTGTATTGAAATTTAATTTCCTTGAATAAAGCAGATTGTCGAATCCGTAACATTACAGAATGTACCTAGCATTTTGTGCCGATTTTACAAAGATGAAAAAACTTATACATAAAACTTTCTCAGATTCATTGTGTTCTAGGTTCTAGCCACAACATTGCCTTCAATGTCCTACAATTTGTAACTTCCATTTTGGTTATCTTTCCCAATCAAATACAGGCCTTCCCAAGTCAGATCTAGCTTCCAGTTTTCATCTTGTCAACTTGCTTCATTTTTTAGGAGAACTGAATCAATCACCAACTTTGAGTTGTTTCCTTGAAACTTTCTTGTTGTGATAACTTGCCAATTTTCATTTGTAGACCATCTCTTTGAGAGCGATGAGGTTTTGAGTTGCTTCCAATAAATTCAAGTTTTCGACTAACTTCTGATCATTCCATTCAGAATTGAATGCGTTGATTCGAGAGGAAGAGCTTCCAATTTCCACAAGGATTAAAGCAATTATACCGAAACATAAGGTAAATGGTGATATTTTGGTTTGGACATTCTGAGTGGTACTGAAACATAAGGTAAATGGTTAACGGTGCGAACAAAAGGACATTGTGCAATTTCCACAAGGATTAAAGCATTTGTGCCGAAACATAAGGTAAATGGTGATATTTTGGTTTGGACATTCTGAGTGGTACTGAAACATAAGGTAAATGGTAAACGATGCAAACAAAAGGAGATTGTGCAATTCATCCACCTATTTTCCCTTCATATCATCAAATCTCTAATTCAAACCTTGGAGAATGATTCGGTTTGATACTGCTGCCAATCCTTTAGTTTGCGGACGACCCACCGAAGTAAAACGGTAATCAATTTGTAGATCGGAACAAAAGTCTTGAAAGTCTTTTACTTCAAACTATTTTTGTTATCTACAATGAGTATCTGTGTGATTCCGAATTGGACAACAACATCTTCCCAAAAAACTCCTTCACCTCTCGGGTAATAATAGAAGCCAAAGCTCGTGCCTCGATTCATTTCGTAAAATAATCCACCGCAACCACCAAAAACTCTCCGCCTCCTAATTCCTTAGGAAAGGTTCCTAAGAGATCCATCCCCTATTGATGAAATGGTATCAGGTTGCTCAAGGAATGCAATTCAGTTCTTGGAAGATGATGCACGTTGTCATGAATTTGGCACTTTTGACAAGTTTTTATTAGATTGACCGCATTCTCCTAAAGACTTGGCCAAAAATATCTCATTCTCATGACCTTTCGGGCAAGTGATCTGGCTCCGATATGAGAAGCACAAATTCCTTCATGCACTTCCCTTAACACATAATTTCCTTTAGCCTACGTGATGGATTTTACTAATAGCCATGATTATGCTCTCCTAACAAGTTGTCCATCCATAATGACGTATCAGGATGAAGTAGTCTAAACCTTTTTGGCTTTGTTTGGATCTTTGGGAAGAATTACATCGGTTATGTACTGATGTATCGAAGAGATCTAGGTTGGTTCGACCTCAGTATTCATAATTTGTAGAAGGTCAATGCTTTTCCTTTCCAAGGGTTCAATCCATGTTCCCTAGATTTGTGTTCCTTGCTTGACTTTCGAAAGGAAGTCAGCTTCTGTATTGTCTGTCCACGAAACATGTTCTACTTTGATGTATCGAAACTTTTGAAAGAACTTTTGTGTTTCGGCCAAGTATTGTTGCATGTTTTCTTCTCGTGTTTCATACTCGCCATTGACATGTCCAACTAGGAGTTGTGAATCGATTTTGGCAATAAGATTCGGGATGTGGAGGCTTTCTGCAACTCTCAATCCTGCTGGAAAAGCCTTATATTCAAATTCATTATTGCTTATTTGAAAGTTGTATTTCAGAGCATAAGCAAACCTAGTTCCTTCAGGACTTATCAGCACGAACTTGGCTCCCTCAGCCGATCCGTCCATATGTAACGTCCAACAATCTTGAGGAGGAATTTTAGAATTTAGTTTTAGATTTTGTTCTCATCTTGGCATTGTGCATTAAAGGATAAAGTCTAAGAAAACTTGACCTTTTATTACTTTCCGGGGGTGACTTCTCTCCTACCTTTGATAGAATGGGAGTGACTTCTCCCCTACCTTTGATAATCCGTTCAAATCTGCAACCCTTCTAGTTAACCTTAGGACCTCCTTGATGGATGTAGGTGGTTTAATGTCCATCGACACTTGGATTTTTGAATGGTTTGCTTCAATTCCTCTTCGGGAAACAATGCACCCCTAAAATTTCTCTACTACCTCAAATGAGCACTTTCGGGGGTTCAATTTCAGACCATACTGCTCCATTATCTTGAAACCTCATTCTAGATATGTGAAGAATTGTTGATGGGTAGCGGATTTTACAAGCAGATCGTCTATGTAAGCTTCCATGTTGCGGCTCAACTGTTGAGAGAACATCCAATTGCTTACATCTTGAAAATCCACTCCAACGTATTTTAACCCAAATGACATTCTCCTGTAACAGAATAATCCATGTGGTGTTACGAAGGAAGTTTTCTCCTCATCTTCCTTTACCATTTATATTTGTTGATGAGCCTTGTATGCGGCCAAGAAACAAAGGTATGAGAATCCTGTAATTGCATCCACTAGTTGGTTGATTTGGGAATTCGAGAATGGTTTCTTCGAAATCACCTTGTTAAGTGAAGTGATATCAATGCAGATTCTCCATGAGCGATCTGACCTCAGGACTATTACTGGATTGGACAACCATTTCAGAAATTGTACTTTCCATACAATTCTAGTCGAAAGCAGATTCGCAACCTCTGCTTTTATGGCTTCTTTCTTCTCCAGAATGTAAAATCTTTTCCCTTATAGTATCGGATTGCAATTTTCGGGGATTCCCAACCGATGCTCAATGAATTATCTTGGAATTATCCCGATGGTTTTGGTGGACCATGCAAAAATATTCTAATACTTCGTCAGAAGATCAAGGTGTTCATACTTCATCCGAACGGGTAATGCTTTCTCGATAGTCACCTTTCGATTGGGGTGAGCCGCATGTATTTGATACTTTTATAGCTTCACTGCGGGCTCAATCCGATTCTCCAAGTCCAAGATCTCCTTCTCCTTATTTTTTTGTTTCGGCTTTGCTCCGAAAATTGCCACCTCATAACAAGTGTGAGCTGTTTTGATGTCTCCCTTCATGACGAATTGTGTTCCTTCATATGGGATGATGACCATATTCTGACAAGCATTTACTGTGCTCTCATCATGTTTAGCCTCAATCTTCCCCATATGCAAACTATATGCCAATGGCGAATCGACAATAACAAACTCATATAACTACTTGATAGGCTTCGATTCTGGAACCCATTGAACCTCAAGAGATGCAGTTCCCAACGCATGTGTGGTCTCTCTGGAAAATCCAACCAACGGAATGCGATTTGACTTGATTAGCTCATCTTTGAGGTCCATCTTTTGGAATGTGTCATAGTAAAGGAAATTGGCCGAACTCCTTGGATCGATGAGGATCCTCTTTACCTGGCAGTTTTCAATCATCATTGACACCACCAAGAGGATGTCATCATTAACCACTGCAGCCGAAGCAATTTTCAATTTTTCCGGACAATCCAAATTCACACCGGATATCATATCAATGACCCTTGGTGTGGCTTGTTGCTACTGTGTATTAGGCTAGACGACATGTACGAGACTAACGAATTGAGTGGGCAATCCTCGTTGCACTGCACTCTCAATCTCCAATTTCAATTGGTAGCAATCCTCTATGTAATGTCCAACATCTCGATAAAAATTACAATAACGATCTTGATCCTACTTCTCCACGGGAGCGTTTATAGGCTTCAAAGGGGTCAAAATACCCGAGCTTTGTAGTTTCTGCAAAATGGCGACTCCAAGGGTATTCAACGGGGTGTAATTTGAATTGTTTGTTCCCTTCTCCTACATGGTATACGACTTTCCTTTGAATTGATTGTGGGAAGGAGGGTTGCCTTGAAAACTGTTTTCCAAGTGCTTTGGCGGCATCTTGTATCAGTTTGGTAGCTACTATAGCTCATACAGATTGTGGTTCGGTTGCATGATATGACTTGGGCTCTATAGGTTTCGGCTCATTTCCGAAGTCTCAACTGACTTGACCCTGAAACTAGCCGAATATATGCTTCTTGTTGCTTCGGCAGTCAAAATATGGTTTCAACTATTCTTCCATCTCAACCTGTTGAATTGTCCATTTGTGTCTCTCCGAATCTTCCACCTAAATCCGAGTCCTAACTCTTTGTAGGAGATCTTTACTTGTTTTGGTAGCCTTTCTGAGTGTCTTCTTGGTTTCAGCTAGTAGCAAAATGCCTCCACATAAATCGGTTCCAAAACAATCCTTGACTTTCAGCATTGATGAAATCGAGTCTAGTACTCACTGATGGTCTCCTCTTTCTTTTGCCGCATATTTAAGAGGTGGGCTTGCGGTATTGAATGTTGGCTGCTTCTAGAAAATTGGTTCAGGAATGCATCGCCCAATTGATTGAAGGCTGAGATAGAAGCGGGTGGCAATGTCATGTACCATTCGAGAGTTCTTCCGGAGAGAGTGGTGGAGAAGGCTTTGCACAAAAGGACCTCATTCGGATTGTAGAATGCCAAAGTTGTGTTGAATATCGAGAAGTGTTGAACCAGACCTGTGGTGCCATTGTACTTGCTAATAGTGGGCAGCTGGAAGAACATAGGAATTTTTCCATGTCAAAGTTCTAGGACCAAAGGGCCATGGTTTTGGATTTGTAAGGTTGTAGCAGGCTGAAACTCTAGCATCTTCGCTTCCACCCCATCTACCCTTTGTTCCAATTTGTATAACTTTGTTTGCAGCTCCAGAGGGATCCGTTATGTTGTGGTTGGTTGTTTCCTCTGTCTGGCTGTGTTCTGAGGGTTTGGAACTCTTGAAACTTCTTGCCTGCAAAGCTCTGGTTTTCTGGATTGCACTTCTCCATTATCTAGGTCTTGTTCTCCATTGTCGTTTGATAATCCGACTACCTCATTTGTTTGTCCAGGGAGATAGTTGTTCTGTTGTAACAAGAGCTTGAAAGCCTCATAATGATCGATCGCTGGCTTCATCTTATCAACTTCAAAAACCGCTGCAGTTTGCAATTTGACACCTCCGGGTATGTTTTCTATCAATCTATTATTATAGGCGTTCATCCCGATTCTGGATTTCTGAGGTTTTGGGAACCGTACTGAGGTTTATGGTCTTTGGAGATCACTGATCAGTACTTCAAGGGGATTAGTGACATCCTGAGCCCTGAACGGTGTTATCTGCTTGAGGGATGTGTTCAGTATTGTTCATTCGGGGATGCTTATCTTTCTCTTCTCCCATTATATTTTTCGATGCAACCAGTCCCGATTGTGTTTGCAGGTTGTTTTTGATTATCTTTTAGAGCTGTAATGTTCAAGTCTTGCACGAGGACGGTGGGTGCCCAATGATGTTGTTGATATATTTGTTCACAGTAAAATTGGCCAGAGTTGCGAGTGTGTTCCCGAAACTCCTATAAATGCTAAAGTTAGGAAATTTGTTTTAGCAGTGTAAAAATAAGAGTTGTATAAATTTAGGCAGTAAAAGTTAGAGTTATATAAGTTCAAGCAGTAAAGGTTAGTTGATTATTACCTTTTTTATATAGACTTGGGACTATGTAAATAATCTCTGATGTTTCGATGTGAGATGTATAATTAACAGTATCAGATTATTGAACAGTACTATTGTTATGTATTCAATTGAACTATTTTAGGATGAGATTTTTCTCTCATTATTAAACCTTTTAATTTGTGTAATATGTCAAATTAAAACTCTTAATATTTGATTTATTATTAATTATCAAGTTATCATAATTGAAAATATGATCAAAACATTGACCATGGTGTATGTTAGCCACTACAAATAAAAAAGAATGACGGGAAGGATTTTGTAGCAAATCACAAACTCAGGATGCTTCCTTTGGTAAAGGTCAGCTCTCTTTTTGTGAACCGAACAGATCTGATGACACAACATATTTACAGCCAAACTTTTGGCCACTTGCAAATTAATTATTGTGTTTCTGATTTTTAGAACCCACGTCTCCTACTCTATTTTCTCTTCTTGTTCATTCTGGTTTATACACGTGTATATATATATATCTATATATAAAAATAATAATATTATAAAGTATGTGGTTAAATATCTTACCATCAAAATTAATAATAAGTTATTAAAAAAAAAATAAATTCTTCTGATTTAATCAGACATAATTCTATCAAATTAAAGAGTTCTAAAGTAAAGATCATGAATTCAGGTCAAATATCATAGATTCAGATTTATCATCCTTTAAAGATATCATTGAATTAGTTAATTCAAAGAAATATGTATCAAGAAACAAAAAAGTTTAAAGTGTATAAATATAAATATATATATATATATATATATTTAATTTTAGATATTTCAAAATAAAATTAAAATCCTTCAATTTTGAAGGACCGAGTAAGTAAAAAAGATTTATATATTTAGGAAGAGAAAGCAATCTAGAATTCTTTAATACCATTGAACAGCTCGACAATCTTGTAGTCGTCATCTACTACTCAAAAAGTACAACAATCATCCCAAACCTTAATTATGTTGTTGTGACTCTTCAGCTGTTTCCTTCTTCA
The DNA here is from genome assembly GCA_028571225.1 of Parsonsia alboflavescens. Lineage (NCBI taxonomy): Eukaryota > Viridiplantae > Streptophyta > Magnoliopsida > Gentianales > Apocynaceae > Parsonsia > Parsonsia alboflavescens. The sequence continues at coordinate 2,671,706 of JAOXNR010000013.1, forward strand.
TTTGCATTGCAATATCAAGAAACTCTTCCATTGCAGCAATGGATGGCCCCTTCAGATTTTCTTCATCTACAACATTTTCTTTAATCATTTCCCTTACTTGAGAAGTTTTCCTTCTGATTTCTTTTCCTCTATTATTATCCCCCATGACCATCTCTATTTTGTCCTTTATATCCTCATGTCTGACCTCAAAATTGACACCTCTAGCTACCTCCACACAAACACCAGTCCATTCTGCCAACAACTTTGCATTGCTGAATTGATCTCCTGCAATAGGCCAACCGATCAATGGAACCCCATTGCTGAGTGATTCAAGAACTGAATTCCATCCACAGTGACTCAGAAAAGCACCGGTTGACTTGTGACTCAAAATCTGCCACTGGGGTGCCCATTTCTCAACAATCATCCCTTTCTTTTTTTCATCCTTGATTCTCTGCACAAACCCTTCTGGCAGCCATTCTTCTGCTTTAAAATCTGCATTTATGTCAAACCCCACTGGTGGCCTAACAATCCATATGAAATTTGTGTCGCTTGCATCTAATGCTTTTGCCAGTTGCATCATTTGTGATGCTGAGACGGTTGTCTGGGACCCAAATGAAATGTACAATACAGAGTTTTCTGGTCTGGAATCCAGAAATTCGATACATTGTTCAGGACTGATCCCGGTTTCTTTAGCAGATTTTGATGATCTTTCATCTATGGGTAAAAATATTGGTCCAATTGCCCAAACTGGAATTCCTAATTTTTTCCTAAAATAGACTAATCCAAGCTTGTCAAGCTCTTCAACAGTATTAAAGAGAAATCCATCTGAATTCCCCCATGTGGGAAGGCATTTTTGTTGAAAAATCGAAAAGGGATCAGAACCATCCGCTATTAACAAACTCGGTGAAAGTTGACTTACATGAAATTTTCCAGCTTCAGGAAAATCAGGTAGAATGAACTCACCTTCATCAGAGTATCTGTGAGGCAAATTCAGCCACATGGAGTAATAGCAAGCCAAGCCAAATCCACCAGCGCCACTAAAAAGAGCATGAAAAATCCCAAATTCATGGGCAACATCGGCCGACCACCCGAAAAAGAAATCTCCTATAACACACAGTGGCTTCTCCCCTCCCTGTTTCTCAATAAGGTCGGCGAGAAGATTCCTGAACGGGACTTCCAGACAAGAAGAGACATCGAGGAGGCGTAGAACGAGGTTGTAAGGAAGATCATCCGGGTTCTCAGCATCCGGTGGAAGGCCGTGATCGGAGCTGTTGAACGGAATTTCAAGAAGATGGATTGAGGACTTAGAAGAAAGAAGAGAATATTTGAGTTTATTGATGTTGAGAGGTGTATTTACAAAGATTACGGAATAGCCCTTTTCCTCCAACTGTAAAGCTAAGGCTAGAGATGGATTCACATGGCCTTGTGCCATGAAAGGGAAGAGAACTATGGTTTTCTTTTTCATTTCCGTGAGGGATTCGATTCCTTTGTCTCTCTGTGACTGAGAAAGAGAGAGAGTGGAAAGAATGGAGGAAGAAAAAGATTAAAAAGAAAAAAGAGGGAGAATGGATAAGAATTTAGTAATATAAAAGTCAAACTTAATTTAGATGAATGCTAAGGACAATTTTTTAAGTAGAAAAATGAGTCAGGTGTCGTCGTTGCGTTGGGATAATCTCGAAGATCAAAATTTCAATCAAATAAATAAATGAAGAATAAGAGAAATCAACAATCCAAGAATTTACAAGGTTGGTTTGACCATAAAGGCGGGATGAAAGATTCTCATAAAGACGTTCAATATTACCTATTTATAGGAGTTAATCCCTTAAATTTTTGTAAATTCTAATCTAATTAGAACATAATTTTCCTAGTTTAAATGTATCAAAAATATAATAAATTCTAATTCAAATCCAACTACAATACCCACAGAATTTAATTTACCATTTTAAAATATATTTTTTTTAAAAAAAAATCCATTAGGCTAAAAAACAAATGCATGCACTTTATTGCATTATTCATCATATATATTTAATTACAAATTTAATTTGTATGTTTATTATATTATAAAATTTATACACCTTCCATTATTAATATATTTTCATCTATAGGAAACATAATTTTTAATTTTAATAATAATAATAATCTTATTATGAAACATTAAATCGAGAATTAATTTTTTTTTTTTTTATTGATTTTTAAAACATTGGATAAGTTAAAAATAACAGAGAAATATTCAAGCTGTGAGGAGAACCCTACACCAAAACTTTCCATCACCTCTCAACAGTGCCAGATCATGGAAAATGAACTACAAATACAAATGTATCAAAATTTCAACAAAATATACAGATTCCAAAATTTTTCAGTTGATTAGTTTTGGTGCCTTGAGAAAACGAATACTCTTTACGAACCCTTTCCCAACTTCTCCAACAGCTTTTAGTACATCAACCAACTCCTGATCATCCTCTCCAGTCGAGTCTTGTGGACGCTTCTGCAAAGATAGAACGACATCAGGTATGCGACTTTATGCCATGCACCCACCTTAATTAGCCGTTGAATGTCCTAAATTATCATGAATCAGACACCATAATACTTACCTTTGGATTCACATTGCCCCATGTTAGACCAATAGCATCACCACCCAAGTAATCATACCACACTTTGAACGTGTCAGGGAAGCCATTCTGCAAACACAATGGATGAGAAGAGGCTCGTGTAAATGTGTTTACTAAGACCAAGATCAGCTTTAGTTAAATAATTCGTAGGTGCTGGTGCTGGTGCTTGTACTTGCCTCTATTTCATTGATAAAGCACCTAACTGGATCAAAGTCCACCATGAGATCATTTTTCAGTTCCTCTACACTTGCTTTCATGTGTTTCCTGTCTCTGGGCAGCATGACTGGGATAAAACTTTTGCTGGGTCGCCCAGATGCAACAATCCTCCCTAACAGATGAGGATAGAAGAGGTCGAAGCTAGATTCAGTCATACAGTTAAAACATACAGGCTGAAGTTGACAAAAATACACTAAAATATGGAACCAGGGATAAGTGATGGACCAGAGATATATATTAACAGCACAGGTATGGCACTCGAGAAAGTTGGGGAGGGAGAAAAGGCAGGGGAAAAAGGGTTAAAAAAGAACCTGAGTTTGTTTCAGCAGGAAAAAGAAGATGATGCGGGTAAGGCAACTTATGCCTATGAAGAAGAACTATGGCATCATAATTGTTCAATGGCGTGCGAAAAAGACACTGCAAGGACACAAAGTGCAACATCAGTACAGAGAAGGTTTACAACCACCAAACTAACGTAGAATTATCAAAAGAAAATTCATCACACCTCCCATCTGTAAGAATCCAACTGTTCCTGCAAAATTAGTTTGGTCAACAAACTGGCACTGCTTGTTGCATAGGCCACCAGTCTTCTTAGCTCCTAGCACAACAGAGCTGTCTAATCAATCAAGATAGAACCAAAGGTAACAGAAGAAAAAAATCCAGACCATGCAATGAATGCATAGGACAATTTTAGTTAATTAGGACTCGTACTGGAGTAAAATAGGACTATCATACTGATCACAACCACACCTTTTTTTTTTATTGGCTCAGATTATAGGTAGTATGGCTCGTGGGGGTAGGAGAAAACACATTTAAAAGCAAAAGACTGATATATGACATTATTTTCCTTGAACTTTAAGGAGGTTCAGCTCACTGAAAGTTCTGTGCCTTTGGGAATAGATGCAGCTTTGGGACAAATGGTTCATGAATCATATAGTAAAACTTAGCACCCAAGAAAAGGCACCCCCACTTCCAAAGACACCGCCTCAATAAAAATGTAGAAGTATGAGCTACTCACTGCAGTGTTAGGTGATGATCTAGTCCAAGTATCAGATGCCTTGTCATAAGCAGTAGCTAAGAACATTGCTGGGCAGGTATTCGGTGGGTTTTCTTCAGCCATCTTTCTACTTGATGCAAAATTTTCCTGTCAAGTGAAAGTACAATACCATTATTAAGGACATAAAATGGGAACAAAGGAAGCACTCACCAACCATTGTTAAGGACAAGACACAGGGAACAAAAGTACTCACCAAATGATGAAAAAGTAGTTATCTATTGACAGAATTTTTTTTTTTTGGTTGTTGCACTTACACTGATTTCTTTTTCATCTTCAGTAGTCAAATCACCATTGATATCAATGACTAAGGCAGAAAAGTTCCAATCATACAATGACAGTAATCGTAAGAACCTGCACATGAATGGTTCCCCTGATGTTATTCTCAAAGAAAAACACTCAGATTGCAGTGAGTACCACAAACTACAATAATCCATCAAAAACCACACAAACGAACAAGCAATGATGGCAGAAAAAGGTCAAACAAAAAAGTTAAAGCTAATCAAATTTTTATTCCACTTATTTTGCAGCAAGACATCAAACTTGAACAGGCAATATCAGCAACACAATAAAAGATGCTATACAATAATGAGCAAATTCCAAGTCTTGCACCCCAGCTGAGTAGGCTCTTGTACCATCACATATACTGCTTTCAGGTTCAACACAAACATATCTATATATGACAAGAATTTACATAGTTAAGGGACATGTCCAAAGACAATCCATAGGTCTAACCTCAAAAATCCAGTTACTCGCGAGGAAGGAGGAGAAAAAGGCAAGGGCTTCAAGAAGAGATAAGCAACCAATAGCTCAATTGCCTCCTCTGATAACAAGGAAGACAGAAGATGGGCAGACACCCAGCGTTTTGCAAGCCTATAGCAGCAAAGGAATTGTATTATTTTGCAGATGAGAAGGAAAAGCAAATGAAACAAAGGCAGGGATTTGAATTATCACCTAACTGTGGGCCCATATATCGGATAACGACCCCATAGTCCATTGATCCTGCTAGAGTGCTGGCTGCGGATAAAAAGTTTCCTATCTGTAGATAAGACTCGCTTTGCTTCCCTGCTTCCACCTGAAAAGGGCAGTTTCTCCATAGATTAATTTATTGCCAGGTCTAATAGACACATTTTCTATCTATCATCACGGTCAAGAAAAGACTTCCTTACTTTGCCTCCTCACCAAATTTAGGCCTCTCTCATGCAAAACTTTAAGGCGGAATGCAAATCCTGACATTAAAACATCTACATCAACCTCGGTAGCAGTACACATCATCCCCCAATTCTTTTGAAGACTGTCATCACAACACAATTAGGGTTAGACTTATTGCAGTTATTTTTTCAGTGAATCTGGAAACAGACCAACCTTTCTCCAATTTTGAGAAGAAATGCTGATTTAGTCTTCTCTAGTGCAATTTCATCCATTGGCCAATTCCCAGAACCTTCCAGCTACAGTAGATGTAATGAAATATTTAAACTAAAACCATTTCTAAAAATCAATTTTGAAAGCCAACACATAAGTTAAGTCAAGTTTATGAACTGGATGAACTGGGTTGTGCAAACCTGAATCATGACTTCAAGTGGCTCTATACAAGTTGATGTGTACTTCCGTAGTCCTACATCTTCAGGGTTTTCACATGCCATCGGATGTGGTCCTGGTGGGTAAACTGATGTCAACCTGAAAGCTGTTTTCAGTGATAAGTAGCGAGTAATTAACATGGTAGTTAACATTATATAGATAAATATATATATATATATATATATGTATTTTATCTGAGTTTCTGCAACATGAAGTACCACGATGGATAATAAATTTTCATACTGATATTGGTAGTCAACTATGTTCAAACTAAGATCATAGTACAGGTAAGCTAGACAACATTCTTTTCCACTTCTGAATCATGAACAAATGAGACCACTCATCCACAGAAGGCATAAGGGAAGTCAGGGATTTCCATCTAACTGGTGATTGAGAGTAAAAGCTACCCTCACTCAAAAGATTTGTGGTCAATAACATGCTTCCGAACCTAATTCGTTCATTAACTTTTGGGATGCTCTAGTCAAGTATATGAGTATCACCTCCTCCAGCCACACCATGATTTCTTCACTCCAAAGGGAATCTATCTCTTAAATTGCACTCATTTATCCTAAGGATTATATGTTAGAAGTTACAAGAAGACTATATCAAACATCCTTTGAAGTCCTTGTAATGGATTCCAAACATAGAGGCAAAAAAACTTTTTGGATGCATCTAAAGGGAGGTTTTGTCTGTTCTCTTCTTTTTTAAGTAACAACTATACTCTTAAATTTCTGCTTAATCAAAGGATAGAGCAAAGCAGCTCATGTTAAAATCATGTGTATATTTAAAAATTTATCATAGTAATGGAAATAAAAAGAGGGGGAGAAAAAACAGAAGGATATCTGCTGCAACCTTTGTTGTGGCATCCGCAATTTGTGATTCATCAATTATATGAGGCAATTGCTGCATCAATTTTTTTAAGAATAAAACCCAAAGGACTACAGGTGATGTCACATATAAGGATCCAAGGATTAGTGTTAATATCATCAAGTTTTAGCTTGCCTAATAATCACAAACGGCTTATTCACAGAGGTGATGAAGAGAGAGAAAACCTGACGCCAAAGGCTGCACACTGGATATCTTCAAAGGAATGTCATCAAGAAGCCGCAACCGCTTTGATAGATCATCAAATGCTCTCAGCAGATGCTTAGAAAAAGATATAGGATCTGAATACCATAAATTAACCTTGAAATATCAAGAACTTTTTCAATCTACAAAATATAGGCAAGTAACCTAAATTCATAGCTATTAGTTTTAATCCAACAAAACAATACCTGAATTTGCATTAAAGAGAGAAAAATCAAGTTGATCTACAACAGCAGTGATATTTTCCTTCGGTAGGAAAAGATGACGCGACAAAATATGCTCAGCTAAGTCTTTTAAGATGAGATGCCTTTCCCACTCATAATGCTCCCAGACTGTAAATCAGTAAAGTCGCTTCAAGTTTGCCACCTCTATCATTTTTCTGTTTCTGTTTTGAATTTCAGATTATCTCAAGCATTGAAGTAAACACCTTACCAACAACTTCAGCAATTCTACCATCACGAAATTGTCTAAGAGTTGCCTTATCGCCCCAAAATTTTTGAAATTCTAGAGCCTGCTTGACATTAAGACAATGAAAACACACATTAACAGGCCATAAAATAGGGAACAACCAGTGGACAACACTCCTACAAGGGTCAGAGAAGAAATCTAGCAGTTAGTCATATAACAGAAGCATTCAAAAGAAAGCCTCCTTAGAACACCGAAATAGAAGGATCCTCTAGTACCTTTTCTTTTTCCTCGGGACTGGGACCCATTGTAACCAGTCTAAAGGTTTCTTCTGCTGAATTGACTGAAATACCAATCAATAATGGTTCTCTGTCTAAAGTGACGAAACCCTATAATTATACAAAAATCAGTCAAAAGGCTCAAAAACAAATCCTACTGGAAGAATCATATCATAAAGATTATTGCATTCTGTATACATTTTCAACATTGAAATCAACTGCAGTATTCCTCCAGATAACACGAACAAACTTGGCTCTGTCTTTGAATCCTTGAACCATGACCGAAAGTACCTTCTGCTCATAAGATCTCCAAAATTCATCATCCAAGCAAAATCCTAATTTGTCTACATCAGTTTTCCCCTTCAGGTTCAACCTGGAGAAGGCCAACATGCGAACAAGCAACCAGAAAGTCATGCAACTAACACCTAACAGATATATACTGGAAGAATGAAGGAGAACTTGAGTGCTTGAGTGCAAAACAAGAGACTTTAGGTGTTAGTTGGATGTCTCTCTTTGATCTGATACAGGAGCACAATAGCTAGTTCCTTTTTTAAAGATCACTAAAATCTTTTTTTCAAGCGAGGATCACCATAGCTAGTTCCTTTTTTAAAGAACCTAAAAAGTTAAAACTCATATACTAGAAGTTGACAATCCCTAGAATTCAAAGATCTTTCAAAATCAAAATTTTCAAATTTTCAGATTTTAGTTTTGAATACTCAAATTCAGTGATCTCTTTAAAATAGAATAATAATTTACCACATTATTTTCAAAAGAGGTATTACAAAATTTTGTGAATTCTCACATCAACAGGCATTTTTTGCATAGTTGACTATCAAAGTCAAAAGAATAGCAATAACCAAACATTCAAGACAAGTTCATTTGTTATAAAAACAAGGGCATATCAAATGCTAGTATTAGGCTCAGAATCTTCAGCGATTTGTACCAAGAACGTTGCACAGAGAAACAGTGTATTAGAGAATGAATGATTAACCCAAGAATGATACCTAACGCAATAATCATATTTTGCTGGAAAATCAATCCTAGTCATAAATATCTCATCAAAGCCACCATCTCTACCTTTGCTGATGCATGTAAGTGTCAGAGCAGCCTCACCTTGGAGCTGATAGTTAAGATATAAATACATCAATATCCATTTGACAAATTGTGCCCACCCTTACAAAATGTTAGATTTTAAACCTAATCCCTGTAGAAGTACCTCTTGAAAACCATTCTGTGACATGCGAAACCCCAAGTTGAAGTCTGCAAATGGATCAGAAATAACCACAGGAAATGATTGCAAGTACACCCTCCAATCCTGTATCATGGAACGTCAAATAAGAAAAAGGATAACAAGATGAACTGAAATAAGAAAGCATCTTAGCATTAGAACTTTTTAAAAGAGAAATTTCTTTCTCTCTCCTTTATCCCATAGTTTTTTTCTTTTTTTTTTCTTCTCTCTTTTGGCAGTTCCATTTTTGTTTGTAGGAGAAATGTTCAAACTCTCCACTAAGTGCTTACATCAAATATAAATAATCTGCTTAAAGCCCATACTCATTTAAAAGGTTTAACTTCAATTCAGTATAATGACATTTGCTCCAAGTTTCAAAACTTGACAAGAAAAAGGACATGAGAAATTACAAAAATAAAACCACAACAAAACAGGATTTTACTGAAAAAATAATGCATAATCAATATTTGAAGCTATGATTGAATAATTAAATTTCACTGCCTGAGTTTTCGCAAGAAGAATGGACTCCTTAGAACTCTTCCAAATCACATGGATAGACTATGAGAGTTTTGTAGAGTAAACAAAGAAAAGGTCTTCAAGTTACAAGTGCATGAAGTGGAATGTGAAATATGAAGTACCTAAAAGTAGGTAATTGCTGAACAAAAATAATGCAAATGTGAAGTGTAATTCCCAATAGCATCTAGTGGTGGCAATTTCACTTGGTGGAAATTCCAAATCACTTCAAGTTGCTAAAGAAATATCATGATTCCAAAGATCATTCAGAAGCATACCCGGCTCAAAGCATTTCTTCCATCTTGTGGTTGAAAAAAAATCCCATTGGCCCATGCTTTTGAGTTGGCTGCAGAAACACAACACAAAAGTTTGATTAGTTTAGGAACAGATTAAGGACAAACATGGACAACTTCAACACCTGACGAGTGGAACCATAGTTTCTGGTCAGAATTTTCAAAATAATTGTGTTACACCATATACAAAATGGTTGCTTAAAAACGGTATCATAAACTACAAACTCTTCTGTCCATTATTGAATTGAGGGTGCATTAAACAACACCAACACTATTTTATCAGTTAAACATGAGAAAAATTGGCAAACATGTGGAGAAACACATTCAAAGATCAGAAAGAGAAAGATCTTATAACTAGGACAAAAGCATAACAACTAAATACACATACCAATGAAGTCCAATGTCAAGCGAAATATTTGCATTGCATTCATTGAATTGTTTATCCGACTCCTACCAGATTCTGTTGCAAGGTATGCCAATATAACTGAAATTAAATATCCATTCAAACAATCATGTGCATATATTGAACTTCTCTGCCAAGCCCAAACCTACACAATGATAACAAAATAATATCACATTAAGACTTACAAGAATAAAGCCACTTTTAGAAATTGAAATTCATCATATCACAAACATACTTTTAACAGCATTGCAGCCTCTGCTAATTCTTTCCTCCCCATAAAAGTCTCTTTGAGGAATCCTGCATTATCTTCAAGAAACATGTCCTCTAAGATGCTTGAGTTGTACCTTGGCGTGGGTTGTAAAGCATCCCCTGCAACGTACCAAAGGCACGTTCACAGTTAGGCAGGGAGCCTAAGGATATCTAATGCATACTAACAAACAAATCATGTGTTACCTTCTTTCACAACACGAACATTGTTCCGGCCAAAGTTCAATTTCGATACACTGAACAACGATGTTGCAGTAGGAATTATCCTCACATTAAAAGAAGTGTTTCCAGAAAGTATCACAGCTGCATTATTAAGAGAAATGTTGTTGAGGTATAAAAACATAATTTATATACTTGAGGCTATTAAACCACTTCTAGAAACTAATTTATAAAGAAGCCAAATTAAGTAATCAATTTCATGGAGAAAAACCTGAATTTACAACGAGTACAGGTTTCCGAGCCTCATTTTGGAACGTCGACCAGTGTATATCACGAACTAGTGGAGAAGAAGTCAAATGCTTCTTTATTACACAAAGATAAAGGAATCTTTTGGCATGGTACCTATGGTTTAGATAGTCTTTTTCATGGAAACACTCCTGTCAAGGTGGAAAAACTTACAAGAACATCTTAATGTACAGAATACAATAGTAAATATGCTGCAATATCATCACTAGAAAGAGAAAAGATATTTAATCATTTGGAATTGCACAAGTCATTGGTTAAATATAAACAAGAATTTCTGACCACCAAAACAAAAGCCAAATATGATTTTAACATTTAGAAAAGCCACTAGTGGACCTTCTTAACCTCTACTAGGAAACAACCCGGCTTAATAAAACCAGGTAGGCATGCAACTTTGAAAATGAATTCAGATGTCAGTGAGCTTTTCAACGTTGAAAAGTAATACAGTAATTAACCATTTAACCAAAATTAGGGCTAATGATGAGAGTTGCCAAAAGCAGATAGCAAAATGTGGCAATTTACCAAAAAGCTGTCACGGCAGTTGTGGATGGCAAATGGTGGCCAACATAAAAACATTTAAAATATAAAGAAAGAGCATTATAATTATAATAAAACTAAAACAAAATTTAAATGACAATAGACATAATCATGAAGTTTTGAAGTTAAATAACTTATTAAATAAATCATTTGAACAATATAAAATGACAGAAAATTTTTTAAAAAAATATTCCAGCACTGCTAATGATCAGATCATACCATCAAGTATCATGACAGCAACTAGGCCTATACAAATTGAGTAGCAAATAAAACAGATATGATTGAACAAGCAGCAAGATTTTAACATCAAGACCAGGTTTTGCAAATATTTAAGAACTCGCGAGCAACTAGTATTCAGAAAGATAGCATATTATGGTTATTCAGAAAGCACAATAGGACAGTCCAATGATCTATGAAAAGAAAAAATGACTTAGATATTGCTCCATGCAAATAAATAAAGAAAATTTTCACAATGACAAAAAAAAAATCCGTGCAAATTTATAATGAATTTTAAGTTCAGGATACCTTTGGCAAACGAAGAAAGAGATCCACGTTAACATTTGGTTTCACAATAGACTGCATTGAATAACTACCACCAATTTCACTATATTTCGGCCTCTTGAATTTAAACTCAACTTTATCAGCCTTACTATCTCTAATAAACCCCGGTGCCCATTCAGCTGTAACCTGCAAAATAATGAGAAAACAGCATAAAGCACAACAACTAAATAAATACATAATAATACGTTGCGGTGGAACTCTAGAAACAGCATAAATAGACCTGGAAATCCTCGGGGATTTTATCAATGGCTTCTTTTATAGAGGAAACCAAATCGTCAACAATTTTGATGTTCCCCGGAGAGTAATCGAGCCGCACCTCCTTTAGGAGTTCGCTTACTTTCAAGCTCATCGAGTCTGTAAATGTTTCGACGGAAGAACCCATGAGCTTCCTTTCACAAGGTTCTCCGGTGCCGGAAACGGACACAGGGGAGAAGGAATACGACTTACAAGAAGACTTATGAGTAAAACCCCAACAAAACCCTCCTACGAATGTGAACCTTTGGACACCAAGGAAGAAGACAGTTAAGTGGCCTTTCTTTATTATTGGGTTTCAACCCACTCTAATTTTTAGACTGTTCAGATGGCCCGTTGGGCTATCCAATAACAAGTTACTAAATTATTTTTCCCCGAAATGCAACTAAAAAGAAAATATAATTTTTTTTCCTATTTTGTTTGAAGAATTTCTACCAGTTGTTTCGCTCTCCCAATTCAAAATTGAATGTTTTGTTTTAACCTTATTAAAAATTAAAAAGTTTATTTGACTTGATTGGCTTAAATAAATATAAAATGAGAAATGATTATGAATTAAAAAAGTAATGTATCCTTATATGTTTATTTATTTTATTAGATTATCAAATTCATAAATTAGATAAAATATTTTTTAAAAAAGATTATGTTAATTAAAAATAATATTTTAAGAAAAAATCTTTAAAAATCTATAATAAGAAAAATAGCCAAAAATATTTATTCATTATAAGACAAAACCTGAACTTGAAGAAGAAAAAATTGAAAAATTGAAAATAAAATAAATATCATATAAAAGACTTGTATATTAAAAAATCCAGAATTACACATCAAAAAAAAAAATCCATCTTACATGGTAGGGATTAATGGCCCGCTTGGATTGGTTTAAAAAAAGTGTTTTTTTTAAAAAATATTTTTTGTAGAAATGTTTTTTTAAAAAACTAAACAGTTTTGTGTTGCGATATTTTTTTATAAAAATGCCTTTAAAAAAAAAGTTGTTTGGATAAAAAAAACACTTATAATTTTTTTTTTTTTTGTAAAATCTTTTTATATATGATTTTTTACAACTTTTATAATAATTTTAAAGGTATAAAAGCTATAATCTTCTTAAAATCAATATTTAATTTTTAAAAAAAGATTGAAAAATAATAATAAATAAATTATGTTCAATTTAATGGTGAAGATATATATATTTGAGATTTTTTTATTCGCTATAAATTATAAAGATAACATATGAATTTTAAAAATACGGTAATACAAAAATAAGAAAAAACTATATATATATAAAAAAAAAGGGTAAAGGAGCAAAAAAAAAAAAAAGGAAAAAACAAAATAATGGAAGGCACAACTAACAAATTGAAGTTTGGGATGGGAGGGAGTAAAGCAAACAAAAAATCAAGAGAAACTGAGAGGTAACGCATAGCAATAGTAGGAGTGCTCGGCGGAGGTTGTGCGGGGCAGAGTAACACAGGGCAGGTAGCGTGGAAGGGTAAATAGAAATAATTGGAAGGAAAAAGGGGGAAAAAATGAAAAAAAGAGAAAATGCAGAGGAGGAGAGAGTCTCGTAAAAAAAGTACTTAAAATTTAAATGGTTTTTTGACCTTTTTTTTTGTTTTTTTTGTTTTTGTACTTCTTCTTTTTCATTTAAGCCTAAACAAATAGGATTTTATAAATGCTTTTTCTTTTAAGAGAACCTAAATAAACAAAGCCAAATACAAACTGTATCCTCATAAAAAACTGTACTAGCAATTTAGCAGCATAACAAATTGTGTGCACATGTTGCTGAATTCCATAAAAGCATGGAGTTGCGTAGCAAATCTGATAGCTATTCCCTATTTCATGTTGAATTGAAATCCCAAGGAATAAGGATTCCATATATATTTTAAACAACCGATCAAGGGAATGAGTATTCTTAGGAATTGGATTGAAATTGATGTTGTTTAAACTTAAAACTTTGCGATTCAACTATGTAGAAATTAGGTAAGGAGTGCATATATATATACACACACGATAGTACTATAGAGCGCTACAAGTTAAAATTTTATTTTTTTTAAATATGTTTTATAAATTAAATCCTAAAAAAAAAAAAACCAAACCTTATTTATTCTCTATTAAATTTTATTTTATTGTTAAAAAAAAAAGGTTCTAACTATCAAAGTTTATGGTTAGCTACTCAGAAAAAATAAATTCTTCCATAAAATTAATTTTTACAAAAAATTTATAAACTAAATCCTAAAATGATAAATTAAACTTTATGATACTAGATTAAATTTTATTACTTCCTTCGTCCAGAATTAAATGTCCCATTTTGATTTGAATAATTTTTAAAAAATTAATTGATTTAGTTCATTTTGCACTTAACCATATCAATTTCATAATAAAATTTTAATTAATTTATAAAATAGAATATTTATTTTTGAACAACTCAAAATGAAATTATAGACATTTAATTTTAAACTGACTAAAATAACAGTCAAAGGGCCAAGTAAAGCCCATAGGGTGGCCCAAGCAAGTTCATGCTCTGGAGCCCAAATGATGAAGTCTTGTAGAGACTCAATAGGTAGGATGAAATGAGGTCAGGTACACAAAAGAAATATGACGATTTTCGGTCCCAGGAAAGTTTAGGGATCAAACAAGATAAAATCTCACTTTTAGAAGCCTGAAGCCCCTTAAACTATCCCCACCGAGGGGCAAGGTCGCTAAGGCAATGCTCCATGCCCGCAATGCAGGCTGGGTCGAGATGATCCGTTATCGAGTTACATGCAATTAATAATTACGATACATTTAAGGAAATGAATGCACGATTGAAGGACGATGACATAATACATGTCTTATATCATTAAAACGTATTCATTAAATAGAAGCATATACAAGGGATAATAAGATGACTAATAAGATCAAAATGGACACCCTACATATATGAGATATTCAAGAAATCTTATCGGTAAATACATCCCGTATTATGCCTATTGAGACCATTCCCCTATAAAGGCCTCCTAAATAATGGACATTTCATCCACTTAATCTCTTGCAAACAAAGGTCTCTAGAGGTAACTCTTTCAGATACCACTCACGTTATCCTCTTCCTTAAGTTCTTCCTACAACCTCTCTTAAAACTCGATCTAATTTGATCGCCAGAGCATACTTCGGGAGATACTCTCCTCCCTAATCTTCTTTGTAGGCAAGTCCAGGTTGCAAAATAGAGTGCAAGACCAACCCAAATCATCAAAAAAATTTCCTGTATCATCACGAACGGAGGGAGTAATATTCAATTTTAAAAGGGAAAATGAGAATCTCCATTGATGGGCAATGCTACAGAGTACACAAGTGCACTCCATACGGACAGTTAAGTCTCTAAAGATCATAATGATCAATATCTGATAAAATCTTCAATAAAAAAAATATTTTTTGTAAATATATTTTATATATTATATTCTAAAAGGATAAATTAAACCCTAGGGGTACTGAATTAAATTTGTTATTATTTTTAAATAAAAAAATAAATCGTTAACTTTAACTGTTTAAACATTCAATACAGAATACACCGATAGACGCTATGGCATTTTCGCTCCATTGATTATGTAAATTATTTAGTTCCAAAATCCTTTTGTCTAGCGGTTTCAGTTAAGCCAATTCAATAAAATTTGAGTGCAAAAGTTAGATGGCAACCCCTAAAACTCATATATTTAAAAAGAGAAAAAAAAAATCAATCACATTTCAGATCTAGGACAAAGTAATAGCTCAGGATATTCCAACCAATTTTTTTTACACCATTTTCTATTTCTTAATAAAATAATATATATTATTTTATTTAGATAAATAATATATTTATATATATATCACTTAAGATTTAGTATTCCTTTTCAAGGTTTTATTAAAAAACTATAGCAGCAAAAACATATGTATATATTTATTATTGATAATATAAAAAAGTATTAAAAGATTCGGAATCCAAGGTGATCAACATTCAAGTTAACAAGTTTCAAAATAATCAATTTAATCACATAACTTATCTGTTTTAATCATATAGGTTTACATTTGTTTTTTAAGGTCCGATATTTTTTTTTTCTTATCTTTTGACTATATAGACCCATATATATATATATTTTTTCCTTATATTTTTAAAATTCCATAATTTTATATCATTTTTTGACTTAATTGGCCATCAATAAAAAATTATAAACCGATAAAGAATCATGAAACCTTAAAAAAGAAAAAAATATATATGTATTTAAATTATCAAAACAAAAAAGTTATAAAACTAAATTGATCATTTAACCTTCAGCCGATATTCAAAACAACTCATTCTAGTTACTAGAATAATAATATCTAAAATAATAAATGATCATTTCGTCTTTAAGTTAGAACTGCTCTTCTATATGTTAGGCCCTCCCAATCTCAAGAACAAAACTCTATACATAGCTCTCTGAGGAGTATTTTTATACAGATCAGATGAGCTCTAAATGCAATTTTTCATTTTCTTCGCCCCTAAAGAATACAAAAAAAAAAAGGGGGAAAAGAAAAGAAGATCTTCAAGCCGTAATAACAGTTACAACTTAACTAGGGCTCAAAAACACAAACGCGCTGTGCCTCTATTGTGCAGCTGCAGATCATTCTGCAGAGATCAGTTACAGATAATTGGGTGTCTCCTGACAAGAGTTCTTAAAAAATGTCATCTGTGATAGGCAAACGGGGCTGCCATCATAGCATTGGCATCCCTTGTTTCTCCAATACCACAGGCTGCGGACTGATACTTATTTCCAGGTGAGCTAAGCCACATCATAACAAACATCTGCAAAATGCATTTCAAATCGACCTTCTAACGACATAAAACCGTCGCTTAGATGTCAATTCGGAAAGCAAGAAAGTCTTTACTCTTCTCCTTGAGAGTAATTCAGCTGGTATAAACTTAGAAGCTAACTATAACCAAATTTCAGGACTTCACAAAGGAAAGAAGGGCAGCAACTCAGACTTGTTTCTTTAACTTATCACCTCATCTAAAATCCTTGCCAACTATGAAACAAGTGAGCATCCAAAAGTGAAAAATATATGTTTGACATTTGACCCAGTTGGAGTTTCTGTACAAAATAATGTTTAGAGTTGAGAGAACCCATTGTGTTGGAGGGAAAGGATGGAGATGTGAGGGAGGGGGAGGAGGTTACAGACCCAATAATAACTTATTGAATAGTATCAACATAATAGAGAATGGACTTTTAGCTGGTGTAGTTCAACAAATTTGCACCAGACCAAAACTATTCAGCTTTTTGAATGACATCTTTCTCTCATCACTGCAAAACAATATAACACCAAATTACTTAAATTGGAAACAAACAAAACCAGAGGGGAAATCAAGCTACACATTCTAGAAAGAATTGCTTACACTTGAACAGCAAAAGAAGGTAGATTCAAAGGTTATGATGCAAGGTATTCAATCAAGTCATCGCCAAGTAAATAGTCATCAAAAGGCGGCACATCCAGGAATGAACTGCTAAACCCTGCATAATCTGGAGACAAGCCATTGAATGGTGATACAAGATGATTGTCAACAGATCTATGCTGCTCATTCTGCAATGAGTCCTTGAAGCAATGGTTAAAATCTCCTTCAGTTACTTCATCTCTATTTCTATCTGCAACAGGTAAACTAAACTCAGAATTCTGCATCCTTGGCTGGAGCTCATTGACTGTTATGCCAGACTGTTGGCCATCATTAGTAGGCCCAAATGCCATTGATCCACTGTAGAGATTGTATGAATCAAGATGAGGCAAGCTAGAGCTCTCAACACCCGGCGTCAATCGTGAGTGTCCAGGATCATTTTGCAACAAAGAATGATGATTTCTATTTTGGAGACCAGAGTCCTGAGGACCATAATGCAGCATGGAACTTGGTTCTCTGTTCTGTGACTCTGAAAATTCAGGTGTGCTCCGAAGCTCAATATCTTGAGATCTATTATGCAAGGCAGGCTCATATCGGAAAACTTCAGAATCCTGTACTAATGGGTGGACTAAGGATGTGTTGCTCATATATGGTTGTTGGGCCAGTATTGTGTTCTCAGATGGAATGATAGAGAAAGCATTAGGGTCGGTTACTGGTAACTGCAGTTGGCCATTACCATCCTTCTCAACAGGATTATTGGGGGCTGCTGTATCACTTTCTGGCTGGCCCTCATGCACTAGATAGCCAGTAAAATCTACATTTGTGTTAATATCAGGCAATACAATTCTTTGCTTATCAGAAGGGTGCTCATCAAGAGATGGTACAGCCTGCATATTAGAAGAGCTTACTTTTCTACGTCTTTTTTTCCTTGGTTGATCCTCACCTTCTCTTTTATCAGGGACAGAAAGTGTTCCAACATTTACGGGTGATGCAGGTGTAGCCACATCCACTGGTTGGTTACTCTGGTTATCTTTGGATGAGACACAGCCTGCACCATCATCAACGCCATCTACATCGTAATCACTGTCAGTACTCACTGAGGGTTTCTTCTTCCCACCACGGCCTTGAGAAGGTGCTTCACTTATGCCAGAGGAACCTATGTCACTGCTTGGCTGCTGGATGAGTGCTTCCTCTCGGTTTAAAACACCCAACCATATCAAACTCTCCTTAGCAGTCATTTTATCCTGCAAGCACTTTGACTGCCTTACAAGCCTCCTGATTTTTGCAATGTCAGGTGACATGTGTTTTATAACGGCAGTAAGAACACCAACTTTCCACATTTTCTTCAAATCATGGGGCTTTTTATATGGTGGAGTTTGGCCTTTTGGTAGGCCCAATTTTATCCACCATTCTTCTTTCCCAGAAGGCCACCAAGGCGGAGGGATACCCTTCTCCAAAGGGTACTTCCTTTGAGGTGGATCACAATGCTGCATCAAAGATGACAAAAGTGATCCTAGGGTTGCATCTTGCAAGTCCTGAAGAACACTTTGCGAACTTCCACTATGATTACCAACTCCTTCTACCTTAGCAAGACACTCAGCTTCATATTTGGCTATTGCAGCAGGCCCATTCTTATCAAATTTTACCTTCTCCTTCCACCATGCTCTTATGTTGTCAGAAGAGCCACTAACAGGTTTACCTTTCTCAGGAATAATTCCATACACAAATCCACGAGCCTTGCAAACTTCCATAAGCTTCAGCATATACTTCAAAATTCCATCTTGAGCTCTGGACATCTTCTTTCGCCTTGCCTGATCAGAAGACTGCTTTGCCTTCTGCTTTTCTGCAGCCTGCTGTGCAAGCTTTTGCCGATCTTTGATCCTCTTGAGCTTGATACGATCCTTAAACATCCGCCTCTCCAATTCTTCTGCTTCAATTTCCTCATCACTGACATCTTTTTCAGCAATATTGTCAATTCTTATGTCGAAAGCTTCTATGTCAGAACTGTCACCAAACAAATCACAATAAGAAATATACATATATATATGTCTATATAGTATTGCATCAATAGAAAAAAGGACTATTTGACAAGCATTTAACAATGTAATCTATCAGTAAGCCATACAAGCCTTTTTACCCTAAATAAACCTAACCCCCCACCTTCCACAGAACAAAAAGAAGAAAAAGTATATAAAAAAGTGCGAACCTTGTAAACCATAAAATAAAAAAATAATAATCAAAGGGGAGAAACAAAGCAAAGACACTTGTAAACCATAATGAACTATCAAAGGAAACTAATTAATATATAATAAGCACAAGAGTCTGAAACTATAAGGAAAAGAATTAAATATGTAGTTCTTATACAATTAGCATTTGCATCAAACAACTGGAAAAGAAATACAAAAGGGAAAAAAGTTTTCATATCGACAATAAAATGATCTAACTTCCAAGTTCTCGTAAGCATAGCCAATCCTAATGTTTCCAACATAGAATCTCAAGAGCCCATAACATGTAAATATCTAAATATTCAATAATTCTCAAAAGCATGCACACATTGTTATTACCCAAATTTATACCAAGAATTTCCGTATCTCATCCACAACAAAAGACCCAAAAAAAAAAAAAGACAGAGAGAGAAAACCCCAATAAAAAGTGGCAGAAATCTAACCTGATATCGACCCCAATTTCGTCCATGACGCCAATCAAAACTCGAATCACAAGCAGAAAAACCCTCGAGAAACCTGTGGGTTTTCTATTTAACTAGACTTGAAAAAGAAAAACAGAGAAATGATAACAATTAAAGGGAAAAGTATATGCAAAATTAATTATCCCGTAGATTTGGCTGGTGTGAGATTGAAAAGGGGTTCAAGAATCCATAACCTGAAGGGGGGAAATGAAAAATTGAGGGGCAAGAGGGAACCTTTTAATAGTGTGTTGGTCGAGAGAGAGAGAGAGAGGTGATGGGGGCGGCTGGTAGGGACAAATGATCACCCGCTCGCGATTTTAGTGGCAAAATTGGAGTTTTTCACTTTTTTTTATTTTTAATTTTCAATATGAATATACATAGTGTTATTGGTCAATCTAGTCCTTAAATTATATCCTTAGAAAGTTTTGGTCCCTAAAGTTTTTTTTGGTCTATTTAATCCTCAAACAATTTACATTTTGACCATTTGATCTTTTTAATCAGATTCTTTACAAATTTCATTAGAATTTGGAGTCATTTCGACTAATCCAATCCATGAATGATAAGGCCAAGCAAAATGAAACTTATGGGATATAGTATAAGAATTAGATTGACTAAAATGACTTCAAATTCTATGAAATTTGTGAAAAATCTTTAAAAAGGACTAAAATGAATATAAATTGTTTAAGAACTAAACAAATAAAAAAAAATTTTATGAATCAAAGATTCCAAAATGATATAATTTGAGGATTAGATTGACTAATAACTCAATATATATAAATATATATTTATATATACGAAAATTCTGCTATGTTCACCATCGCACTGTGCGACGAGACCGAAACGATACTTTTTTGATTGTGAAAAAAAAAAA
Source organism: Parsonsia alboflavescens (assembly GCA_028571225.1). Taxonomy (NCBI): domain Eukaryota; kingdom Viridiplantae; phylum Streptophyta; class Magnoliopsida; order Gentianales; family Apocynaceae; genus Parsonsia; species Parsonsia alboflavescens. The sequence goes on from JAOXNR010000013.1 coordinate 2,692,349, forward strand.
AAAAAACATGTTTCTCTCCAGGCACACAGTGCGACGGTGCACACACAAAAAAGATTGTGTATATAAATATATATACATATATATATTGGAAAATGCTATGGATTACTATGGAGCTCAAATTATGGAGTACTCTACTTAAGTCTCTAACGATCAACTATCTTTTTTTATATATAAAAAATGAGTTTTGGTCTTTATATTTTATAAACTAAACCTTATGGATACTTGATCAAATTTTATTATTTTTTTCTTAAAAAAATGACAGTTAATTTTAACTGTTAAAAACTTAATAGGAACGCTCCATAATTTAAGCTTCATAGCATTTTCGTGTATATATATATATATTTATATATAAATATAATAAATAAGAAATAAATAATAGACACACTTTTCTTATATAATAAGAAATGAATAATGAAAATGATTTTAACTGTGGAGTCCTGCATTGGAGCACTTTTTCAGATATTAGGTAAATTGCTGTTGTACCATAACCATTAAATTTATTAATAAATATATTAATTAAATATATAATATAATTTGTGAATTAAATGTTTGATATAAAAGTTAATCATTGCCGCCCTTGGGGCTAGTCCGATCGGGTCCTACCCCATAATTTTGAAGGGTTGGATTTAAAAAATTGGTCTCAATAATATCAAGGGCTTTTTAGAACGGTACTTAAGAGCCGAGGATCAATGAGGATTGAGAGAGGGTCAGGCCTTCCCTTGGGATCAGAGATATTAAAATATATATATATATATATATATTATTTTATATTTTTTTATTTCCTACTTTTATTGAAATTACATAGATATTATTTTAAAAGAATTATTGAAAATTATTATTTTTTTAGTACTTACAAACTTAATGTTAATTGATTGTTTTTTCCCCCTTATTCTTTTGATTTAGGTGAAAATGAGGAGATTAAGCAAACAATGTCTAAGACTGATTCAAACATTCTTGAAGTTGGAAGTATTCCATTTGAGAATGTAGAAGAATCACTTACTCCTCTATGTATTGAATATGATTAATCTGTATTCCATTTGGAAGTGTTCAAAACTGTTAGTTTTAGTTATTTTGTTTCATATTGGACTGTAATGAATATTAATACTGAGTTTTTCATTTGTATGTTTGGTTTGTATATCATCTACATTTTTCTCAAATTTTCTATTCATTTTTTTACTATTTTCAACAAATTTTTTTTAAGTCGTGAAAATTGAAATGTTTTATTATATATATATAAATATATATATATATAAGAAATGATAGTGTGTGCTTGACCGTGCACACTAATGAGTACAGTAGTTAGTCAACTAACGGTCAACTAACGGTAAACTA
>JAOXNR010000013.1:2693780-2712066 GCA_028571225.1 Parsonsia alboflavescens
ATTAGGCTTTCTTTATGTGGTAGAAAGTATCCATCAAAAATAGTATTATCATTTAGCTTTTTATAGTTAATAACCATACTAGCTTTATTTCTTACTATTTCTGCATGGTTTCTAACCATAAAAGCTGGTGAACTATGGGGTGAGTTACTAGCTCTAATCATCTTTTGAGTAATGAGTTCTTGTATCTGAATTTTAAATTCTTCCTGATCTTCTAGGGTATATCGCATAGGTGTGACTCTAATAAGTTTATCTTTATCTTTCATTTCTAACTTAGCCTCTATCTTATTCTTTTTCCAAAATTGAAGTGGGTTATTTAAGAAACATTCTTCTAATCTGGTCTTTATTCGTTCTATCTCATGTTCAAGTTTTTTAAACATATTGTAATAAAGGTGTTCCCTTAGGCAAAATTGGGTTTTCTTTGTATCCTATATCACCATGCTAGGCTGTGGGGGGTCGAAATCTAATTATGTGCTCACCACTTTACCCACTGAGATATCCCCGAATGGATGAAATATTCTATTAATTAAGTTTATGCTAGTTCATTTAGTATGAATCATGATAATTTTTAAATACAAATAAATAATATTTGCTCATGGTTTATTATTAAAAACTAATTTATAAATTATATTGTATTTGAATTTCACTTTACTGTGATTAATTTGAAAATGTTATTTAATAATATTTAAATATTTATTTAAATTAGAGGTATTATTATCACTTTATTTTATACACAAATGGAAAAAAAAATACAAAGAGTTTTTTTGAAAACAAATTATACATTGAATTATGATTTTGTCAGTATAAAATTAAAAATATAAATATAATAGATAAAAGTAATTATACATGTCACAGTAAAAATTAATTTTTTTAAAAAAAAAATTCAGGAAACCAATTATACTCATGACTAAATTTGATATATGTAAAATTATTTTTTTGAAAAAATCTTTTGTATTTAGATATTTTCTTAATTTTTATAATATTTACACTAATATTTTAAATTTGTATATAGATACATATTCAAATAAAATATCAGGATTATTAATTTACTAATATTTTATTAATATTAATTTATGTATATAAATATATATATTATACCATAATATACTCTTCTTGTGTTACTTGCTTTCCCCTTCCCCTCTAATTTAATTTTTTTCTATTTATTTGGTTGGGGTGAAACTTATGTCTCTCTCTCTATATATTTATTTAATTTATTCTTTTTATTTAACCCTTTAGAATTGTTTGATAAAATTGTTTGTGGATCTCGACTGGCTGGATGCAATGCTGAAACTTCAACCTTTATTTCTTTTTTAAAAAAGTTTTTAACTATTACATTGACTTTCTCTTTTATTTTTATTTATTTATTTAATTTTATGTGTCAATCATTGATTGACACTTGTCAAATTAGGAAGGCACCGACCTTTCTTTTAATGATATATAGATGTTAAGTGTAGATTGGATATTTTCTTTAGAAACACCCAATTGGATGGAGTGGAGAATGTAAGAGATGAAACGTCTGCACCTTCATGGAGCATGGGGCACACCACGGGATAAAAAAAAAATGTACTGATTGGATTTTGTTGGGGTAAAATTCAAGGAGCAATAAAATCATTCAAAACAACTAATGTTGTAAACGCCCTTAAGTGACAAACAATTGAAATAAGGAAGGTATAACTTTGGAAGATGTGAAATAATTAATTGATTTTGAAAAAAGCCAAAAATAAATTAAAGTAATGAGGGTTAGAATAGGCAATTCAAGTCCATTCTTTGTCTTGGAATATGTAAACAATAACAAATTTGGGATAACAACTCCTTCCTTAAGCAAGGATTAAATTGGAACGAAGGAGTATTTAGATCATTAATTTATAAATATTTTATACTATGTAATCCCTCCGTCCAAAATTAAATATTTTTATTTTTATTTGAGTTATCGAAATGAATATCTTATTTTCTAAATTAATTAACATTTTATTAAGTTTAAAATGAATATTTTCTTAAAATTTTTGTACATCAAGATGTGACATTCAACTCAAGCATAACATTTCTTCCATTCTATCAAATATGTTCATTTCAAACTTTGCAATAGAGTTTAAGATGAGCAATCATTGGATAATAGTTTTAGGATAATTTGACTAGAATACCCTTATAATCATTGAAAGATTTTTTCTTTCTTTTTAGTAATCAAAGTAAAAGAGTGGAATAGTAGGGTTGTTTTATTATTATTATTTTAAAATGAGGGTAAAATAGGAAAAATTATATTAAATATTCTATTTAAAATTTGAAGTGGACAGGTATTTTGATATTTTTTTTAAACAAAGTGGACCCATATATATTAGGATGGAATAAGTAAATAATAAATTAATTAATATAGTGTAATGTTAGTGCACAACACTGGATCTTCTAATACACATTTTTGTATGTCGCTTAAAGTTACATTAGTAAAAATTTAATACGTGTCTATGAAAATATCAAGTATTCCTAGGAATTAATTTAGTTTTTTAGAATTTAGTATATGAAATATATGTAACAAAATAATTAAAGGTCATGCATACAATTGTTAGAAACATATGTTAGTTTTTTGCTAATGTTACATGAAATTACATATAAATGTGTATTAGAAGATTCGGAGTCGTTAAGGCACTCTATAGCATTTTCTAATTTATATATTAGCATAAATATTTAGGCAAAGGAATAGAATAAACCATCCATACCATGGCATAATAACAATTTAAATCACTTATATTTGTTTTATTTGACCACTCAATTTTTAAAAATTGTTTGTCTTGGTTTTGACGAGTCCGCCTCCTTGTTACAAATAATTTGTCCAACATTATTTAGAAAATTATTTTAGTTTTTATAATATGCTTCTCAAGTCCGTTAAAACGAATCGTGTGTTACCACATAAGCTAAAAGATGGTTAATATTCCTCGACAATAATTTGAATTCAAAAATTTTGAAGTATGTAGCTAATTTAAAATAATAGAAATTGCATTAGATTTTCACGTTGCATCTTAACTAAAGAAATTTTGACTTTGTTTCCCGATCATGAGAACTATATAATTATTAATCATTTCAATCTTGTCCCATTGATTTAAAATTGTTCTTACAAGTACTTTAAAAGAGTAATTGGATGTTTTAGAATCTAACCTTTAATCAATTTTTCTTTCTTTGGTCTCCGACCTTTTGTTTTGACCATATAGGTCCTCAAATAAATTGGATCCATTTGGATCGTGATCCAATTTTTTAAATGCCAAAAGCAACTCCTTTTTTTTTTTGAGTTCAAAGATTATTTGGATTGATTTTAGACTCCAAATTTTCATAAATTTATAAGGACATGTCCTCAACTTAAAATTAGGCAGATGAGGATCGTCTTTCTCTCTCCTTTATCTTTTTTCTATCTTGGTCATTTGCCTCCATTGGGATTTCTTTGTGATGAAGGGAAAGTATAACTAGAGAGAAAAAAGAAGGAAAAAGAAAGAAATTTAGAAAAAGGGAGTACCTTTTTTTTTTTTTTGTTTTCTTTTGAAAGTCTGGGTAGAGTAAAACTAACAAAGACGATAAGCAAAGTGATTTTGAGGTACTGCATGTGAACTCTTAATGCCATTTTGTGATGAGTGCTTTAATGGTGATGTTATTGCTCTTGGATTTGGGAGAAACGAAGAATTGGGAAAAGAATGCAACTTTGTTATGGTATGCGTATACGATGAGCCATGGGAAGATAGATGCTCTGGATGCAAATAGTGTTTTGCTACTTGGGTTGGCCTTAGATAAATGATGGTGAGAGTAACATGTTAACGAGGGTACCTCATAAGATTTGCTGTGAAAGCTTGACTATTTGTTAGGAGAAAAAGGAAAAAAATCAAAGGGAAAGAAGGATGTTGAAAATAAATTGACAAATGAAGGGTAAAGAACATAAAAATTTGAAGAAAATTAAAGAAGACAAAGAATTGGTAAAGGAAGAAGAAAACTGAATATCTGAAGATCGAAACTTGGCGAGGAAGAACATAAAGAAAGGACAGGCAGAAGATAAAGAAGGAAAGGAGAAAGAGAATTTCTTGGGTGATTTGATGTGTTAATTGAAAAATGTATATAGAACCTGAAAAGAGCTTGTGTCTCTTTTTAGATGTTCAAGCTATTTGGTCCAAAATCTTAAAAATTGAGCATGAAAAAAAGTTGACCAAATATGATTTAAAATAATTTTTAACTTCCGAAAACTCAAAAGTCTTTATCCAAATGTAGCCATTGTTATTGGATAATTAGATCCTTTTAACTATATTCTTGAAAAAAAATCATGGAAAAGTTCAGTCAATTACCGCTTGAAAAAATTAATAGGGGAAAATTTATACCACGCTATTCAAATGGTTAGAAATGGTTATTAACTGAAATCTTGTTGAGATAAATTTCGGTTTCTAATTCAATAACAAATGAAATTTAGCTGAGTTAGAAACTTGAATTTAGTTAATTTCTAACTGTTTGGATAGTGTAGTATCAAATTTGCCCTGCTAATTTGTTCAAGTGGTTGCTGACTTGGTTTTTTCTTCTTCTAGAATATGGTTAGAAGAATTAAGTTGCCCAATAATAATTTGGTTGAGGACCAACATAGCCAAAAAATAAAAAAGTAAGGGACCAAAGCATGAAAATGACTAAAGATTAGATCCTAAACCATACAATTACTCTACTTAAAATTGAAAGGGCTTTTAACCCATTTAATCCCTTATTTTTGGGCTAAACTATAGTTTAATCACATGTATTTTTTTCATCCACTAAGGTCCTTTAACATGTTGTTGACAATAGTTTTAGTCCAAATCACCATTTTTTACAATGCTCACAGTTAAATTGATCACCTTATCAACATAGAAAATTCGTCAAACCCCGTTCAAAAATCAACCAAGGCAATTTTATGAACCTAAAAGTTTAGGACAATGGGTAAGAGGGGTACAAGCTATACCCTTATACCCTCCTATTTTAGTGCTCATTTTCTCTCTATTTTCCCTCTCCATTATAAAAAAGAAAATAATAGGAAATAAAAGACCACTGTTATTACGTAGTCGATGATTAATATTAATAGAAGGATGTTCAATACATTGAACCACAAGAATGATAAATCTTTGTTCCTTTACTCTCTTTTTATTTATATGTCACTTGAACTTACTTTCAATGTTATTAAATATTAGTCATTTTTGTAATTAATTTATTAGGTATTTAATTGAATTTTTCACATATTACCTTGGTCTCTCTTTTTCTCTCTCCCTCTTCCCTAGTAAATATTAGTAGTTTTATTAGAATTATAAATAGAAACATTTTAGGAAAAAAAAATATTAATTTAATTTTAACTAAATGACTGCTAGTGACTTATAAACAGTAACAGAGGCGTATGTTTTTCTATTTTTTCCCTGGTTTGTTTAGAGAGAAAAGAGGGAGGGAAAAATTAGCCAAAGCATGTGATGTATTTTTTATAACATCTTGCAAAAAGCTAGTATGCAGAGTTGTCAAAAAAGGGTTTGGTCCTGTCCAACTCCATAATTTTGTACGATTGTATTGAACAATTTGTAATCCAAATTTGACAGTAGACTTTTTGGCCCCAGTCCGTTAGGATCAAGGGTTGAGGTAGGGGTGTTCAAAGCTAAACCAATCTAATTCTAACCGATCCAATCCAATCTAGTCAAAATCAATTACATCTAATTGTTTAATCAAATTAGTTGGATTTTTTTTTTAAACTAATTAAATTGGTTCAATTGTTGGATGTGGATGGTGAAAAATTGATTTCAACCAAATCGATTGCTTTATATATATATATATATATATATATATATATTTGTATATTATTTATTTAATATAAATAAAATATTAAACCTAAATAAAATAATAAATAACTATTAAATTTAAATATTAAAAAATAAAATTTATTTTTAATAATTATAAAATATAAAATATAAATTAAATAATAAATATATTTATTATATACTAAAAAAATAAAAATAATTTTTTTTTATATAAATTCAATTCAACCGAATTGAACCGATCCAAACCAATCCAATAAGTTTTGATTGGATTGGATTATAGTCAAAATATTAGATGAATTGGTTAATTTTAATTTCCAATCAATTTAATTGATTCGATTGGATCGAATCGATGAACAACCCTAGTCTATGAAGGACTTGGGTGGGTCGGATATAATTTGACCCATGGGGCCAAGGGTACTTTTTTTATATAATATATATTGTATTGGAATATGTTTTATTTTATTAGTTAAAATTGTTAGTTTAATTTTATATATTTTCTAAATGATTTACATTTATGGTTAATTTATTTCTTCAAATAGAAATTTAGAATTATAAGTTTAGCTTAATTTTTTTTAGAATTTAATTTATCTATTGTTATTTAATTTATTTTAATTTAATCTAAAGGTAAATTAGTTTTCTCTTAGGTTTTATTAACTACAACTTAATTCTTTATTTTATAATTTATTATGATATTTTTATAATGTAGAAAAAAAAAAACCTCTTCACTCGATAAGATAACTCAATCCTGTTTCAATCTTTGAAAGATTGGTTTGGACTAAGTTTTAAATGACCCTTTCAGATATTGAATACTTCGGCCCTTAAAATCTGTCGCCCACTAGATTGAGCTGGCCGGCCCTTTTCCACACCTCTACTGGTATGGCAAGTCTTGAATATGCTTCTTCTCAAACAAAAATTGAAGGCTGTCATTTTACTGAATTTCATATATATTACATGAAATGACAATGTGTTATTGCAATTTCAAGAACAAGGACCAGCCCATCTACCATTTTACCTTGACTTCACAATCTCTCCTTTCATGGCAAGAGAGAGAGCATCAATACTGCCCCCATCCTCTACTCTAACTCCAGGCATAGCAATGGCTCTAGTCCCCACAAATCCACCCTCTCCGATCTTGATCTTTCCAAATTTGACTAGCCCTCCTTCACCATCATATATGTGTCCAAACAACAAGGCTTCTCTTCCCACACAGCCACCTCTCCCAATTTCTACCATTTCAGGATTCAGTGAAGCTCCCATGCTGTCTACATAAACCCCTTGACTCACTTCAATATTTGAGCCCATCAATTTCATCCAGAGAGAAAACAGAGCAGATCCACTTGTCATATCGATGAAATATTCACCAACTAATGTCCTGAAAGCTTGCCAGATAGTATCCATGAAAACCCCTCTGCTCCATATGTGTACTGTTTCTCCATCTTCCTTTTTCCCTACAAGAATCCATTTGGCCATAACAGAAGCCAATGCTGCACACAGCCCTGAAAAACCCCAAAACAGTGGAAGCAACCAATGCAGTGGATATTTCGTGGTCTCCTCTACATAGAGCATGTAATTTAGTGGAATGCTGATGATATATGCCAATATGAAGTAAGGTAAGAATGTTTGCAGCAGTGGCTGAGCAAAAATGGACCACAGAGTTTGATACCAAGGCTTTGACAGGGTCACTTTGTTGCAGGCTGTTCCATTCTGTACCGCAGCAACAGGACAACCACAGAGGTCTACTTTCACATCTGATTGCTCTATGAAGATCCTCCAGGACTCTGGAATTGGTTCTCCATTCCTCAGATGCTGGCAGATCTCATAGATTAGTGAACGCCCATGATCAATTGAAGCACTTTGGGAAGCTGAAGTTGCCCGAATGACATCAATCTCAGGGCATCGGAGAAATGGATTAAACTCCAGTTCTTCTGACTGTTCACTGGTTAGGTTTTGATCGATTATTATCTCACCTACATCGACATGAGGGAACTCCTTCTCATCCCATGGCTTGGTGCAGTCAAGTGCAATATCTTGTGTTGCTTCATCTGAAGGTACAGGACGGAATTGTAGCTGTAAAATGTAGTGGACTCCTCCTGTTGAATTCACACGTTGCTGGAAATCGTCAGCTAGGAAAAGTAGTGGACGTGTGTCACTGCTGTCTCTAGGAATTGCACCAGTTTCCGGAGGGAGAATCCCAATGGGTTCAACCTTGCCAGCATCTTCACTGATTCTTTCATCGGCAGGGCGCAACTTGAATTTCACATACATTTCCTTTCCATCTCTGAACCGGAAGAGCCGACATATATTAGAGTAGTAATGCAGCTCAGCATATGAATCTGCATTGCGTAGAGACATCCAAACTGCGTCTCGCACACGTGGAACTCGCTTCACGTGCTCCTCTCTTGCAGCTAGCCCGCAGACAAGCCATGTTCCAAAGTCAGAAATTGTTCTTGCATAAAAAGCTTTGCCTGTTTTCAATGTCAAATCCAACAATGGAGTTTCAGTTTCACCATTTGGTTTGTCTGGAAATATTCGCAGTGCTGCTCCACGAGCATCAATTCTTGCATCATCATCAGCACTTAAGCTATTGCTATGCCTTACTATGATAGGATAACATTTTCCCGGACCAAAGATTTTGTGCTCTGGAAACCCTTTTATATCATCATATATTTTCAGCACTCCCCTTCCACTGACACCAATTCGGTGAAAGTATCTTGTTTTGACCTTAAGAGTTGTTGCAGCCAAATTTGCAGCCAGATTTCCAACAATCTTCTTATATTTTGTATCCATTTCTTCTATACGCTCATCAACTGCATGTAATCTGTTCTTGATCATTACAGGATTTTGAGATCCAACATAGACACCTCCCCTTTGGAGCACTGAATTCTCAGGAGCGACTGAAAGCGCACCAATAATCACATCCTGTTGAACAACAGAACCAGGAAGTACAATGCTTTGACTACCAACTACTGCATTATCCTGAACCTCAACCTTCCCACATCTAATTCCTTCACAGGAGTAGAACCCTGTTACAATTCTGCTGAAGTCACCCAAATGAACACCGGAACCAATTGACATAAGGCTTGGATCTGAAACTGGGTTAATTGCCCTGATGGAGCAATGTCTTCCAACCTTTGCACCCAAAAGCCTCAAGTAGATGCAAAATGCTTCTGTTCCAGAGAGAAGCTTTGCAAATCTAAGATGGCAAGCAATGGTAATACGGTGGTGAAGCCAGGTCCAAAGATGTGATTCTTTTGCTTCTTTGGTTTGGGACAGGAAACGTGCCAAGTGTCCAGTAAGGAAAATGAGTATCAATCCATGGGCCAAGAATGCAGTGGCAGCTAAAATAGCAAAACTAACAAAACTGAAATTGTTGCTAGCAATCATAGTAACATATGCAACCACAGTGTAAGGAAACCAATGAAAAGCTCCAGATACACAGAGGAAGGCAAATTCTACAATGGAAGGAGGTCTTTGGGTGACCATGATATAGAGGCAGTAAACAATAGCTGCAGCAGTAGCACTTAAAAATCCAACCAAGTAGATGCCAACCAGTTGGTAAAGTGCCAGATTTTGAGCATCAGCTCTCCGTTTAGACAGCCCAGGTACCTGAAATTACAGTAGTGAAAGATTTCCTGTTATTAGTTTCAAATTTGAAGCCTTCTTGATATGGTTGAAGGAAAAAGTAGGTAATAGTCACAAGTCAAACTGCGACTATACTAATATAAGTTGAACTGAAAAAATTTAGCTGTTATAAGAGATAAGATCAAATGCATAATTATTCTTCTATTTTAACTTTCCCTGGGATTTGGGTAATAAACTAAAAGATATTTTAATAGTGGAATCCTCAAAAGCTTCATGAAACAAAAGAATTATGTAGTGGATGTTCTCCAAACAATAAAGTAGTCAATATGAAGTTAAAAATCGGGTATTTAGTAGAATAGTAGCTAAAAATCACTAAGAGTAAAGAATATAAAGTGGATATCTTGTTTTCAAAATGCTTTCAATTAATTCCCTGTATTTTCTCATAAAGGATTGAGGTAAAGTAGTGTGGAAACTTAAATCCCGACTTCAAGAGTATTGTTTACCTGGCTGGATTTCGTGATAGCCTTTCCTTCTTCAGTCCTTTGCAATGAGACTACCGTACTCCTTTCTCCAAGAACACTTCCTTTCTGGATTACAGCATAAGGTCCAATTGAAGAATCTTTGCCAATTCTAATTGGACGGAAACTCAAGATTCCATTCTTCACTTCATGACTTTGAATTAATGCTCCTTCTGCAACTACAGCTCCACCTCCAATTGAGACAAGTGCAGGATCAGTGATATCACTCGTATCAAGTACAACTGCTGACCCTATCCTTGCTCCCAACATCTGATACCAGTAGTTTAGGAACACTGTCCCTCTCAAATGCACAGCCATTACTTGTGATGAAACTTCCTGAGCTTTATATAGCGCCCACCATTTTACAAAATCAATTGACCAGATGGAAATTTCAGGTGTCAGGGCATAATTTGGCTGAAGGAATGAACAGCCAAATAGAGCAATAGAGATGCAGGTAGTAGCTACACAAAGGATCCAACTGAGAGGCACTAGTGCTAAAGTAATTCCATAACTCACCCAGGAAGTCTCGTTGCTCAGAATGTGGCTGAAAACCAAATTCCTGAAAGCAGAAATTGACAAGTATGCTGGAAGTATCAGCATGGCCAAGATATATGTAAGAGCAACAAGTTGCAAAGTTATGGTACCAACTTGGCGAGCTATAGAAATTTCATTCACTATCTCAAAAGAATTGCTCTGACATTCTTGAAGATTGGAAGGATTTGTCATTTGATGAGGTTGAGACTTCATCACATGATTCTCTGAAAAGTTGGCCAGGTCCTCAATGCAAGTTGCAGTGAAAATATCAACTGCTCCAACTGGCACTGCAAGAAAATCTGAAAGCTTCTGAGCAGCTCTAACCACACCAATAGAATCAATCCCATAAGATATCAAGCTCTCAGTCGTAGAGATCTTGCTTAGAGGAATCCCTGTTTGCTCTGAGACTAGTCCCTTCAAGAAATCTACAATTTCTCTGTTGGTCAATCTTGGCCCTGGTAAAAGTTGAGGTGGAGAAGTTGGAGTTGCAGTCAAATGTGGTCTAGGTGTTATACCTTCCCTACAGGTGCCTGTGGTGAAAGATCGAAGCAACGATCTTCTTGGCAGTAATGGATCTGGAACCAAAGTCAATGATCCTTCTGTGAACTGTTTAAGGCACTCAAATCTCTTAATTTTTCCAGATGTTGTTTTACTGATAGTTCGTGGCTTCACCAACCTGACACAAGCTACAGATACACCATGTTCTTGAGCAACTCTAGCCTGAATTTCTTCAACAGCATCTTTCCCAACTGGTTTACCATCTCTAACTTCTGCAATAACAACCAAACCAACTTGATCAGAGTTATCTAGTGTTAATAATCCTTTTGATGACAAGATCTCCTCTGGAACCCCAATGACAGCACAACAACCAGGGCGCAAGAGTTCAGATGAGCTCTCAACAGTCTTTTCTACATCTGCTAAATAGATATTTCTTCCAGCAACTATAACAAGATCCTTGATTCTCCCTGTAATATACAAACCCCCGTCAATTATCCTTCCTAGGTCACCGGTTCTAGTGTATTTTTTGCAAGCATGATCTTTGAGCTTATTCAGAAAGGTTCTTTCACTTAATTCCTCACTGCCCCAGTATCCAATTCCAGCACTTGGGCTACTAATCCATATTTCACCTTCCACTCCCGGTTCTGTTTTCTCTTCACCAGTCTCAGGATCAACTATTCTTATGTCAACATCTGTGTTATCTAGAGTTACATACCCACAGCATACCCTTCCTTGCCAATCAACCATTATTGGTTTCCCTTCTCCATATGCACAACTGACGAAGACACAGTTTTCTGCCAATCCATAACCAGGAGCCAACACCCACTGTGAGAGGCCTAAAGGATTTGTGAGTTCAAGAAATCTTTTGAGAGTCGTCTGCCTGACCGGTTCAGCAGCAACCATTAGGAAAATCATGGAAGAGAGATCATACTTCCAGATTTTGTCCTTGTTAACCTCTAATCTCCTATTCACAAGTTCAAAAGCAAAGTTTGGCCCAGCACTGTGAGTTGCCCTGTATTTACTCATGGTCTCAAGCCACAGGAGAGGATTCTTGATGAAGGTCATTGGAGAAAGCAAAATTGCAGATCCTCCACTAACCAAACTGGTGAAAAGTCCTCCAATCAGTCCCATGTCATGGTACTGTGGCAGCCAGCTGACTAATACTGTATTTGATGTGCTTCCGTATATCCTTCTCATCAACTTCACATTATGAGCGAGCCCCCCATGTGTGATCATGACACCTTTAGCATTACCAGTTGACCCTGATGTAAACTGAAGAAAGCAGAGGTCATTTGCACATGGTTCAGTGTAACAATGGATAATCTTGTTAGACAAGCCTTTTGAGCTCCTAATGCAAGAATCCGTATGCAACCAAGGAAGATTAGGCCAACGACCAGAGCTTTTGCGACTCTTAGTGGAAAATGATAACAAGGATTTCACAGCACCTGCTCTCACAGCTGCATGGTAACCAATAGTTGACAAAATTGCCACTGCATTACATGCCTTGGCAACATTTTCAATCTTAAGAAGTGCTTGGCCACCTCTTTGAAGAGGATCCGGGGGAAGAACGGGAACTGGTAGAACTCGGGCTCTTAAACACCCAAAGAAGGCATCAATAAAATCCAGGCCCGGAACATGAACAAGGAGGACACAATCACCAGGTTTTATAATTGGCTTTTTGCTAGTCAGGAGCATCTGAGCAACAGAAAAAGCATTAACATGAAGTTCTTCAAAAGTTCTTAGACCAACTGCTTCACCTTCTTCGTTAAGCCAAGTATAGAGAGTTTTTTTCCGGATGATTTTATGAGTTCCCCAGTGTTTCAAATATCCATCAAGGCTAGATAAGTCAGGAAACTCAACTCCTGGAGTTTCATTTAGTGCCTGGGGTTTCTTTTGGCCATCTGAATATAGTGGGAATAATCTCTGCAACAAATAGAAGTCTCCAGTGAGACAAATTCCTAAACTCCTTTTTCTATCCGCTGAAATTTAGTTTCTGTAATTTTCAGTACCTTAACATATGGTAGCCTTGGAATCAGATCAGCATTAGCAAAGTGTTTTCGAACTAGAGCCATGGCATAGGATGAATTTCTCTCAGTTAGTTCAAAGGCCATGAGTCCACCTACATAGTAAGTGTTCTTCTGACCCTGGAGTTCAGTCTCCAATTTATTATAGAATCCAGCCTTCATATCTGCATTGAAGTGTTAGAAATTTAATACTTGTAACTTGAGATGAAACAGAAATACCATGAATACAAAAATTAAAGTCCATACCTAGGCTTTTGACATGAGGGAAATACTTGAATTGTCGCTGCAATATAACCTCTTGAACTTTTCCTCCAATTCTTTTGACTACATCAATTGCGAGTTTTGCGACATTTGGCCCCTTAATAGTGGATGAGTTTCCATATGACCAAAACAAAAAGATATCAGTATCAGCATAGAATCTCTGCATGGCCACTGGATTGCCCATTGTTGTAGGATCTTCCATGAATTCCCCAAAGTAATAAAAGCCAACAGGCATATGTTCTAGCCCTTTAATCTTCAAAACAGTAGTGTAGTAATCAATGGTTTGTACTTTACTGAATAAATCCTTTTCAGTTTCACTCAAATCCAGCAGCTTGTTTTCAACTTCTGTAGAAATGAAATGCTTTTCAGTATCTAAAGAAAAAAAAAAAAAAAATTAACACTGTTAAGTTGAAGTAAAGTACTGGTCATACCTGTAGAATTTAAACACGGTGATCTGTATGTTCCACTTCCATAGGCGAAAGGGAATGCTCCAGATATGATTATTTTATCAAAATCCATGGTTTCAAACTCTCCATTGTTATTTCTAAGATCAACTTTAACACCTAAGGTATCCCGTCTGACTGCAAGTACTTCAGTGTTACACAGTACTGCTGCTGGCAATGATTCACTAATCTTTTGCCAGAAACTCATATATCCACCTTTAAATCGTTTAATTTTTCCAGCCATAGAAGTCCGAGTGAATTCATGAATGTAAGCATAAGGCATGTCTTGAACAAAGCCATAACCAGAAGCAGTATAACCATAGGCAACCGCTTTAGGAACTGATTTAAATCCACGGGCCTCAAGAAATGACGGGGTTAAATCAGAAGCAATACTGCTCACATTGTGGATTCCAATACCACCTGTATCCTTTGCTTTGTCCTGTGAAAAAAATATATTAAAAGAATTCAAATAATTCCTGATATTGAAATCGGATGTAAGTCCTCTCTCTGGGATTGTTAAATAAACAGACCTGGAGTTCCAAGGTTAACGACATCACAGACATGTAATCATCTGCAACTTGGATGTCCTGATACTTCCCGGTGAAACTGTCAATTAAAGCAAGTTTATGGGAGCTCATTTCTTCCAGCTCGCATCCAGTTTCCTTGGCTAGACTGAAAATGGTGGGAGCACTATTACCAGCAAGGACTTGTCCACCAAGATCATAGAATTTTCCTGTAACCCAAACAAAATGTATTTCACATTTCATTCAACAGACAATTAATGGAAACTAGTATACATATTTTTTTTCTTTTATGGTTTACCTTCAATGTCAGCTGATTCACACATGCCACTAACTGTGTGATATTTTTCCAGCACGGTTATGTTATTGTAACCAAGCTTACATAGTGCATAAGCAGCTGATAAGCCACTAGGCCCTCCTCCAATAATTCCAATTTTTGCATCCATAGGAAGGCTTGGATGTAGCTTCTCAAAACCATTGTCAGTGAAATTTTTGGAGTCCATTTGTGCTTCCTGTTTGCTAATGTGGTCTGTGGGCATCAAACGACTAAAATTAGTTCCAACTTACTCCTGCTACTAATCCCAAAGGATTCCAAAAACATGATAATGTGAATTCAAGAAAAAAGTCAGGAAGCCTAAGGATGAAGATGAAGTCCTGTATATCATTTCATGTCAATTCAAGGATGTTGTTCATGAATCCATATATGTGTGTATATAGATATGTGTGTACATATATACACACATATATCAGGGTAACGAGAAAATATCCCGATACAACAATATGACTTTGACAGTGATGCATAAATGATAAAGAGAATCCATTCTTAGTTTTACTAGAGAGTCTCAGCATGTTGTCAATCTTGTCTTTTGGTGCTTTAACCATTTTTAATTTCATATCCAGACAGAATTACGAAATAAGGAAAACATTGACTACTCAATGAAATCTAAGGAAATTCAGTCGACAGCTATTCCATGGCATGCCATTGCTTCTTCCTCCAGAACTTCAATCCTAATGTTTCCGACCCTACAAGGATGATGTTAAAGTCTTGTATATCACATCATGACCTTTCAAATTCAAGGATGTGCATGCAGTATTTTAATTGTTTATTCATCATATATTATGAGAGCTCTGGAGATAGACTCCACACTGGACAAAAAGCTTAATCATAGAAAAAAAACCCTCTTGAGAGCATATAAAAGATGTGAGAGGCTGACAGCAGGGAAAGGAAAGCCTATTTAGATTGAAATCTGATGCAATCATGGTCTGGAATTTAAGCTGTCCCTAAACTGCACTTCCTATTATCGCATAAACATTAGCATAATATGGTTGGAAAGAAAAAATCTGCATGAAACCACAAAAAGCTACCAAATTCTCTTCTAATCGCATTGCCGTATCTTTCATTTGTCACAAGGAAAGAGCAGTACTGGAATGTTAAGGCAGTAAAGTACTGCTGAACTCTGTAATGAATCTAAGACTTGGAGGTGAAATCCCTTCATGACAATTCTGGACATCAAGAGTTCTTAACTACCGAAAGCTTCTTAAAAGAATAAAAAACACTGAATCTTACATCACAGAATTAAAGCAGAATACCCCAGATGCTTCAGCCAACAGCAAATTGGAGCGTCATCAGCTCTCCAATAGAACACTGTGGCACAGGTCGGAACTCAAAAAACATATCTTCCGCTAAAAATGAAATTTATACTTGAAACAAAATTTGAACGGAATCCTTCAACGTGTACATAATCCCCTATGATCTCCTTATATATCTATGCCTCATTTGCCAATGCAAAAAGAAGAAGAAGAAGAAGAATAGTTCTTGATTCTTCCTAGTCCAAAAATATTTACTACTCATCAGAAGAGAAGGCTGAAAAGAAGAATGATGAGTTACATCTCTTCCTATCTTGAAATTTTCAATCAAATCTACAAATAACTGTCTATGGTATGTACATTGAGCAATCCAGAAAAATTCTAGCTTTTGGGGAGTATATGCATGGAGTGAAAATGCAGATTCATACATGGAAAATGAGTGCATTTTTCACCACAAAAGAACTAAAGGCAACACCTCAAGTTAGGTAATCACATTGTTCCAGCAATAATAAACAAGTAACACTAGTTATAAATAAATAAATACATACTAAGTAATTGAGATAACAAAACGGAGATGTAGATAATTCATCTACAAACCTGAAATGATCAGCTATAATTCATCTACAAACCTGAAATGATCAAAGCTGATATAAGCAAAACGGCAACTTTGGAACTGAAGTTAGTGGAAAACTCTATCTCTTTGCCAAATGGACTTCAATGGTGTAATGACCGAACCTCCACAGCACTTTGCTGACTTCACATTCAAATTGAAATCAAGCAAATGTTCATATATATACCAAATGGTAGAGGTCAGCCCTCCAACTTTCATCTCAGAAAATGCTTTACATCTCGACAAATCCGCTAATAATTTTTTTTTACCATTCACTGTCAAGAATTAAGAAATATTCCTTTTCTTATGCCATCAAGAAACATTTTTAACTGTTGCAGATCGCCGTCTTCGGAGGAATAACAGCATGTTGAAAACATCAACAAAAAGAAACTAAACAAATCAGGAATCATCAGCTTTCTGTAAATGGATATCTCGATTCGATGCGGCGATATAAACAATGAACTTCAACTTTTTGTGAATAACGACCCAGTTGATTACTATGTTTTCTCTTCTTATAAAATGCAAACCCAGAGAAAATAAAAGGGAAAAAGGATAATTTCTTCGCTTGTCCCTGCTTCACTTTATCTGTAGCCATGGAAGGTAACTCCAACCAGTAGGTTAATTACACTCAATCTAGAATAAAGACACCGACTAATTCAGGAATTCCAGAAAGTACTGTATTACTTTCTGTTGGCCGCATAAATACTGTTCCCAATAGATTCTTTTCTTTGAAGAATTTGGAGTTCGAGGCAAGCAGATACCGGAATCGATTCTTGGTTCTCTGCCCTGCTGCAATTTTAATGCGGATTTACAGAATACATTAAGAAATTGGACAAAGATTTGACAAGCATTATTCCACAAAGCAATAGTCACATCAAGAAAGACCCATTTTTTATTTTTTAATTAATTCAAAAATCTGAAAGCAGGGAATCTTGTATAAATAAACAGATTCAACAAGGAACGGCCGTTGTCTTAGATATTGTAGCGTTTAATTATCATGTAGTTTCTTTAGTCATTTATAATGAATTTTTGGTGTTTTTTGACTGAGGTCCTTTGGTTCTTAAAATTAATTTTATTTATTTCCAACAATATATATTTTTTTGGATGTCAATTTGACTAAAAGAACTTAATACTTTTCACTAACTTACGGTTAAGGGTAAGTCCTTTATGGGGGGAAATTCTCAAACTCTCCACTAGTCACAATGGTCTTTTGTGCAGTAGAAATGTAAATCGAGGATGTATACGAGCGAATCGAGGATAAAAGGAGAGTATCATAACGAGTAGATATTATACTTATCGAGACAGCCACTTATCGAATCCAAAATCTCAGGTAACCATACCAGCATGTTTGCCACTTAGGCGAGACCCAACAGTTATTACTTTCCAATGACTTAAACTTTAATATTGTAAATCAATATACCACGCTTCTTTACTTTACTATCGATTTGCCTTCTACCTTCAATATCTAAAGAAAATATGTATGTACATGTAACTCTATTCAAGTGTATTTGTAAGTATTTTTGGTTCTAATTTTATGAAATGAATACAAGACATTAAATCTCCAAAAAGAGTGAGAAATAATTTTAAAAGTGATTGTATCTGATTGACCTAAAAAAAGCTTCGAATCCATCAATTTCTTTCCATTTGTGACAAGATTTTGGAGGAAGCTGAAGACCATTCATTCAAAAGTCTAGTTTCAAAAAATTAAAAGTCCTATCAAATTCCTTATAAGGGTTCTAAATTTGTCATGAAGATTTTTTTTTTCCTTCTAATTATCACTATATTATAACTTAAAGCTTTCTTTAGGGAACTATGTATAAATATATATATATAAATATATATATATATATTTATACGGTTTTGCTATGGTGCGCTCCGGAGCGCGCCTTAATGCGCGCTCCGGCCGTTACCGTAACGGCAAATTGCTA
>JAOXNR010000013.1:2723214-2737116 GCA_028571225.1 Parsonsia alboflavescens
TAAAATGCTACGGAATGCACATTATAAAGTGTTCCAATTAAATCTTTAACAATCAAAGTTAACCATCAATTGTCTTTTATTTTTTTAAAAAATAAAATAAAATTTAATTAAATATCCTTAGCATTTAATTTATCTTTTTAGGCTTTAATTTATAAAAAATATTTGAAAAAATAATTTTTTATTTTTTAATAACCAACTATTAACTTTGATCATCAAAAACTTATCTAGAAATTCTATAGCATTACCCAATATAAACAAATAAAAATATATAAATATATTTATATTGGTGGCCCATGTGAAAAATCTACGTGAACATATTTATTTGAATTATTTTACATTAAATTTTGCACTTGATAAATTAATTATTCAATAGTTTCAAAATATAGAATTACACAATGGCAGTTGTAGTAGGTATTCTTATGATTCAGTATTTCCCGTTTCACAATTGTGTCTCATTATTTGTTATATCAGTAGAAATTTAACACGTGTCCCTAAAAAGTTCAAGTTTCCCGTTTAGTTTACCTTTTTAAGTTTTAATATTAAAATATATTAAAAACTAATAATTAAAGATCATGAATAAAATTTTCATTAATATTTTATTCGTATAATAGGAAGTGGACGTAAAAGGATATTTGGACCTTATTCTTATATGTATAATAATATTTTTTATAAATTTATTTCTTTTTATTCAAGTGTGCATTGGATAATGGTTGCGGGATAAAAAAAAAATTGTAATTAGCATGGTTAATTTTGATTATTTTATACTCCTTCCATCGTTAAATATAAATTATTGTTATTAGTTAATTAGGTATTTGAAAGTATTTTTTTCTATATTATCGTTATAATGATATATAGTGAAATGATATTTAAATTTTTAAATGAATGATTAAAAGGTATTTTAGGAGAAAAATATATATTAATTTTTATAAAATGATTTCTAATGATTTATATTTAATGGCGGAGGTGGTATATCGATGAATATCTAACCAAGGGCTAGGTTCCACATTCTTTCCGTTCAGCTGTTTCCTACATAAATAAGGCCAAGAAGATGTTGCCTGCTGCTTCTATTCATCATGACCTGGCAACTGGCAATGCTTTCGAATAGAAAAGACGAGAGTGAAATTGGACTTAGTCCTGTTTGTTTGGGGGAAAAAAATACTTATTTTTTGAAAAAAGGAATTTAAATGAAAAAAAATGTTATTTGTTTAGATTTATATTAAGTCAAAATTCTACTTATTTTTTAAGTTACAAAAAGTAATTTATAAAAAAATAGTTTTAACCTTCTAATTTTCATTTTATTTTTTCTCTTTTGTTTTCATTTTCTTGTTGTTTCTGTTGATTTTTTTCCTTCTCTCTCCCTTTAAATGTTTTCACTTTCTACCCCCACTATAATAGCCCCTCGCCCCCCATGCCCCTCCCCTCCTCCCACACAAGGCTATCTATTTTTTTCTCCATTTATTCCTTATAGTTATTCATTTTCTTTACTTTTCCTTTTCTTTTTTTTTTTTTTTTGTATGTTTTCATTTATTAAATCCCCCCACCCCCACGCAGTTTTAAACCCCTTTCCCAACAATCCTATCATATTTTTCTTCCGATTTCTACTTTTAAGGTTTTTTTTAAATAAAATATCTTCATTCACTAGTCTCCCCAAACCCCTATTTCTGTTCTTTTCTTTTTCTCTTTTCCTTATATCTTAGTTTTCTCCTGTTTATCTTTTTATTTTTTTATTTCTCTGTATATTATTATTATTATTTTTAATTCGTGCATATATTTTTATACTTTAAAACATGTTAAAAATACAAACAAATTTATTAAATTTTTTTAGATCATCATCAATCCATCTTCATTCGTGATATTTTTACAAGGTTTTCGTGTTTAATGTATTAGGTTAAAATTTTTTTTTAAATTTACTTAAAGATATTAAATATTAGTTTTTAATGTATTACAACTCATAAAAGATAATCATCATATTAAATATTAAACATCTATGGTAAAAATATATTTTCAAAAAAAAATTTAAAAGTGTCTTTTTATAGGTTTTAGTTTTAAAAAGCATTTAGAATTTTTTTCATTCAAAAATCAAATAGCTTAACTTAAGAAAAAAAAAAAACATTACTAAAAAAACGCCTTTTTTTTCATAAATTCATCCAAGTAACCCCGTAAAATTTTTGACATTATGATAAAAAAATATACAAGGTAATTAATTTTTTAAGGTTTTGATAACGACTCATGCAATGTGGTTTGATAGGCACTAAGGGAGAAAATTTTCAGTGTAACCACTGCATTGTGTCACCCTATTAATTTGGTGCAGAAATCCGATAACCCTCCGCCACTTGTCAATCCTTACCACATCACCTTGGCCCACTAACTATTGACATACTTAAAACTTTATTCGTCCATCCTCCAAATAGTTTCTTCGTACCATTTTAATGCCAACCATTTCAACAACCGAGAGAAATTCTCCATTAATTTAGTGCTGGGATTTACCTTTCGATTTCACCACATTAAAGCCTCAAATTTGAGAAACAGATTGATGTAGGATAATCTGAATCATCCGTAATTTCTCAAACAACAAATCCAAACAGGAAAATAAGAAAGGATGTTTTGTGTGATCAATCACAAATTTGACCTAATTTGAATTGTAATTCAAAACCAAAAAGAAAATTTGAAAAAGGAAAAGAGAATTCGTTTTTCGAATAATGATCGTCTAAAATTGATTAAAAAAATAATACACCAGAAAAACTACTTAAATAAAACCCTAAAACAATAAGAAAGGTAATTGTCGGAAGAAACCCTAATGAAAAATAAAAAAGAGCCCAAAATTCCATGAAAACCATCCTGGATGGTCCAAAACTGTCTTATACCATAGCAAAGTGATGGGTTTTGCCCATTGGGCAATTTACAGTCATTCAATAAGTTTCATTCCATTCTGAGACAATATGTCTGACCTGCATCCGATGTAGAAGATCTGCATCAGACCCGTTTTTCCTTGAAGTCGCTTAGACCTGCATGGATTCGCTGGCATGGGCCTAATCGGTATAGTCTGCTGATTCAAACCGTCCTGCTCATCTTGGATAATCATAAACACCCAACTTCATCTATCGAACATTATGGAGATTAATTTGTATAGCATCACAATATGAAACAATAAGCATTATGGAGATTAACCATTACGATTCTTAATGGTTTATTATTTCAGATCCAATGGCAAAAATAAGCACAGTTGGATAATCCTGAGGTGGAGAAATTTGATCACTGTCGAAAACTTTCCCTTAGCAGGAGTCAATTCCACAACATCACCCTTCTTTAGTTGACAGAGCCGCCCAGCGGTGGCACCAGGTATGCTTTTCATCAGAAACTCAAAAACATCCTGCTTCCCCACCAAGACGGAAGGCCGCGAGGCGATGGCTGATCATGCCGGCTTAGGAGCACTGATAAAAGGGATACAGATCTCGATGTACTGGCCGACCTTAGTATACAACCTCGCAAGTTTAGGGGAATGACCCTTCTTCATTTTACCCCTTTTTTTTTTTTTTGATAATTTTATTTACATGATCATGATTAAAGTTAAAGTAAAGCTGGCTTGCTCCAGAAGCTTATGATCATTGATGATTGTTATTTTGTAATTTTGTGAAGAAAGTATGATAGATGACAACAGACTGTAACACCTAGCTTCATCTTCATCTTTATTTTTGATTATTTCAGACTGTGATTCTATAAAGGTTAATCTCCATAATGTTCGATAGATGATGAAGTTGGGTGTTTATCTGTTTTTCAAAATTTTGGCTTTGAATCAAAGGTAAATCCCATCACTAAATCAATGGAGAATTTCTCTCCGTTGCTGAAACTATTGGCATTAAAATGGTTCCAAGAAACGATTTGGAGGATGGAAGAATAAAGTTTTAACGATGTTAATTGTTAGTGGACCAAAGTAACGTGGCAAGGGTTGATAGGAAGGGTGACATGGTGCTGTTGCTGTGCTAGAACTTTTCTCGTCTCGAAACTTTTGAGGTCGTATACTAAGGCCGACCAGTACATCAAGATCTGTGTCCCTCTTATCGGTGCTCCTAAGCCGGCATTATTAGCCATTGCCTAGCCGCCTTCCATCTTAGGGGGCAAGCAGGATGTTTTTGAGTTTCTGGTAAGAGTGTACCTGGCATCTCTGGTGGGCTGCTCTGTCAACTAAAGAAGGGTGATGTTGTGGAATTGACTCGGGCTATGGGAAAGGTTTTGACATTGATCAAATTTCTCCACCTCAGGATTATCCAACTATGCTTATTTTCGCCACTAGATCTGAAACAATAAACCATTAAGAATCTTAATGGTTAATCTCCATAATGTCTATCGTTTCATATTTTGATTCTATACAAGTTAATCTCCATAATGTTCCATAGATGAAACTAGGTGTTTATCTGTTTCTCAAAATTTTGGCTTTAAAGTGGTGAAATCGAAAGGTAAATCCAATGGAAAATTTTTATCTGTAGTTGAAACGGTTGGCGTTAAAATGGTAAGAAGAAGAAACTATTTGAAGGATGGAAGAATAAAGTTTTAACGATGTTTAATTGTTCGTAGGCCATTGACATGGCAAAGGTTGACAGGTGGCAGAGGGTTATTGGACTCATGTACCAAATCAATAAAGTGACATGATGCAGCAGTTGCAGAGAAAATTTTCTCCCATGTGAGTAACATAACATGGGTTCTTTGCTGAGTCCTAAAATGGAAAGAGAAGCATTGCATTTTTTTCAGGCAAAGCAATGTATGGAAGACTAGCAGGGATCAGAATTGTGTAAATGCAGGGAAATCTTATTAAGAAATGCCATAAACCAATATAAATGATAATATTCAGCTTAAATCACCCAACAAGTTGTGACACAGAAGACAATCGTTTGTCACTGGGAAGCTCTACAGTTTCTCATAAGTACAGGGGGGGGAAGCCGACTTGAAAACAAGTTGATGACTTGTGTAACTCTGTCTGTTTTCCTTCTTCAGGTGGGGAACGTTTGTATAGAAAGAATATCTATCTGATGATTCTAAAAACAAATACTGGGCTATGAAAATCCATGTATTTATGATCTGATTCCAATGACTGTATACAAATGTCTTCCCTGGGTTCCTCGTGAACTCCAGTTTGTGTGGCATATTCCAAGGCCATTTCATAGTCCACCTGCAGATATAGTTTGGAGAAGAAATAATAAGTTAACTGAAGTTTCATACACTCTGAATCCCTGATATCCATGCCATATAAGTGGGAATGGTCAAATTCCACAAAAGGAAAGGATAATTTACATCTTGAAGTGCTTCTCAGTAATTAAAAACATGTGAAATATATTCCATGCCACCACAGATATGCTCTATACATGAATTAATGATATCATAAGTCCAGCCTTTCATTCTCAAATTCTCACCTTCTGGGAAGTGCACCTTAAAATAACATTTTTATTGTTTTGATTATACAAGTAGCTACAGAGTTCAGATATAAGATAGTAGAACTTGAATATAAAGTTTTATGTGCCAATAATGAAAAAGGTAAACTCCTTCATTCTTGCAGAAAAGAGGAAAAAACTTAACCATGCTCACCTGTTCAACATGTCGTGCAAGCTTTTCACTGAGTGTTTCTTTTGTGATTATTTCAGATGAAACCTTTTTCAATAGTTCTGCATCCTCAGCATCATAGCGCTTCTTTTTTGATGCATGCAGTTGTGACATCTCTTTTAAAACATCATATATAGCACCAGTAACATTAGGAATGTACCTGCAACCAATAGAAAGTTCATTTCAGCAATTTTTTTTTGTTTTTGGGGGGACAGTTTAAATTTTTTTACTTATCAACTAATTCACTCACTTGCTCAAATTCCTCTTTCTTTCTTGCTGCTCACGAGCCTGAATTCGTTTAACAATCTTGGACTTGAGTTGAGCACAACACTGCTGAATGGCCGTCTGTTTTTCAAAAATAACATGAGGCCATCACTTATATAATGAAGGAAGGGTATTGAAAGAAAAGGGGGAAAAAAACCACCACATAAAAGAGAAAAGGGATACAAAAAACAAAACAGAAACAAAAGAAACAATCTCAGAGGTGCAAGTCTACCTTGACAGCAGCAGCTATCTCGCTTATGTCATCTCCAATGTATTCCTTTCCTGTCCCTTTAAAAGGTATTTTTGTACTCACAATGCTGACGAAGACACCAATCTTATCCTGTGTCTGGTTAATCTTGTAACTGTTCCAACTGAAAAGTAGAATTCAAAATTTAAATAAGACATCAAAAGTTCAAATGTTAATCTTGTTGGTCGTTCATAAGCCAAAGGAAAAAAATAATACTATGATTTAAACAGGACTCAAGGAACAAATCTACCCAGTTTTAACCGGTGTCAGCTTAAAGAATAGTAGACAAATGAAATGATGCACTTAGATTGGCATCTCACTTCCCAGAGCTTACTTGATTCTCTTCAAGGCAGTTCGAGTGACAACATCAGCACCTTGCTCAAATAGAAGGGGAATCCGGTTAGCAAATCGGAAAATGTTCAAACCCTGTAATGACCGATTATAACTACATTAAGACTAAGAAAGGATCCAGCAAGATTGTAGTTTAACATAAACAAACCAGAACGAGAATCAACAGAATAGCAATATAGCATGTAACTAGAAAGATCTGATTGATTTAGAAACAAGATTAATGGAATAGCATTCCTCAGCCACGACACAACAATCCTCCAAAAGTTATTCCAACATAAAGGGTATTCTTCTCTGGAATTATGTTAACCTCCTTTATGAAAAAAAAAAAAAAAATTATGTCTTGACCATTATTAACCAAAAGTATCATAAAATTTCTGAATATTGGCCATCTTTTTCGTGATCCCCAACAACTTTTCAGTTTCAACTTATATGTTGATATGTTTAATAGCATAATGGATATATACCTAGAAGAGGTCAACAGAATTTCAGTCATCCAACCAAAAAAGGAAAAAATCGATTTCAAGCACCAAGTCAATTCAGCACCCAATATTATACTTGCTGGTTCGATATACTTTTGTTATGTTCTGGTAAGTAAAACACAAACTTCTTCACAGGCAAACCAACACCAAGTACTCAAGGACATTATCATATCAACATAAGAGATCACACATAATATCCATGGCATGCCAAATTATGATTCATTATTTCCTAAAAATACGACATGGAAGGTTATGAGTTCAAGAAAGGAAAAAGCTCTGCCTCCTGGGAGGATTTTGCGTGCAACTTGCCTATCAGCAACCCCAAAATGGAAATAGCCACTAGTCCATGTTAGCAATACTGAAACTTTTATATTAAATGATTTCACACTGCATTACATGTACTCTAATAGGATTATATTAAAATGGTGAGAATGAAAGAAATCAGGAGATATGAGCTAGACCTTGAGAAAAACATAGCACAAGCATTACCAAAATTCAAAATTATGCTTTCTTCAAGATGACAAAGTGATACCGATATGATTATATGGTAAAACATTAGTTCAGAACTTGTGACAGACCAGTCCTACCGGATCTGAACTAATGCATATTACATTCTCAAGAAAGGTGTGAAATGAAAAACTAAGACTTTGTTATCCCAGAATCTTTTGTTTCAGGATATTTCGAGAAAATCCAACATTTGGAATGGACTCTTATGCAGTCATGACACTGGTAATAGGTTGTATGCTAACAATGTCAGTGAAAATCGCCATTAGTCACTTTCTATGCTCTTGGTGCATCACCCTCTAAATAAATAAGAACTCATAGCAACATCATGATTGTGGTCTCAGGGTAGACCTCCAATGTCATTTACAAAAAGGTACATAAGCCAGAAGTACCTTACTTGTTTAACATCTTTTCCACCCACACTAACACCAGCTTCAACAATAAATGGATGCCCCTCAAACACCTGGGCACTGAAAAGTCGAAATTTTTAAATTAAATCTCAAAGTAGATTATCTTTACACTTATATGATGCATATAATTTGAGCACACAATAGAGTGATGAAGTCTACACTAATTACAACCTTCCTGAATAAGTAGCAACCATATCCGGGTGTAACTCCTTTATAATTCCAAGACGCAGGTTGTATTCTCCTGCAGGACTAAGACACTGCAAATGGCTCAATGATTCATGAGCCAGGCAACAAGCTTTTTAAGAATATTTGCAGGGATAGTAGGAAAGAAAATAGCAATTCTCTAGAAGAAAGAAGAGGAAAAGAAACTATGACTGCATTAACACAGAAAACAACTTACATCACCATTGGGATCATCAAACTTAGCTTGACGAAACAACTGATGAATACGAACAATCTGCTGTGGGGTTAAGGATTTAACAGGCATTTTTGGACTGAAATCTGATCCCATTTCCCCTAAAAACAGAAACACAACAATGCATGAATTTACTATCTCCTTGCAAGATTAGATTAATCTGTGAGAAACATAATTAGCAATCAGCATCCTATGGTCAACGGCTATGTCCACAGGGAGAACCACTGATGCAGTTTTATTATTAACGGAACTAAATGTAAGCTGATGTTACTTCACTAAGTACTTTAAAAACAACTCATTTACCAATAACTTGTTCCACCCACTCTCTTTTTTCAGATGAATCACAATATTAATCCCATGTCAGCTTCAACAAGTCAGAACTAAATCCAGGAAAATTCTACCCACCAAATGGTAAGTGTGCTGGGCATCTAATTTACTTCTTTGAACACTAATGCTTAGTGCATGAATATTCAACTCAGACACAATATCCTTTACTACCTAATCAAAGATTTATTTTTCAACACTGTCGCCAGACAATAGCTTTTTTCAAGCTATAACATCAAAATCCTCTCCAGGAGTTCAATGAAATGTGAAACAAGTAATATATGCCTCACATATTACGGTCAGTTTCAAGACAATATATATATATAATGGGCGCTCCAACCGTTACCGTAACGGAATTTTTGCTACAGTACTCATGCAGCCAACCAAGTGGAGCAAAAATTCCGTTACGATAACGATTGGAACGAGCATTAAGACGCGCTCTGGAGGGCACCTTAGCAAATCCATATATATATATATATATATATGACTTAATAAATACTGTTAGAGAAGCTTGACTTTAATTACTAGAGTACACTTTCAGTATGGTTAGTGAAACCTAATTCTAGAAGATTTTCTCTAGCTCATGGAAAAGTCTCTGGTACACTTGGATAGAATTTAAACTTAAATTTTGTGTCATTAGGAAAAGTAAAAAGAAAAAGGGTATTTGATAAGATTTTTTTAACTATTATTATTGAATGAGTGATTTGATGCAAGTGGATCCTAAAAAGGTTCATATATAGTTTAAAAAGTAGTGAATATGTGAAATTTTAAATTAAAAATTATTTAAGAATGTATGTAAACATGTAGTGTGGGACCCTTGGATTGGAATTTTAATACAAGTATAGAGAGCAAAAAGCGCAAGAAAAGGCAGAAATGGTTACCCAAGTAGACCCTTAAATTCCCCTTTTTCTTTTCCTTTTCATGTAACTGATCAATTAATATTGTCATTTTCATTTCAAAGAGGCCACCAGCAATAAAGTAACTCTTACCAATTAAGCGCTTGGCATGAGATTTGTTAATATTCACAAATTCATGTTGAAGAAATTGCAGAAGACTCGGCTTTGTGCTTTCTGCAATAAGCCGTTTGATCAGAAGTAGATCAACTGCAGATGGATGGAACTTTGTCTCAAGAGGAATTGGAGGCATTATATCTGTTCTTCTAGCAAAATTTATTGCCACACTTTTCCTGCAAAAATAGTTAATGAAAAATTAATAGTTTAACCATAAGATGACAGATGAAAGGCAGTGTATATGTGGTTCTTAGAGACAGAGAAAGAGGGAGTACTCTGGTGAATCTGATGAAAATCTGAAAGCAAACTGAGCATAGGGTGTAATAACAGCCATTTGGCGCATGTAGTGGAGAATTTTGGACTGCAAATACCAAGAAACATTTCACAGCGAAGAGAACTTTCAATGTGGAGAATAGGACATACAGAGAAGAAAAACGAAAAAAAGGTGATAAAACCATACACACTTAATTTGAAAAACTAAAAATTTCAGGAGGATAATAGCAAATGCCTCATAAGAGTATTCAGTTTCAAATCTGCCTAATTAGAGCTAAAACAAGGATCTAGGAGTTCCATACACGGTAGGTCGTCCAATTTCCCTCAATAACTATCTGGATTTCAGCTCCATGCCACTTCGCCTTGTTCTCTTGCTTTTCATGTACATGAATATGAGGGATGTTCCTGAAAAACCACTAATCACGTGCTATTAGATGAATAAGATGGAAGCCATAAAAGTAGGGTACAATGAAATGCTAATCTGAAATTCTGAATTGTAGCTTTCTGATACCGGTGAATATCAATGTCTAGCCTGCAGAATGAAGTATAACTTTGGCCCTCCATTGATGATGAAATTTCAATTGGAAGTCCTGTACTCATCTTTGACCAAATTAATGCCTGAACAAGAGATAAATAGATAAATTCTTGTGATGCAAGCACTAGCTCAAAGCCGATTGTTACAAGAGTACAAACATGAACTGCATTGGAAAGCAGATACGTGACAGGCCAGTGAGATTACAAATCAGCTTCACAAGCTCAAATCTTCGTAGGAACTAATCATTTGATGAGAAAAATTAGAGAGGAAAAGAAAACAAAAGTAGATCAGGCATTTTAAGCAGTGTCAAGGCTAATATTGAAACCTACCATCTTTGCACCAAGTCCAAATTTGCCACGAGTCTGCTTCAAGCCATACTTTGTCCCAGATAGAACTGAAAAGTTCATACTTTCATAAGAACCACAGCGTAGAGTTAATATGTACAATTATGAATTTTATGCAGATGGCTTAAGGTGCTATGAAACTTTTAAAAGTGCAATAGACATAAGGAAAGGAAAAAGGGAAAAATAACTTTCTGTATCAAATGAAAATCCAGGTGAAGCAGTAAGAGCAAACATACCTCTTCCAAACATATTAGGTATATCATCATGTGGCATTCCCCTTCCATTATCCTAAAAAGAGAAGGAAAAGAAAGGTGTTCAGCAGAGTCTTAATGGAGCATCCCTGAAATCTTTAACACAGAAGCACAGGCTCATCAGGCATCTCGGATGAGACAACAAGAAATGCAGAGTAATATGGATAAATCTTACCTTACAAGTCACCTTATAGTATGAGGCTTCACTACGACCCTTGATGGCCTTTGCAGTAGCTGATTCCTTTACCTTCTTTCCAAGAGCTGCATTCTTTGCCTGCAGTTCTTGAATACGAGCTTCCTTGGCTAATCGTTTCTGAAACAAATGAAAATTGCAGAAAGAGTTTCATTGTCAAGCAAAAGATGTAAAGTACAAATCCCATAATCTATTGGCACAAAATCTGTTTTATTTACATCCCTGTGTCATTGTTTAGGATTGAGATCGAAGAACTACAAACCTCACGGGCCTTGACTGTCTCAAAATCATCATAGAGCTCAGCATCAATTCGTTCATGATCAGCAAGACCAATCATGGAATTAAATGTGC
Organism: Parsonsia alboflavescens; assembly: GCA_028571225.1. NCBI lineage: Eukaryota > Viridiplantae > Streptophyta > Magnoliopsida > Gentianales > Apocynaceae > Parsonsia > Parsonsia alboflavescens. Next base: position 2,734,758 of record JAOXNR010000013.1, read on the forward strand.
TTTTACCAATCTCCTCACTGAATCAAACAAGAATTCTTTAGAAAACTTTTAAAAGAAAGCTATCATAGTTCCTCTAATCAAATCTTCAATAACACATTAAATACAAAACAGTCAGGAGCTCACATTGTTATATCCACAACCGGAAGCTCCGAGATTGACTCTGCAGAATCAAGTGCATTCTCAACAAGCTCTCGCACTGTTGTGTACAAACATTTTCCGGGCTGATAATGAACACGAGTATATATATAAATGAATTGAGTCCAGAATTTACTTTCAGATTAACAAATTAACCATATGGAAATCAGTTTTCCCTTGTGACAAAAAAAAAAATCCAAGCTGAAGATGCTTCCAGCAGTTTTCCATCAACTGTTTCTTACATTATCAAACCCAGCAATGTTCTTGTTATCTGCAAAAAATTCAGCCGGGGACTCTGCGAGCAAAATTAAAATCAAAATTAAAGAAATATCATCATGATTCCCAAAATATTACAGTTTCTGCTGATAGAACTTACTCTGTTTGAGCACAGTATCTTTGGGTTTTCTGGGAGCTTTTGATTTGGATTTCTTTGATCCCACTGGACTGTCGCTGCTCCCTCCAATCTCCATCACTTCCGACCAAAAAAAATTCAAAACTTTTTTCCTTCTAAAAATTCAGGTGAAGAAACAAATAAAATTTAACTAATTTCATATATTTTTGCTTTAGTCTTTTTAAATAATCAGTTAGCACCACAGCCTTTGCCCCAGAGGGTTTTGGGAGGGTTCCATTTCCAATTCTCCATTTTACTACAGTACCCCGCATGAGCACGGAAGTTGATGGTCCCTTTAGATGGAGAGTCTTTGACGTTAGATGTGGGGCCCGAGGAAGAAGTAATCGTAGGACATGTGATGAAACTAAAGTGGCAATGAATCTCAGAGAAGTTTAAGACCGTTGGATTATAATCCTGGTGACAGATCTTACGGTTGGTAACGCGAATAAAATGGACAGTGAAAGTAAAAAGAAATATTTCTCCTTTCCCGCTTTCTTTTTTCTTCATTGGACAGAAGAATACGGGCTTTGAGCCCAAACTTTGAACCAGGGTTTTGTTTGGTTCACGGGGTCTGGGTTGATTGGATCCGTTGGGACAAATTTTTGGCTGCATTGGTTCAATAATTCAATTGTCTTGTCTGAATTTTTAAAAGGGTCAAAAAGAGTTGGATAGCTCTAATTTTAAAAAAATATGATTTTTGACTTTTTAATTTTAAATATTTCGATTTTTTCACTCCAATTAAAAAAACATTCTAAAAATTATCCTTATGTATTTTGAGCGTTAAGTCATGAGGTAATCCATCTTATACCTTTCACACGTGCAACTTTCAAATTGCATTTTCGTCTCTTACTCAATCCCACCTAATCGCATGTCCAGCTCTCCCGCAATGATCAAAAGGCTATGACTTATCAAGCCTTATGATGGGAGTGAAGATTGGTTTGTTCATCAAGTTAAAATTAGATCTAAAGGATATCGGACACTGAAAGAGGATCAAATTGTTGAGTTCTATGTTGCTCTGTAAGGTGATAAGACCAAGGCAGCTGATGTCAATGGTCCTAGTGGCGTTCCTGTTGATAATAGCCGTGATAGAAATGGTAATGGCTCTAGTGGATACTGTGGAAGAAGCAGCAGCAAAAGCGGTAGGTACTAGTTTTTTATGGCAGGTATAGTCGAAGGAATGGGAATAGTTATAGATCACAATTGACACTGCAACCGAAACAAAACAGACAACTGCAACGGAGCCCATGTCGGAGTTTCCTCTAATGATCGTCCTCCACCTCCACCAGCCATTAAATTAATTTCCAATTTCAAAACTTGAGAATTTCAAGAAGTCAGTACTTACTCTGTAAAACCTAGCTTGAAATTCTAATTATGGTAGTATTGAATTTCTAGGGTTTTAGAGAGGGGGAGTATCCCGGGATAAGTATGTGAACAAATTACCGAATGATTTTTTTCTTCTATATATAAGAGAGAGATCAGTAGAGGAGAGAAGAGAGGCTGCAAATCTCTTTCCCTTCTCCTCCGATCTGCCTCTTTTGTTACCGCATATATCAGGCTATGATCCACCAAATCTAATCCCACCCGTAATCCTTGCTGCTTACCCATTGACTTTTCAACTAGCTAACACCCACGATTAAAATAATGGTCTCACCATCTTTGCAACAATTAATTCCCAAATATATCCAAATTGGTTGATCCAATTTCAATTTTACTCACTTTCTATAAACATTTCATTTCTACCCAAATGCATTGACCTAATTTCATCCTATACCCAAATTGACTTTTTAACATTTTTGGATAATAAAAATTGTTCTGGAAATGAGAAATTACGCC
>JAOXNR010000013.1:2745085-2761392 GCA_028571225.1 Parsonsia alboflavescens
AAACTAAAATTAAAATTAAAAGAATTAAAAAAACATTTATTATCTCATAAAATGCAAATACAAATTACAAATAATGGAAAAAAAAATGTATTAGTGTTGAGAAGAAAACGGTAATTGAAACAAAAGAATAATTTCAAAAGAAACATAAAAAAAAAATCAAAATTGCACCGTGTGTGGAAAAAAGATTAATTTCATAATCTCTCAATAAAAATGAAAAAAATTAAGATGAAATATTAAAAATTAGAAGAAAAATTAAAATTAAAATTAAAAGACTTATTATCTCAAAAAATGCAAATACAAATTACAAATAATGGAGAAAAAAATGTATTGGTACTGAGAAGAAAGCGATAGTTGAATGAAAAGAATAATTCAAAATGGTACTTGTGGGAATCAAACCCAAGACCATCTAAACTACAAACTAGGCATTCTGCCACGGAGCTAAGATGGCACATTGTAGTGTTTTGCACCTGTAATAGTAAAAAAACCATCGATTAACTGATGGCTTTTTTTCAATCATAAAATCCAACCGAATCGAAGTCAACTGTAAATCGATTCGGTTTCAAACCGATCCATTAACAAAAAAACCCGACCCATCTCAATCCATTTGAGGTCGGTTCGGGACCCTCTGCTCATCCATATTTTAAATAATAATTTCATTTATTTGTAATTGCATGCTTAACAAATAAAATAGCACTTAATTAAATTCAAGTCTCATGTGTTTAGTATCATTTCAAAAGAAAAAAAAAATTTTGAAAAGAGAAATAAACCCTATTCATAATATATTTTTTTTAATGGCTAAACTATGAAAGTACAAAGTATAATTTTCACGACAAATTATTTTGATTGTGATAATTCTGAACTTTCTTCGTTTATCATAAAGTAACCCTAAACGTTTTAAATGATTATGACATAACCTTGAACTTTCAAAAATTACTTTATGATAATCCACTATCTAAAAAGGACATTAACTGACTAAAGAACTAACCTACATGAGATTTGTGTGACAGCTTTCTGGGATAGTTTGTCTCTAGCTATTATTTACAAATCTTTTAAAGATTTTGTTTTTTCAAAACTTTTTTTTTTAAAAAAAAAAAAGGGAGAATAGTCATTTTCATCTTCGAAATTAGACCCAAAGTTCATTATTATCCTTTTTTTTTTTTTTTGCCCTTAACACCCTCAAACATTATGAATCTACCAATATTGGTACTCCATCCAATTTGGTCGTTAGCTCTATCCTTTTTTTTTCTTGAAAAATTATCCATTTTCATCCATAAAGTTTATTTGCGTCCTTAATGACTATTTTTTCAACCTTAACACCCTTGAACATTTTTCAACTTGTTAATATTAATATTCTTATAGTTTGTTACTTAGTTCTGTCAAAATTTTGTTTCAAATATTTAGGGTTAAAGAAAGTTTTATGTTAATACATATATATATATATATATATTGAAAAAGAATATTCATTTTTCATTGTTACAAATTCCTTTTGACTACTGCCATACTCCTCTTATCATTGCCACCACCACAATAAAATAATAATAATAAAAAAATGCAGTAAACTTGATCGAGTGACCTCTCCTTCCACCACTTAACTTTCAACTAACGTCCAAACATCATTAATGTATTCATTATTTTCTACATTGCAAATCACAAATTTGGAGAATTATATATATATATATATTTATATAAATATTTCAATATTCATTTCACGTGAGATTTATATCTACACTATTTTGAAGGATTTGAGTAAGATATTTCAATGAGGTTTTTGATTTCAAAAGAAAAAATCATGATGAGTTTAGAGATTGTCAAGAAACATTCATATATTAATCACCATCATCATTGTGAAAAAACAATGATATTTTCCTAAAAGTTTGCATGCTAACCGGATACATCACTAAATTGTTAGTTTCTCAAGAGTAGTTCCTTGCAAATAAATTCTCAAGAAATATTAAACATACTGGTTAGATAACTATATTACGTTAAGATAAAAAGAAGGTGTACATTTTTAGACATTCATTTCTTTCATATAGGAGTTTATATTTCTAACATAAGGATTGGTAGAATAAAAGATCGTAATGATTATAATTGAATTGGTTCAAGAAAGTGCATTAGAGGAAGGAAGGAGAAGAAATAAGTTCTGCACAAGTTATGTTTTGACGGGATATGGTAATGGTTAAAAGAGCTACTAGGTGGAGCTAGAATTAGTGCTCTATGCATTCTTTCCTTTTTCTTAAGAATAAGGTTAACGGATTATATTGTCCCTGAATATTGAGAAACATATATGCTTTATGGAGTTAAGAACTAAATTGAACAGATAATCAATATCAACAGGTCATAAAATGATTTTGAGTATTAATAGAAAAAGAAAAAAAATTTAGGAATGTAAATGAACTTTGGATTAAATTTTAGGAACGAAAATAAATAAATACTCGAGAAAAAAGAAAATTTTTGACGGAGCTAAATGCCAAATTGGACAGAGTACCAATATTGACCAATTCATAAATGTTCAAGGGTATCAATGGCAGAAAAAAATTATTAAGGATAATAATGAACTTTCTTTGGGGACGAAAATGACTATTCTTTCATTATCTTCTTTCCACTCCTAAGTCTTTAAATCTTTCAAATAGCTTCCATCCTCTTTTGTTTTCTTCAAACCCAAATCTAAATTTATTTAAATTATCTCCCAAATATTTTATTTTTCCAATTCTTCAAACCTAGATCTAGATTTATTTAGTGGTTCTGAATCACATTTGGGACGATAAACACCTGTTGCACATCATGCATAGATAATTAAGATCTTTGAACAAGTGGATGTAAATTCTGGATGTAAATTCTAAAACTAAGGAGATCGTTAAAATGACTTTATATTAAAAAAATTATACATTTTAAGAAATGAAACATTCATTTCCACCAATTTAAAATGAAAATAGGGACATTCAAATTGGAGGAAGTATCATTGGCACGAAGGATAGGAGAGGCTTTGCCCCAAGCTGAATGATGGATTTGAAATCGTTCAAGAGAAGAAGAAAAGGGGCAGGAATTTCATAATTCCCACTGTTTCTATTCTATGCCAATTCTACTTAACTAGCATTTATCAAATTGAAGTAAACAGTGTAAGATTCATCTCTCAAACTAAGCAATGGAGAGAGGAGAAAGCTTCTGTTCTTGCCTTTCACAGCAAAGCTGATAGGATGATATTTGTTGATCCCATCTTCCAATTTAAAGCTCACTGCCTGGTTGAATCCATCGTTTGAGGATGCCATGTTGCAGCTAAGCTTGATGTTTGAACCAGATTTCTTCCTATCACCAAGGTCACTATATATATAGCAACCTTTTATGTTATCAGATTCTAAGGAAACTGTTCCTTTGTTTCCATCCAGCCCAGGAACCATGTTGAAAATGGCAGACTCAACACCTCCTGAGGCATCTGAAACAGTCAGGGCTTTATCTTTTCCTTGATGCATCAGAACTTCTCCAGGCAAATCATATGGCTCAAGCATGAGTTTTTTCATATCAGTTGTATTAGCAGGTGAGATGACTCTAAAGGTTGCACCAGCAGCAATGTCTGTTCCTGGTTCAGGATACTTCTCCATGCTTATTGATCCGTTGATCTTTGCCAGGACAAAACTTGAGTCCCCAGATTCTTGGCTAAAAGACTTCAGATTTAAGTTGTGTTCCTTAGGAACAGAACTGAACAAATTTGCAACCGACTTGCCTGGCTTTGTTTCGATGTCCCAGTCATCAGTAGACAGACCAGCAAGTAGGTAGGGGCCATAAACAAATGCAAGGAGTGAATCATATTCTGGGCGATCATCTGGAAACCATTTCAGAATAATCTGTCAGCAGGAACAAGAAATGGAAAAACTGTAGTAGATAAAACTGCCCCAGACAGTGACACCACCAAGATGATACCTTTGATGGCTTCAGTTCGAAGATTTACAGGCAGCTCAATGTAGATTTTGTCACCTGGAGTCCACTTGCGATGGATTGAAAGGAACCTACCTGCTTTATGAGGCACGAAAATAGGAAATACGTGATCAGAATCTAGAATAATTACAGACAGTCACTGTTGGTAATGAAAAATTCAAGAATTGTTTGAATACAAGTATTGTAATCAAATAAAAATGAGTGAAGTAAAGGAGAAACCTGGTATGGGTTGGGAATAATCTTGACCATTTAGGGACACCTTTCCACCATCTCCATAAGCCCAAACTGGTATCCTAAAGTTCAATGTAGACTCTTTTGCTTCTGCTTGCTGTGTTAGTTAACATGCAAAGTCATTTCTCAACTAAGAAGTAACAATAGCTAGCAATCATTATTTTGAATTGTGCAAGAATTTCTTCACCAAAATATCTGTTGGCTAAGTGTAAACTTTGTTTCCAATCTTTATCATCAGGAAAAATTCAAATAATTATGAATGAAGAAGATTCTGCTTAATTAATGAATATCATATAGAGGAGAGGAAGAAATAATATAAGCATAGGCATAAGATCATGATGAGTCAAGAACTAAAGATTTCACATCTTCTTGGTCAATTAGACACAACAACATGAAAAGTTTTAGTAGATGTTTTATCAATCAAAGTTTCATGAGTGTAGAGGATTAACAGAGAATCAAATATTAGTGGGAGTAGATACCATTGGAGTAATTTTCACAGTTACTTTAAGGCGAGGATCCCAAGATACAAGAGGATCTACTTTCTGGTCCAGGAGAATGTCCCCAGACTTCCACTTAAAAGAACTTGATATGTACTGGATGATATAAAGTCCTGGAATTGTTTCCTCCTCTTCAAAGTATATTGAATCTCCCAACTTTGAGAATGACTCGATTCCTAGAAGAGGAAAAGTTCCATACAGAAATTAATATAAAACACTTCCATTAAAATCATATAATTATGTTTCGCTGGTGTATGCTATAAATCGAGAATGAGCCATCTGAGCTTGTAATAATTAAAAGATAAAACATGCACATGAGGACTAAATATATCTGAGCAAAGCTTTTATCACTCTTATGGATTTTTAAGTATTCTAGGAAACTCTCAAACAAAAAAGTAGACACCTGTGCCGTAACAGCACCAGAAAGAGTCAAACTTTGTCCCCCACCCATGGTAGCTTAGAGCTTTGGAACCACCACGTTTTAGTGGAAGCATATAGATCATTATTCCAGGCTCCCTTCCTCTTTGGATGGGTAGCACACCATTTGTCAATGCCCTCTCATAATAATCTGCATATGACATTTCTTTTGTCCATCTGAACAGGTGGCGAGAAACCTACACAATTGTAGAACTATTGTCGTGAAAATTATGGCACTAAACATAGTCTATCAGAACATAAGCCAACGTGAAGCTTTGTTTTCTACTTTAGAAGGAAAAAAAAATTTCACCTTCAACATGTTATAGGTTGTGCAGGACTCTTCATTCTCAGTTGACAGATAACTAGCTAACCGCTTTGGATCTTTCCTGCTCCAACATTGACAATTGTTCAGATAACCAAGTATGGTATAAAGAAATTGATGAAATAAAGAAAAAGTATTATTGCATTTTCTACCAGAACTCACTGATAGATGTCCCTCCAGTTGCAAAGCTGTGCGAAGAATTGACAATATCCATGAAGAATGTACCTATTTCCTAGGACACCAAAAGAAGAGAAAAGGTTAAACTCTAGGCTTTTGTATCATTTTTGACAGTTTGGTTGCTGAAAGTTCATTGTTTAACAATCATCTGAAGAGATTAAATGCTTTCCAGAAAAAGTTATTTGTTAAAAATAAAAATGAAATAAAAACAATCAACCTCATTAATTCAGGAAAGAATGTTCAATTGATGTCAATACAAAGATTACTTTCAATAACAATTCAATCTTAAAATGATCCTGCACAGGAACTTATATATTTACCTTATAAAGTGAATCTCCTGTAACTTCATATCTCATTTGAGATCCAATAACAATAGGAATATGAGTATTGGCATGAAAACCAGAAATATCATCAGCCTGAAAAATTAAGATGGACATTAAACAATGTTGAGTATTCAGTAAAATTATCACAAGACTACAGTAACTATAAAATCTCAGAAGGAAAAACCATCAATTCTTGGAGATAGTATCCTGAGAAGAAATAGAAAGATGCTAAAACAAGAAAACTTCAACTTAATATCCAATAAGAATCGGAAGAAAATGTTTCTTTTTGAGCATATTCAACTAGCAAAGGGATGGATTCTTTCGTTTCAAGCACATCAGGATGGGTAACTATACCAAATGCCTTCAAATAATAAAAAAAAGAATTGTCTTTGATTACAAAGATAGTGACAACCAAGTCCCCTTTTCTCCAAAGTTTTACTTTAGAGCAGAATATACCACCAAATAGCCTCCCCCACCCCCAATGAAGGACAGTATAACAATCCACTTCATTTCTTTTCTGTTCATAATCAATAATTAGATTATAATCTGAAGCTAATACTTGGAGTCCCAATTACAGAACATACATTCTGCAGTGGAAGAAAAGCGACATGTTTCCAAGGAAGATGCTATTACAACTAAAGGAAGGAAACATGAAAAATGAAAAACATATCCTTCCTCGGAATAACTTAAGTTGTATTTACAGAAAGCCAAAAGTAACAAGTAGCTAAGTAAGAAAAATTATACAATTATACCCCTGAGACCTGATTAAATCTTTAGACAAATAAACAGGACTTGTTTTGAAATATGCTCTATAGCAATTGTACGTATAAACTATCTAAATTGTGAATCTTTCGTTTTTTGTAAACCTCTCTGACATATTCTTGCATACATTTTTTGGTAAACACAATGCAGAACCAAATGACACCAGAATATAAGAAACAATACAGTTACCTTGATAGCAAGAATTCCAAGGAAACATGGCTTGTCAAAAAGGTGAGCCAATAGTAAGTGCTTTTGATCACCCTGATAGATGATACAAAAAAAATCAAGGATAAGTAGAGTAAGCTTGCAATTTTTAGGAGACAAATACATATATCTCCTTAGTGAAAAGCAAAGTTTATTATTCTCTACCACACTTTTCAATTAGATGTCCATGCGACCTCATGGAGGATAATAAGGGACTACTTTAGGAATTGCATAAAGGGCTAACTTAAGACTTTCACAACAGAGAGAAGAACATTAACAACTTCACGAGTGTTATTTTATTATGTCAAATTTCCTCAAAGATAAATTTAATCAGAAGTCATACACATTCTTGACAATCTAAAATATTCATCATAAGGTTACTTTGTTGTTGAAAATCAAAACAAATAAGTGAAACAAATAGTACCCACCGTTATGATGTATAACTGATAAAGAACATCATTCATGCCACCAGTTTCTTCATTTAGTGACAACCAATGTCGTTCAATAGAGTAATTTCTTATGACATTTTGTACACGACTGTAGAAATAATCAACCATCCACTTCATCATATCAAGAGCTTGTTTGTTTCCTGCAAACGTGTATTGATCAAGAAGACCTTGCAGTATCTGTTGAAAGTTTAAAAGAATAAATGTAGTCAGTTGTTCACGTGCTAAATTTCACAAATAGAAACAACAATAGAATCAATCGTACCTTGTGAATCGTATAATATGGTGCCCAAACAGGTTGTATGGATTCAAAGCGATCAAATTGCTCAGAGGGGAAGGCAGAAAGATATCCATTACCCAATTGCTTTTGACATATGTATAATTCATTGACTACTGTGGTCATTTTTTCTTTGAGAGTTCCATTATAAGTGCTAGTCCACATTTTGGCTGTGGCACTCAAGTAATGTCCTTGAGTATGTCATTAGCAACTGTCAGTAATCTCATAAACCACAACATCCATCATTGAACAGATGATAATCTTAATTGAACAGTGAGTATTGAACGCTCATAGAGAAAATTGAACAAATTAAAACTGAAAAGATGCAGCATCGCTTGACAGAAGTTTCTGTTCAGTCAGCTCCATAACAAAAATTAGAGCCTTATGACGGCCATAAAATGATACTTCTCTACTTCAATGCAGACGTTTCCATACGAAAACTCCACATGTAAGTGAATATACATCCATTCCAAACAAACCAACAGAAGGCTTAGGATACCAAGTGAAATTTCCTATTTATTAGAAATGCAACATATAAGTTGAAGTGCTTAATTATCATGGTCGGAGAACATAAGAAAACACAAGTTATAATACCATTGTAAGAATCAACTTCATGGCTTTCCTAGAATTAGAAGTCTCATCAGAACCAACAAACAAATAAAGGCATTGCAAGAACCAAAGGAAGATACGTGAAAATTTTGCAAAAGAAACTAACCTACAAAATGGCCCCGGAGCTCAATATTTGGTGCCTCCCAACCTCCATATGGCTTACCGGGAGTTGGTAAACCAGCAGTCTTCCTAAAGCTCCATAATAAGTTGTCAACATCCAAGAGCAATAGATACTCCAAATTAGTCTGCTGGGCTCGCCCATGAAGTGAATCGGGGTCCAATCTCACATCTTCCAATGGCACTTCCTTCAGAAAACCTGCATCTCCTTTTATACCTCCCTGATTTTTTATTTTACGGTACATCATAACCCAATCAAATTCCTCCTCCTCCCTCAGAGTCTTCCTCGGAAGCAAATTTAACCAGGCATCATCGTCAGTGGGAGTCAAATGGTAGTGAGAGAACATCTCTTCCTTCCAAGTTTGATTGCTTGATTTCAGCAATTCATAGCGGAAAGTGTGTGATGACAATTGAGTAGGAACATTAGTACACTCTTTACTCAAAGCACACCCCCAAAAAAGATTCAAAACAAGCAAAGTTAGCAAATTGGGATGCATCAAATGTCCCATTTTCATCCTAACTTTTGAATTGCAAAAAGAACCCAAAAGTTGGAATTGTTGAAGATCAGTTACTCACTGAAATTCTCTGAAACAAATTTATGCTTTACCAAAAGCACAATCTTTTCAGAGTAAAACCATCCCACTGAAGATAATATAATAAAAGAAATCAAGCAATCCAAGAAATTGAAAGAATTGTGTTTTACTAAAAGTTTTAGGTAGAATATGAACAGAGTAACACCACCAAAGCAAGAGCATTTATACTACAGCACTCAATCAATTCAAGAATCTCAACAATTGAGGCCACAAAACAGTCTCGTGAAAGGCAAGAGTGGTTCCTTCTCCAGGAAAGAATATCCAAAACCAATGATATTTTTTTTGACAGCTAATGAAAGCAAAAGCTCACAGAAGAATGACAAAATCAATTGAACCAAATGTTCTGTGAATCAATAGTGGGACTCAGTGAATGGGACATTCCCCAAAAACCCACAATAAAAAAAATGCATTCTTGAGAATGAAAATGACAAAGAATAGAGTTTAAGGCAAGAATGGTTACTATATTGCAACAGAAGAGAAGTTGGATAGGATATATACACATTATGCAGATGAGGTGTGAGAACAGATACGGACATTTGAAGATCACGGATGGTAGACTGAGACGGAGAGTGTCTTTATTTGCGGGTTTCTACGTCTTGTTTCAAGACAAGAAAAGATTTTGGAAACAAAATAGAAAGGATCTCTCTTAAGGGCATCTTGAATTGTGCCTCTACCAAGAAATAACCCTTCAATTCAATTCTAGGAAGCTCTTTTCCGAGTCAATACTATTTTGATTCTTTTCCACAGAAATCAGAGTCAACGAGGAGAGTTAAAAATCGGAACCAACTGATTGCGTCCTTGAGCAACCGCTAACGTGAGCTGTTGTGAGACTTTTTTATCTTCCATTCATTGCAAAATGGAATTTATTTAAGGAGGGATATGAATCATGTGACGATATTTTTGTTAGAAAAAGGAGAGACGGTATATTCTACCACATAGCTAATTTAATTTTGGAATTATAAGAATTTGCTAATTTTTCTTTTCAAGAGTAAAATAATACTTATCATTTTGTGTCTCGTGGTATATATCATTATATATAGATTAAAAACTTTAAATGTAGAAAAAAAAATGTTTCTTTTCACTCTCTTGTTAATAATAATTACAAAATTTTTTCTTTAGAATAAAAAGAAAATATGAATGACGAATAAAAATGAAAAATACACTAATTAATAATCATTACTTATTGGTAATTATAAAACTGATTTATAGTGTAAAACAAATAAAATGTTTTACTAGCAACCGACTATATTTTAAAATGACAAACGTATCTATATTTAATTTAATTGGTGAATTCGTAAAATATATTTTATAAATATACGTTTATTGAGCAAAACAAATTTGTAACTTAAATTTTATCTTTTAAAGACAAATATAAATATTTTTCTCTAATGCTATAGTGACATATAATAAATCGGTTTAAAATGCACTTCACCTATTTCCTTTTCTTTAAATAAATATATTTTTTTAAAAAAAAAACCTGTATTCTTACATTATTTATAAATATGGTTAAACTTTTATTTTACTTTTTAATTACTCCTTGTAATATCACTTATTTTAAGTCGAAATTCTTTGCCATATTATTTTCAAGGGTTCACATAAAGTAAGTAAAAGGTGGTTGGTTTGGTACCATACAAAATATGAATAGATTGTGAATCTTTTTCAGGTTTTAGTGGAGTGGGGAAGACACCCATGTGAGAAATGACATCCGATTCAAACATACATGTAATTTGCTGGGGAATCATGCCAAGGTTTCAACTACGATGAAGAATAATCAATAATATGCATGGTAGAGTCTCCGATCTATTTCCTCTCTAGCCTCTAGAAAGGGTCTTTTTTTTTTTTTTGCCTCAAAATTAGTCATGTTTATGAAATAGGTGAATCCCGTGGAACTAAAGTCAAACACAAGATCTGATCAAATGTTAAATTTTTCTTTATTTTAAAATTTAAATCAATAGAAAGAAATTGAATTTATATAATTTTTTTTTAAGCATTAATTTACATCCACGTTCATCAAGAATCATGACTGATTGGAACTAGAGTATGCAGGAAGACATACTAACCATAAGAGTTACGTGATTAGCCTTCAAACTATAAGTCAACACTTTTTAAACTTTATTCATGATTTCACATAACATTGCCAGAAGGAAAGCAAACTCGTGATATGAGTTTGACTCCGTCACACACACCCTTCAAGATATCATTTCTAAGAAGTTAGTTGCTAAATGGTTATGAATATGCGGTGGGAAAAAAAGTCAACCCCAAATCTCAAGTTTCTACGGGTGATGTTTTACTTAATTATAACTTAGTAAATGTTTCTATTTACTGAGTTATCTTGTTCAATTTTTTAATTAGTTATTCATTAAAGAATTAATATCATTATATTTAAAATGAACTAAATCATGTTCTTTCAATAAAATTTATTAAAATTAAAATAGAATATTTAATTTTAGAAAAAACTACACCTACTTGGCAAAAATTTTCTCACTTTAAAAACTAAAATTTCTACTATGTCATGCAAAGTTCTTCCGGGGGTAGGGGTAACCATTGGATTGGTTAACCGTCCGGTCCGACTTGATCTGATCATAAATGGATTGAAATTGATTGGATTTTTCGGTTAATGGATTGGCTAGGAATTGAACCCCTGTGTTTGATTTGGTTGGTTTTTGTTATAGATATTAACACTATGATACACTAAGATTTGCCGTCCCAGCTCAGCGGCAGAAGTCGTGCCATCATATCCACATGGTCGTTGGTTCGATCCCCACAGACGGCACAATTTTGAATTTCTTTCAATTTTTATTCTTCCTCTTAAATTATTCTTTTCTTTTAACTATTTTTTTTCCTCGGTATTAATACATTTTTTTCTCATTATTTGTAATTTTAGTTTGCATTTTATCAGATAATAAATGTTTTTAATCCTTTTAATTTTTAATATTTTATCTTAATTTTTTCCATTTTTATTTGATAGAGTATGAAATTAACCTTTTTTCCCGAAATTTTTTACAATTTTTATTTTTCCACTAAAATTGGGTAATTTCGTTATCCATTGGATAATCGAATAAAAACTAAAACTAAAACCAAACTTTAAAAACTGAAACTGAACCAACTATAAGTAGGGTTGACCTTAGATTTTCTCCTCAAAAAAAAAAATTGAAAAAAACCGAAATCGACCCAAGCTCACCCTTAGTGGGGAATTTTAAGAAATGGCCTTTGGGTTCTTCTTCTACCCCCATCTTTTATACCAATCAATAAAATAATATCTATTATCCAATTTAGATAAAGTACCACCTAAAGTTTAATATATTCTTTTAAGATTTTATTAATAAAATATATTTATAAAAGTATACGTAAATATTTATTATTGATAATGTAAAAATGGCGCAAAAGAAGTATTAGAAAATCCAAAGCCAATTTTCAGGTCTTTTTGTTGCAAAATCAATAATAATCAAGTTATTTTAATATTTACTTTTAATATATACATATATGTATATATATATATATGTGTGTGTGTGTGCATGGTTAATCAATTTAACTTATTTTACACTGCAAAATAAAATTCAAATATTGTGAAATTACTTCAATTATTTTAAATCAATAAAATAAAGAAAACAAAAAGAAGGAAAATAAAATATGACAATTATACAATAATAAAACCTGACCAGATAAGCAATACTAACTTAACTATGAATGCTACGAAGAGTAATAGAACTCATTATATTGAGCGTATCTCTTTATATTCACATGGTCAACTCTTTATAAAATATAAAAGGGAAAAATATTATGGAGAGTAAAAAAGCTCATCATATATAATGCTCCCACATGTATACAAATAGTGTTAGTCGTATGTTGACTATGCAAATATATATTAAGCGTATTGTTATGATAAGTTCCATGACTCTTCATACATTCCTATATAATATTATTGTATTATCCCATCTTACATTGGGATTATGTAAAGACTATTAATAAAGATGAATCTAGATATCCATTGTCATCTTAAGATATTCATTTTAGTATCCTGAAGACGATTGCCAAGTAATTTTGACATAACAAATGAGTGGAGGATAGAGGTACCAATAAACTCCCTTTACAGGGATGCACCATAAAGGATAAACCTTTTCTTTTGATATGTGACTGACTGGGTCTGTGCATGGTTAACTAAGGAATTCCTCTTTGAATAATTATGAGCATTTGTGCACTTGAAAGGTGTAAAAGGGTACAAATATAATATTTTTGCATAAAGGAAAATTGGAGGTTTCATATATCATTAAACAATTATAACATGATGTGTCTTTTTGTACTTCAAAATAATGCCAATTTATTATGAGTAATATGCCCACATGGAAATGTAGTTTTGATTAAACAATTTTTGGAGGCCTTTTGTCTAGGGAAAAAGACATCTAGCTACCCATTCAATGGGAGAAAAATAAAGCATTATTCCTAGCCACACTCACTTGAGTTGGAAACTTGGCCCATACACCTCAAATAGCTAGGTAGCAATTTATTTCATTCAAAGTTTAAAAAGAGTTTGATTAGACTGTGAATCTTCTATCCTATTTTCTATATCATCTTTTATATTATCAATAATTAGTACACAAGTATGTTTTTCACGTATATTTTATTAATAAAATCCTAAAAAGATATACTAAATCCTAAAGGCATTAAATCTTTATTGTGTAATATATTATTTTATTGGATAATATAGAAAATGATATAAAAGATGGGATAAAATATCTCAAGCCATTTGATTAATATTTTTAACACTTAGCATATTTTGACATCGTGCAACTACAAAATAATATTACCCCTCCGTTCGGATTTGATAATCTATTTTCATTTTAGGATTCTCTCATTTTTTAAAGGAAATTATATTTTAATATAAAGTTTTATTAACCAATGTTTTAAAAATCGGATCGGATATCGAATCGGAAAATTTACTAGTTCATAGTTTAATGGAAGAATCGAAATTGAACCGTAATTAAATCAATAATATTATATAAAAAATAAAAAATATATTTCTTATCAATAATTTTTTTCAATAATATATAAGATATAATAATTTCATAATACGATAATATTCAAGTTAAACTTATAGATATGATATTAATAGTTTTTTATAATTAATAATCGTAAGTTCTATCTTATAGGGATTTAAACATGATAATTTTTCGTATGTGTAAAGCTTGAAGATTATGACATATTTTATTTATTTATTAATATTTAATAACGAAGTAAATTTTGAGTAAATTTTTTAATTTTATAACTAAATGAGTAAATTTATAATTTGATTCAACACCGATGTAATAATAAAGTATATTTAAACCCTTTTTTTGTTACAATTTGGACAAATTCGATCCCAATTTGGGTTTTTTGAAAAATCAGTAGATTCAACATTAGATCAGTCGGTTCATCAATTTGTTGGTCCAACTGATCGGTCCATCTTGACTTTTTATTTAAAGAATGATTTTGGTGAAAAACGATTCAGTGTCCTCTTTTGAACCGGTTTGATGATTGGTTCGAGACCTGATCAATCCAATCTAATATGAAAATTAGTATTATTAACATTAACCTTCATAATTTTAGAATATGCATTCACTTACATAAAGTTCCTATAACTAATAACAGTTGTGATTATGAGAAGGATAAATTATTAACTTTTTGTCAAAATTAAATACGTTACATAAATTTTCATTAAATCAAAATGAGAAATTTAATCATGTACGGTGAAATATTATTTTGTAATCACATGAATGGACAATAGTATTACAAATTGTTTGGCCATGTCCCCTAGTACTTTCTCTATAGAGTGGGACACTGACTTCAACAACACGTCTAATTATTAATACAAATTTATTATGGGTCCAACAATGACATGTGTTGATTGTAAGATCCATTAGAGGTATTCTAAATTATTTCTCAACGAAAAAAGAGAGGGGAGGGGATGTGATGATCTTCAATTATTATTGATAATAAAATAATTAAATAAAGTCCATGGAATATGGTGAAATCCAGTTGTTTGAAAGGATTTGACAATCTTATAGATGATTGATATATTAAAATAATCGTAACATTGTTGATTCTGATAATATCATTCGATTGAAATTAGAAGAGGTGTGAATATTTCGATTAGGTGATCTGTCCCTTGTTTTGAGACGATATAAATGTTAATAGGTGTTCGTGTCTCTCTGGTGTTGGACCATCTAAGATCCTTGGAATGGACTTCGAGGATTTGGTATGGCATTGTTTTTATTAAGAAAATTGACATTTCAATCTTAAGAGAACTTGTGTAATTGTTTGCAGCATTGTCTAAAGTTTTGGACCTTTTCCCAAATTCCCTTCTCACATTGGAACTCATGATTTTGGAGAGAAAAGAAAAGGAAAAAAGAAAAAATTCTAATGGGAACAGATGATAACACTTAAGTTAACCAAAAGGATATAAAAAATGGAGCATTTCTATTGCTTTAAGGTAAAATTGATTTCTTGGTGCAGACAAAGAATGAAAAGAAAAGAACTACACCAGAATTAACTTGTCCCATATCCTATACCCCTTGTTTCCTTGTACAGATCATCCTCTCTATATGGCAAATCAAAGGATAATTCATAGCTTTGAAGATTATATATTATATACTTTTTTTCAGTCCCTAATTACAGTTCATCCAACCTTATTTTATTATTATTAGTATTAAATATTTTATTCATTTTTTTTAATATTATCCTTACTTTCTCTTTCTCTTTGTAAAAGTTTTTTCTCTCCTTCATTCTCAATAAATAGAACATTTTGGGGAAAAAAACAATTGTATTTTTATTGACAAAATAACTATAAACGACTTATAATTAGGGATGGAATGAGTATTAAATATCAAGCAAGGATTAAAATAGAGAAGAATATTAGGTAGTAGAGAAATTGGTCCAACTTTCTAGTCTGGTTTATATCTAGTTGTTGGAGGTTTAAATCAATGAATTCATTATGTTGGTGAGTAATTAGATGTTTCACCATTTAACATTCGGTCAATTTTATGATTTAGTCTTTAACCCTCCTTTCTAATCCTGTTGGTTCTCAAATAAATTACAATTTGACAACTTGATCCATTTAACCATATTTAAAATTAAATAAAAAAATATCAAAAATTTAAGTCAATAACTATTTGACCAAATTAATAATAGTACTTTAATATTTAATGGTGTCAATTGAGGTCAGACCGGATTTAATGGTTAGAGGTGTTATTTGTAGGGGTGAGCTTGGATCGGTTTCGGTTTTTAAAGTCGATTTTTTTTTCCAGAGGAGAAAATCCAAATCCAACCCTACCTATAGTTGGTTCGGTTTTGGTTTTTCATGTTCGGTTTCGGTTTTTATTCGGTTATCCAATGGGTAACCGAAATTACCCAACTTCTAGATGAACTA
>JAOXNR010000013.1:2761492-2790894 GCA_028571225.1 Parsonsia alboflavescens
TGGAATCTGTGAAGGAGTTGTATATGATCATCCATAGTGTGGGAAAAAAGGAGGATATCATCGATATACACCAGGCAGTGAGGGAATAGTGGCTGAAAGATGGTGGTCATGGCTTTCTAGAAAAGTGAAGGGGCAACTTTTAGGCCAAAGGGCATGACTGTCCATTGATAATGGTGATTAGGGATACAGAAGGCTGTTTTGTATCGATCAGATGGATCAATGCCAAGTTGCCAAAAGCCAGATTTTAGATCGAACTTGGAGAAGATCTGGGCTGTGGATAGGTACTGGAACAGTATTGGTCTGCGTGGTAGAGGAAACTTATTGGAAAGTATACATTGGTTCAACTAATGGTAATTGATAACCAGGCGGAGTTTTCCTCTCTTCTGTTCGGCCCGTTTGTTGACATAAAAAGCCTGAGATGCCCATTCTGAGGATGTGGGCTCAATGAGGTTTTCGCCAAGTAGAGTCTGCAATTCATCTGTAGCCAGCTGGTAGTGGTCAGGAGACATGCCAGTATGAGAAGCTTTGTGAGGTATGAGTGCAGGTGTATTTTGAAAAAGGAGTTTTACAAAAAAGTCGGGGTTTTCCAAAGGGGATGCAAACATTTTTGTAAAAACTCTTTATGTGAGGATGCACAGGATTTAGCAATAAGATTCTGCTTAATGTGAAACAATCTGTCTTCCATAGTAAAAAAGTTTGTTGTCATTGATGTCCATGATAACAGATGTCCTCGATGGTGAAGACCCTGGGAGGAAAAGGATAGATTAGGGATGGTATGAATGATATCAAACCCTATGACTATGTCTTTACCAGGTAGATGGGAGCCACATAATTGATGCTGGATGGTAAGGTGGGGAAATATTTGGACATAGATAGGTTTACTGATCTTTTCTATGAGGAAATCCTCACCATTTGCAGCACGGAAGAGTTGTTGTGTGGGTTCCCAATATTCAAGGGGTAGAATATCCGGATTGAGAATAGAGCTGATAGCTCCTGTGTCAATGAGAGCCAAGATCGGAATGGGTTTGGACTGGAGTGTAGGTTGGATAGAGAGGACAGTGAGTGGGTATGGTCGAGTTGCCATAGACTGGAGTGTAGAGAGATTTGAGAATGCTTGAATAGGTAAGTGGCTGGATTCATCATCCGAGGAATCGAACTCAGAGCTGTAAATGTATGGATCGGGATAATGAGCTATGGCTAAGATGGAAGATGTGGAAGGCTGGTTGTCGAGGGAGAAAAGGGTTTCGAGTTGGTCGAATTCTCCAGGTGAGAGGTGTGAAGAAAGTTGGGCCATGAGTTTGGACTTTCGTTTCTTTTTAGGGCATTGTTTGGCAAAGTGTCCTGGTTTACCACAGTTAAAACAGTAGCCAGATGGCGGTGACATAGAGGGTTTTCGATGAAAGTATCGCCATCTTGGTTTCTTGTGGGATTTGAATTTCTTTGAGCGGGAAAAGGTTTTGGATTTATGCTGTGAAAGAGGTTTGGATCGACAGTGGCATTTGTCTGGGTCTTTGCACTTGATGTGTAAGTCTTTGTCACTACGTGCAGGACCGAGCTTCGAGGCATGTGATTAGAACTTCTGCCAAAACCGTGTTTGGACACAGAGTTTGTCCATGGACTCTTGCATGATTGACCAGATCTTACCGAAGGCAATATATTCCCATGCAAGTCTAGAGGCTTTGATCTGTCTGAGAGTTTCATCAGCTAGCTCCTCTGCTACAGAATTAACATAGTGTTTCTCAAGATCTTTGGGGAATCTCTTGCACATCCGAGCATAGTGTTTCTCAAGATCCGAGCATCATCAATTTGATTAATGATGTAGAATCTCTTGCACATCCGAGCATAGTGTTTCTCAAGATCTTTGGGGAGGATGGAACAACATTTCATCTTGAGATATTCTGTACGGGCAGTGGTGATGTCGTGGACTGAATCACCAATGAAGAATCTCCTGAGTGTGGTTAATATAGTCTCAGGGTCAGGCTGTTGGAGGAACTGGATTTGCCGATACTGGCCCAAGGAATTCCAAAAATCCTTTAGAGAACCATCAAACCTTGCGACGAATCTTTTAAACATACTCCCAGTGATTTTGTTGGAGATCAGTAGTGAGCTAGGCATAAAGAGACTGAAGTCGGGCCCGCCATTGGGATGGTGGAATGTCGTCAAGGGTGAACTTCGTGGTTGGTGGTTCGACATGAACTCGAGGAAGAGGATGGGGGTCTGTATGTGTAGGTAAATCTTCAGGTTCCTCTACCTTTGGTTCTGGACCCATCATAGAAATGTCAAAGGCCTGGAATGGGTCAAAGTCATCGGACCGTGTTGTCATGGATTCAGAACTTTCAGAATCGGATGTATCGATGACTGGAGTGGATGTATCAGTGGTCGCTGTCTGAAGGGAATGTAAGAACGAGGAAAGTAAGTTTGGCTTTTCCTCGATGGTAAATAGGGGTGCTTTGGATGGGGCTCCAACAATTGGATCATCAGGTGTTGGAGTTGCTGGGCTTGGTGCATAAGGTTTTGTCGGGAGTGGTGGTACAAGTGGATTAGTCGCAGGAATAAGAGGTGGTGCAGTATATGACACTTTGGGTACTTTGGGCTATCGGCCCCATAAGGCTAAAGCAGGAGAAGAGGATACTCCAGAGGATGTAGGTAAGTCTGGGACTAAGGTTGGTATTTGTGGGAAATGGGTTGGAGTATCTGTAGGGAATGGGTCATGACGGGCATGAGTAAGGGAAGAGTATTGGGCCTCAAGGCTTGTGAGTCGGGCCTTGAGAAACTCCTTCTCTTTATGCATTTGGGCCATCTTAGGTGACCATTCGGTAATGTACTGGACCAAGCAACTCAGTTGGTGGTTCAAGTTTTCACACACCTCTTGAATCAGGTTTACTAACTGGGTCGTCTGGGAATTCTGCTGAGAGATTTGAGATTGAACTTGCTTTTGGGTTTCCAATATCTGGCCAAGTACCTTGTTCTGGGCCAATGCATTCTCGTTCTGCCAATTGATGGCAGACTCTGCCTCGAAGACAAGCTTGAGATTTCCATGAGAGTCTACAACTGTCCGAGTGTTGATTTTCCAAGCATGATGGGATTGGTTTTTCTCAAAGGGACTGAGAGGTGGAAAATCATTATCATAGAAAGAAGATGCTGATGGATTGGTATGCATCATCATGAGAGGAGGAGGAGGAATACATGGTGGAGGTTCAGGGTCATCTCATCCTGTAGGTGGGGCCAGCGGGTATGGCTTATTTGGAGTGTAAGTGACAAAGTAATCAAATTTGCCACTAGGTTCACCAAAGAGGTCAACATGAGGGTCTCCAGCCTCATACCGAGCTTGAAGAGCTCTTTAAGATGTACCAGGTGTAGGAATATGGATCATTGAGATCTCGGTAGGGAAAAGTGTGGATGATCCTGCACGATTGGGGAAACTGACTAGGACCGAGCCATCTGGTTGTGGGATCATCTGGGGGTAGTCTTATGGGCTGTACAGGCTTGGTCGTGGCCAGGTGTTTCTCATAGTTGGTCATCCATGAAGTGGGGAGTAAGAAATGTGCATTGTGGTGCAGAAGGGAATCAACTGTAAGGAATAATGATTCACCATTCTCAAGATGGGATGCGAGTGGCAAATCAATGGAGTGGTTCTGGAGTCTGTAAGCTAGTTGGTGGTGTAAGGTGGCCATGAAGGTGTTCCGTAGTTCAGGGCCAGATATCTGGACCTGGACTTTGAGGGTATCTTGCAAGGATGGTTTGTCGAGGCACAGGGTGAAATTGGGGAATAGGGTAACGAATACTGTTCCTGCATTAAGTGTGGTCTGTACTGTGCCGATGACTGCATACTCGTATTTACGGAAACGAGCATCCAGCAGAGCGATCCAAGACACCATGGGTAGCCCTTTACGGGCATGGAGGGTGAGTGCCAGTTTAACAGCGCTAATGTGGACATGAGTGAAGCCATCAGTTTTCCATTTGTCGATGAGGGCTTTAGGGAATTTAAAGGTTATATACTGCTCAGAAGATGTAGCAGGTAACGGGTGTGAGGTGAAGGTGGATGTTTGGACAAAGTCCTTTACGAGAGAGGACGGTGTATGACCAAAGATCTGGGTTAAACTACGGCCAAGCATTTTTTTGGGTTTTTCGTATATGGAGAAAGGATTCACAAGGGGATAAGAAGACACTGGATACTTATCAGACTCGGATTGGTATTCAACTTCGTACACACGAGGGATCTTAGACTGGACACTGGTGGATAGGTTGAGAGCACTAGGTACGGATATGGGATTGAGGCTTGTGGATGCCATCCTGGAACAAGAAAACAAACAATTTTCAAAATCAGATTTCTCACACCAACAGTTTGCAAATAGCGCCTTCCTCGGCTTGGGGGCAAACAACAAAGGGTTCTTTTGAAATTGATTTAGAAAACCATGAGGTGACTTAGCCCTCAAGTTTAGTTTTCGGAGTAGAGACCTCTGAGTTTTCTGATGAACTTTGGGTGAAGGATCCAGTAAAGGCAATCACGAAGTTCAGAGCATACTAATCACAGAGATGCATAGACACGTACTAATCAAAACAAGAAGCAGTTACAAAAGATTTCAAAATCTGTTTTTATGGCTCTGATACCAAATGCAAACAGGGAGCAGTCTAAAAATCTCTTTGCATTTCAAACAAAGTAAACTCCCAGGAAAGTATGGAGAGACACAATGGTCTACTTAAGTACCACACTCTTTAGACAAAGTTTACAAAGCTTAATCAGCAAAGCATGAACATATGTGAAGTTTGTAGGTTGCTAGAGAAACCAGTAGCTTCTAGCATTTCAAGAAGACATGGATCCCGAAGATCTTCCTCTTCAAATTCCTACCTTTGATATACGTTCAAGTTTGAAAACCGGGAAAAAGAGAATGAACACTAGGAGAAAGAGAACAGAAAAAACTGAAACAATAATTTTATTGAATAAAAGATACAGATGAGAGACACTATAGGAAGACTCGAAGTCTTTCTCTCTCTAGATTCTATTCTAAACCTTCCTCTGCCTTGAGTTACAAATGAGAGTCCTTATATAGACCTCAGATCTCAAAGGCGGATTTCAAAATGAAATAATATAGCTGTGTGTCACTAAAAAGGATAAACACTCGGAATGTAAATAGTACATAGCTTTATTAAAGTAATAGCTTTACTTTAATAAAGGAGAGCGGACAAAAAAAGATAAAGCAATATAGTGACAGCTGCTTTATTAAAGTGACTTAAAGTGAAGTGGCAATCTCAATCCGTGTCAGGTTCAGAGTCATTGTATTCTGGCATCCACCCATCAGGGTCAAGCTCAAGTGGTCCATCATTATCAGATGAGTCAGCAATGGGGTAGTGGTAATGTCGATGACCCTGGTGATCAGTGTAGTGGAGATGGTATTGAATATCCAAGTACACACGGAGATCCGAATAATACGTGTGATCGGGCCATATGGAAGGATAGTTCGGGACATCTGGAATTGTGACCCGTTGTGGATTCTCATGGTTCTTGATGCACATGCGGTGTAGGATATTGTGGCGAAATTGTGGGTGTCTGCGTTGAACTACTAGGTTGGAAAGATTGAAAGCAAACCAGTCGAGATTTTCTTCCATGGCGAAGTGATAGAGGCTAGTTTCTCATCATGGGCATAAACTGGTAATAGGTCGGTGCAGACTGAGGATAATATACTTGCCACAGTTGGGTAATAAAAACCTGAACCACCCTGTAGGGGTGAAGAACCATGTGAGTATCTTGAAGAAATGCAGATGCTGGGGAGATAGATTCCTTGCATTGTCGCATGCCCAGATGTATGACTGTAGGGTTGTTACATCAAAGCTGAATGCAATAGTATGGGCCTCGAGAAGATACCAGAAATAACAGAATGCCAGCTTGGGTAAGTTCCATGGATTTCGAACCTGGAAGATAGTCAGGTAAGGTTTATCAGGGTTGTTCGTCAATCCTTGGAATATGCCAGATCCATGTTGCTGGAGAATTAATTTGTGAAACAATTTGTAATTTAATCTGCTCCTTAAAGGTAAGACTAAATCTAAAATTGTCTCTCGCACTTCTAGTGGTAGATGTGAAAGATCCAATGGTGCCAAGCATGGTATTGGTCTGGATGTAGCCATGGTCATCCTTTCGCTAGGTCTGCTTAGAAAATCGGCTAGGACATTGTCCTTACCCTTGATGTGCTGGACCTCAAATGAATACCGGGCAAACCACTCCTGCCATCGCAGCAACTGTCCCTGCGATGTGACTTTTTGCTTAAACTGAAACATTTTAGGAAAAGAGGACATATCCAATTCTATTTGAAATGTGTGATTGATCAAGTACAATTCAAATTTTTCGATGCCTCTTTTGACAGCAAGGAATTCCTTGAACGTCGAGTGGCAATGTTGCTCAGCAGATTTAAACTCACCGCTAGCATATCCACAGATTTTCCTGGTTCCATCGGGGAATTGTTCAAGTAGGACTGCACCCCAATAATGATCAGATGCGTCTGTCTGAAGGATGCGGGTGCCAGTGGAAGGGATCAGTAAAGGAGGGACTGTAGCTGAAATAGCCTTAAGTTTCCTGACGGCAGTTGTATGATCAGGTATCCATGGGGGAGGATTCTTCCGGAGCCTTTTATTGAGTAAAGACCTGTACTGGGCAATATTAGGTATGAAATCACATATGTAATTGATGATACCCAAAAATTGCTATAACATATGCTTGTCCAAGATTTTGTCAGGGACCTCAGTCAGGGAAGTGGCAATATGTGGTTATGGAGATCCGAGGTCTATATCAGGACTCTCATTTGTAACTCAAGGCAGAAGAAGTTTTAGAATAGAATCTAGAGAGAGAAAGACTTCGAGTCTTCCTATAGTGTCTCTCATCTGTATCTTTTATTCAATAAAATTCTTGTTTGAGTTTTTTTAGTTCTCTTTCTCCTGGTGTTCATTCTCTTTTTTCCGGTTTTCAAGCTTGAACGTATATCGAAGGTATAAACTTGAAGAGGAAGATCTTCGGGAAATGCTAGAAGCTACTGGTTTCTCTAGCAGCCTACAAACTTCACGTATGTTCATGCTTTGCTGATTAAGCTTTGTAAACTTTGTCTAAAGAGTGTGGTACTTAAGTAGACCATTGTGTCTCTCCATACTTTCTTGGGAGTTTACTTTGTTTGAAATGCAAAGAGATTTTTAGACGGCTCCCTGTTTGAATTTGGTATCAGAGCCATAAAACGGATTTTCAAATCTTTTGTAACTGCTTCTTGTTTTGATTAGTACGAGTCTATGTATCTCTGTGATTAGTATGCTTTGAACTTCGTAATTGCCTTTATTGGATCCTTCACACAAAGTTCATCAGAAAACTCAGAGGTCTCTACTCCGAAAACTAAACTTGAGGGATAAGTCACCTCATGATTTTCTAAATCAATTTCAAAAGAACCCTCTGTTGTTTGCCCCCAAGCCGAGGAAGGCGCTATTTGCAAACTATTGGTGTGAGAAATCTAATTTTGAAAATTGTTTGTTTTCTTGTTCCAGGATGGCATCCACAAGCCTCAATCCCATATCCGTACCGAGTGCTCTCAACCTATCCACCAGTGTCCAGTCTAAGATCCCTCGTGTGTACGAAGTTGAATACCAATCCGAGTGTGATAAGTATCCAGTGTCTTCTTACCCCCTTGTGAATCCTTTCTCCATATACGAAAAACCCAAAAAAATGCTTGGCTATAGTTTAACGCAGATCTTTGGTCATACACCGTCCTCTCTCGTAAATGACTTTGTCCAAACCTCCACCTTCACCTCACACCCATTACCTGCTACATCTTCTGAGCAGTATATAACCCTTAAATTCCCTGAAGCCCTCATCGACAAATGGAAAACTGATGGCTTCACTCATGTCCACATCGACGCTGTTAAACTGGCACTCACCCTCCATGCCCGTAAAGGGCTACCCATGGTGTCTCGGATCGCTCTGCTGGATGCTCGTTTTCGTAAATACGAGTATACAGTCATCGACATAGTACAGACCACACTTAATGCAGGAACAGTATTCGTTACCCTATTCCCCAATTTCACCCTGTGCCTCGACGAACCATCCTTGCAAGACACCCTCAAAGTCCAAGTCCAGATCTCTGGCCCTGAACTACAGAACACCTTCATGGCCACCTTACACCACCAACTAGCTTACAGACTCCAGAACCACTCCATTGATTTGCCACTCCCATCCCATCTTGAGAATGGTGAATCATTATTCCTTACAGTTGATTCCCTTCTGCACCACAATGCACATTTGTCCCTCGACAAATTCCTCAGGAACAATTGGAACTCCTATTCCCCATTTCATGGATGACCAACTATGAGAAACACATGGCCACGACCAAGCCTGTACAGCCCATACAGACCACCAACCCCCAGATGATCCCACAACCAGATGGCTCGGTCCGAGTCAGTTTCCCCAATCGTGCAGGATCATCCATACTTTTCCATACCGAGATCTCAATGATCCATATTCTTACACCTGGTACTTCTTAAAGAGCTCTTCGAGCTAGGTATGAGGCTGGAGACCCTCATGTTGACCTCCTTGGTGAACCTAGTGGCAAATTTGATTACTTTGTCACTTACACTCCAAATAAGCCATACCTGCAGGCCCCACCTACAGGATGGGATGACCCTGGACCTCCACCATGTATTCCTCCTCCTTTGGTCATGATGATGCATACCAATCCATCCTCATCTTCCTCCTATGATAATGATTTTCCACCTCTCACTCCCTTGGAGAAAAACCAATCCCATCATGCTTGGAAAATCAACACTCGGACAGTTGAAGACTCTCATGGAAATCTCAAGCTTGTCTCCGAGGCAGAGTCTGCCATCAATTGGCAGAATGAGAATGCATTGGCCCAGAACCAGGTACTTGGCCAGATATTGGAAACCCAAAAGCAAGTTCAATCTCAAATCTCTCAGTAGAATTCCCAGAAGACCCAATTGGTAAACCTAATCCAGGAGGTCCATCAAAAGATTGAAAACTTGCACCACCAACTGAGTTACTTGGTCCAGTACACTACCGAATGGTCACCTAAGATGGCCCAAATGCATAAAGAGAAGGAGTTTCTCAAGGCTCAACTCACAAGCCTTGAGGCCCAATACTCTTCCCTTACTCATGCCCGTCATGACCCATTCCCTACAGATACTCCAACCCATTTCCCACAAATACCAACCTTAGTCCCAGACTTACCTACATCCTCTGCAGTATCCTATTCCCCTGCTTTAGCCTTATGGGGCCGACAGCCTAAAGTACCCAAAGGGTTATATACTGCACCACCTCTTATTCCTCCGACTAATCCACCTGTACCACCACTCCCTACAAAACCTTCTGCACCAAGCCCAGCAACTCCAACACCTGATGATCCAATTGTTGGAGCCTCATCCAAAGCACCCCTGTTTACCATCGAGGAAAAGCCAAACTTACTTTCCTCGTTCCTACATTCCCTTCATACAGCGACCACTGATACATCCACTCCAGTCATCGATACATCCGATTCTGAAAGTTCTGAATCCATGACAACACGGTCCGATGACTTTGACCCATTCCAGGCCTTTGACATTTCTATGATGGGTCCAGAACCAAAGGAAGAGGAACCTGAAGATTTACCTACACATACAGACCCCCATCCTCTTCCTCGAGTTCATGTCGAACCACCAACCACCAAGTTCACCCTTGACGACATTCCACCATCCCAATGGTGGGCCAGACTTCAGTCTCTTTATGCTTGGCTCACTACTGATCTCCAACAAAATGACTGGGAGTATGTTCTTAAAAGATTCGTCGCAAGGTTTGATGGTTCTCTCAGAGATTTCTAGAATTCCTTGGGCCAGTATCGGCAAATCCAGTTCCTCCAACAACCGGACCCTGAGACTATATTAACCACACTCAGGAGATTCTTCATTGGTGATTCAGTGCACGACATCACCACTGTCCGTACAGCATATCTCAAGATGAAATGTTATTCCATCCTCCCCAAAGATCTTGAGAAACACTATGCCCGGATGTGCAAGAGATTCTACATCATTAATCAAATTGATGATGCTAGTTTAAAGTAGGCATATGTTAATTCTGTACCAGAGGAGCTAGCTGATGAAACTCTCAGACAGATCAAAGCCTCTGGACTTGCTTGGGAAAATATTGCCTTCGGTCAGATCTGGTCAATCATGCAAGAGTCCCTGGACAAACTCTGTATCCAAACACGGTTTTGGCAGAAGTTCCAATCACATGCCTCGAAGCTCGATCCCGCATGTAGTGACAAAAACTTACACATCAAGTGCAAAGACCCAGACAAATGCCACTGTCGATCCAAACCCCTTTCACAGCATAAAACCAAAACCTTTTCCCGCTCAAAGAAATTCAAATCCCACAAGAAACCAAGATGGCGATACCTTCATCGAAAACCCTCTCCATCACCACCATCTGGCTACTGTTTTAACTGTGGTAAACCAGGACACTTTGCCAAACAATGCCCTAAAAAGAAACGAAAGTCCAAACTCATGGCCCAACTTTCTTCACACCTCTCACCTGGAGAATTCGACCAACTCGAAACCCTTTTCTCCCTCGACAACCAACCTTCCACATCTTCCATCTTAGCCATAGCTCATTATCCCGATCCATACATTTACAGCTCTAAGTCCGATTCCTCGGATGATGAATCCAGCCACCTACCTATTCAAGCATTCTCAAATCTCTCTGCGCTCCAGTCTATGGCAACTCGACCATACCCACTCACTGTCCTCTCTATCCAACCTACACTCCAATCCAGACCCATTCCGATCTTAGCTCTCTTTGACACAGGAGCTATCAGCTCTATTCTCAATCCGGATATTCTACCCCCTGAATATTGGGAACCCACACAACAAATCTTCCGTGCTGCTAATGGTGAGGATTTCCTCATAGAAAAGATCAGTAAACCTATCTATGTCCAAATATTTCCCCACCTTACCATCCAACATCAATTCTATGGCTCCCATCTACCTGGTAAAGACATAGTCATAGGGTTTGATATCATTCATACCATCCCTAATCTATCCTTTACCTCCCAGGGTCTTCACCATCGTGGACATCTGTTATCATGGACATCAATGACAACAAACTTTTTTACTATGGAAGACAGATTGTTTCACATTAAGCAGAATCTTATTGCTAAATCCTGTGCATCCTCACATCAAGAGTTTTTACAAAAATGTTTGCATCCCCTTTGGAAAAAGCCCGATTTTTTTGTAAAACTCCCTTTTCAAAATACACCTGCACTCATACCTCACAAAGCTTCTCATACTGGTATGTCTCCTGACCACTACCAGCTGGCTACAGATGAATTGCAGACTCTACTTAGCGAAAACCTCATTGAGCCCACACCCTCAGAATGGGCCTCTCAGGCCTTTTATGTCAACAAACGGGCCAAACAGAAGAGAGGAAAACTCCGCCTGGTTATCAATTACCAGGAGTTGAACAAATTAATACTTTCCAATAAGTTTCCTCTACCACGCAGACCAATACTGTTCCAATACCTATCCACAACCCAGATCTTCTCCAAGTTCGATCTAAAATCTAGCTTTTGGCAACTTGGCATTGATCCATCTGATCGATACAAAATAGCCTTCTGTATCCCTAATCACCATTATCAATGGACAGTCATGCCCTTTGGCCTAAAAGTTACCCCTTCACTTTTCCAGAAAGCCATGACCACCATCTTTCAGCCACTATTCCCTCATTGCCTGGTGTATATCGATGATATCCTCCTTTTTTCCCACACTATGGATGATCATATACAACTCCTTCACAGATTCCACCAGATCATTCTCCAGTATGGAATCTTGCTTTCTGAGCCCAAGATGCAGATAGGCCTTACACAGATTGACTTCTTAGGCATGCATATCAATGCAGGCTCATTCTCTCCACAACCACATATTGCCACTTCCCTGACTGAGTTCCCTGACGAGATCTTGGACAAGCATATGTTACAGCAATTTTTGGGTATCATCAATTACATCTGTGATTTTATAGCTAATATTGCCCAGTACAGGTCTTCACTCAGTAAAAGGCTCCGGAAGAATCCTCCCCCATGGACACCTGATCATACAACTGCCGTCAGGAAACTTAAGGCTATTTCAGCTACAGTCCCTCCTTTACTGATCCCTTCCACTAGCACCCACATCTTTCAGACAGACGCATCTGATCATTATTGGGGTGCAGTCCTACTTGAACAATTCCCCGATGGAACCAGGAAAATCTGTGGATATGCTAGCGGTGAGTTTAAACCTGCTGAGCAACATTACCACTCGACGTTCAAGGAAATCCTTGCCGTCAAAAGAGGCATCAAAAAATTTGAATTTTACTTGATCAATCAGAAGTTTCAAATCGAATTGGATGTCCTCTTTTCCTAAAATGTTGCAGTTTAAGCAAAAAGTCATACCGCAGGGATAGTTGCTACGATGGCAGCAGTGGTTTGCCCGGTATTCATTTGAGGTCCAACACATCAAGGGTAAGGACAATGTCCTAGCCGATTTTCTAAGCAAACCTAGCAAAAGGATGACCATGGCTACATCCAGACCAATACCATGCTTGGCACCATTGGATCTTTCACTTCTACCACGAGAAGTGCGAGAGACAATTTTAGATTTAGTCTTACCTTTAAGGAGCAGATTAAATTACAAATTGTTTCACAGATTAATTCTCCAGCAACATGGATCTGGCATATTCCAAGGATTGACGAACAACCCTAATAAACCTTACCTGACTATCTTCCAGGTTCGAAATCCATGGAACTTACCCAAGCTGGCACTCTGTTATTTCTAGTATCTTCTCAAGGCTCATGCTATTGCATTCAGCTTTGATGTAACAACCCTACAGTCATACATCTGGGCCTGCGACAATGCGAGGAATCTATCTCCCCAGCATCTGCATTTCTTCAAGATACTCACATGGTTCTTCACCCCTGCAGGGTGGTTCAGGTTTTTATCACCCAACTGTGGCAAGTATATTATCCTCAGTCTGCACCGACCTATTACCAGTCTATGCCCAAGACGAGAAACTAGCCTCTATCACTTCGCCATAGAAGAAAATCTCGACTGGTTCGCTTTCAATCTTTCCAACCTAGCAGTTTAACGCAGACACCCACAATTTCGCCACAATATCCTACACCGCATGTGCATCAAGAACCATGAGAATCCACAACAGGTCACAATTCCAGATGTCCCGAACTATCCTTCCATATGGCCCGATCACCCGTATTATTCGGACCTCCATGTCTACTTGGATATTCAAGACCATCTCCACTACACTGATCACCAGGGTCACCGACACTACCTCTACCCCATTGCTAACTCATCTGATGATGATGGACCACTTGAGCTTGACCCTGATGGGTGGATGCCAGAATACAATGACTCTGAACACGACACGGATTGAGACTGCCACTTCACTTTAAGTCACCTTAATAAAGCAGCTATCACTTTATTGCTTTATCTCCTTTTGTCCTATCTCTTTTATTAAAGTAAAGCTATTACTTTAATAAAGCTATGTACTATTTACTTTCCAAGTGCTTATCCTTTTTAGTGACACAGCTGTATTATTTCATTTTGACATCCGCCTTTGAGATCCGAGGTCTATATAAGGACTCTCATTTTTAACTCAAGGCAGAAGAAGTTTTAGAATAGAATCTAGAGAGAGAAAGACTTTGAGTCTTCCTATAGTGTCTCTCATCTGTATCTTTTATTCAATAAAATTCTTGTTTGAGTTTTTTTCGTTCTCTTTCTCCTGGTGTTCATTCTTTTTTTCCCGGTTTTCAAACTTGAACGTATATCGAAGGTAGGAACTTGAAGAGGAAGATCTTCGGGATCTATGTCTTCTTGAAATGCTAGAAGCTACTGGTTTCTCTAACAGCCTACAAACTTCACGTATGTTCATGCTTTGCTAGTTAAGCTTTGTAAACTCTGTCTAAGGAGTGTGGTACTTAAGTAGACCATTGTGTCTCTCCATACTTTCCTGGGAGTTTACTTTGTTTGAAATGCAAACAGATTTTTAGATTGCCCGATCAACACCCAAATTAAACCATGAGAGACAAAATGTATACAATTCGAGACTCAATATTCAAAACCCATGCACAATACCATACATGCTTGCAACATACTACAAAATCGAAGTTAAACAACACACAAAATCAAGGTTCAAGTGAAAAAAACCTACCGGGGAGCGAATGAACAGCCGAGTCGGTGAGGGAGTGAAGAAGGACGCCACCGGTGAGTGAAAAAGGACCCATGCCATTGCCGCCAGTGAGGGAGTAAAGAAGATCGCTGCCACCAATGAGGAGTGAAGGAGGGAGTAAAGAAGGAAGGATCCGGTTTGGTGTGGAAATGAGAGTGTGGGAGGGAGGGAAAAGAAAATGAGGGTGGAAGGAAGAAAGAAAATAAAAGTAAGGGCTCAGTTCTCGATGATCCGACTTTCCAAAAGTAGTGGACAATTGCGTATAAAATCGAGAAGAAGATGAAAAGTTGAGTCTCGAACCGTTGCGTATAAAATCGAGAAGAAGATGAAAAGTTAAGTCTCAATTCTCGATTTAAGTATTGAAAAACAAAGGGTAATTGCGTAATTTTCCATTTCAAAACAATTTTTATTACCCAAAAATGTTAAAAAATCAATTGGGATATAGGATGAAATTGGATCAACCCATTTGGGTAGAAATGAAATATTTATAGAAGTGGGTAAAATTGAAATTGGATCAACCAATTTGGATATATTTGGGAATTAATTGGAAAAATAAATACAAGAGTCAAGCGAAATCAAATCTATCATAAATGGGAGAACTTGATTCTTCCACACTATCGAATACGAGAGGAATTAGACTCTCATTTTCAAAAACATTAGAATCACCTTTAGAAATGGTTATCTTTACCTCATCACCATCTTAAAAAAAAAAAAGAACCAACATATAGTTTGTAACTATTAAAAAACAACAATTTATATAAATTTTAAATGAATAAGAATAAAAGCCCACAAAGCCAATATTTCACGCAGGCAGGATCAGCAGTTTATTGCATGCAAAATAAGTTAAGAACAGAATAAAAAAAAGCCCAGAAACGGTAGAAAATTAATCCCCAAGAAAAAAGTTACTTTCGTGAAGAAAAACCAACACAGAGCTTACAAAATCCCAAAAAAGGGAAAATTCTAGTAACCAAAGAAAGAACACCCAATAGAGGGAGATAAGAGAGAATAGGACTTGTGGTAATATGGGGGAGAAAATGCCACGAGGGAGGAAGAAGGAGGGAATTCATTTCTTCTACATTAATTTCCTGAGTACCTTTTTCACTAGCCATGATTTTTCCTACAATTATATATTATATAAACAACCATTAATTTAAATAATGTAAAGAGAATATCAAAAATATAATCAAACATATATATGGAACAAATGTATACATACTAATCTCATCATTTTACATATATGCATACTGACAAACATACATATTTAAATGTGTGTGTGACACTGCTTATTCAATATCAGTAAAATAAGTTATGCTAATTTTGGGGCTTCGTTTCTTCAGTTATCAAGTAGCAAAAAAGTTTAAGAAAAGAAAATTGGAGAAATGGAGAAACAAACCTTTAGACACTAAACTTTGTTGAGATGAAACAGGTGTAGAAACAGTAAAAATAGTCACCAAAGGAAGAAATCAATAGTGCAGAATTTTCCTTAAAATGCCTCCTTGTCCAGAACTTTAAACAAGTGGAATTGAAAATATATCAGATATTTCAATGATGCAAGAAAGAAAGCTTAAAATAGTTCAACATCTTTCTATAAACACATGATACAAAAAGAAAGCTTGTTGCATGCATTTCTAAACAGGAGAAACCAACCGCTGGTTATGTTCAGTTCACATAGTGGTAAATAAGACAACTTCAAATGCACTTTGTCATGTTGATTGAATTTCCTTTCAGCACATTTAGCATTCTTTATTGGTGCAAATCTGTTCAGTTTTATACCCTCCAACTTTGGGGACTGGAATGGTTTGGCTGCAGATATGTAGGACTAAATACTGGAGGTAATTGGTATTGGAATGGTTTGGCTGCAGTTTTATGTATAGCTATTCTGATGATTAAGAGAATGTAAAATATTTTCTTTCCACCATCTCAACACAGTTTAGGACAAAAGAATTCAAACTAAAATACAAATCAAGCAGGTCTCTGAATAACACTACTAAAAATTTTGTCTTTGCAACATAAAACCCCTCATTTTGTGAATCTTAAGGTAACACCAAGAAAGATCAAATTCCCATGGTATCTGTTGGGCCACATAGCACTTAAATCAGTAAACTAGAACAAAAGCTGCGGGCAGACTATACTAACATTAAAACAACAAGCACGACTCCTTTACTAGAGATGGGTCTATCTAGGCTTATATTGAAGAACACGGACATGGAAGCATGCCTTGCCTGCCAAATATGACACTTAATTTCAGTGTATGTAATATCGAATCAAATAGAAAATCCAAAGCAGCAACAAAATTTATTATACCCAATCCATCATGCAGTAGAATAACAAAAACCCACCAAATTAAGAGCTTTTAGAATTGTAACAATCCTCTCTTTTAGAATTGTAACAACCCGACAGAGACGCTCATACAGAGGTTGGAGATGGCGGAGAGTCGGAGTTGAAGTGATACAGAAACCCGCTTCTTTTCTCTTTTCTTCTTCTTCTGCGGGAAGGTGATGGCCCCAGGGGCGACCCGCCGGGAGCCCTTGACCCAAAGGACCGGGCCAAAAGGCCCCATTTTCAAATCAGGGCTAAAAAATGAATTGCCCATAATTTTAATTTTTTAAATACGGGGCCGGTCAGGGCCTACTGGCCAAGTCCCTTTAGAGACCTACAGATGAATGTTTTTTATCTTGATTTTGAAGTCCATTGCGTGCATTTGGGCTATTTTCAAAAGTTCACAATTTCTGAGAATGTATATAGACGTTACTTTTTTTGGTTTAAGTGCTTTGTTTTAATTTAAATCTCTTAATTGAATCAATTTAATTATTTTATTTTTTAAAAATAATCAATTTAATTATTGAACTCATAATTGAATCAATTTAATCATTTTAATTTGTTAAAATGATCTGGATAATTAATCATATTAATCATTTCAGAAAGTAAAATAATTAAATTGATTCAATTAGAGGTTTAATAATTAAATTAATCATTAGAATTTTGATGGAAAAAAAAAAAGGCAAATTTAATGACCAATACTTAAACCTTACTTTTTTAATCCAACTTTTCAGAAATTTGAGAACTCAATCCGTAAATCTGTCTTCTTTTTTTTTTTTCCAGAATTTTTGAGAAACTACTCCCACCTGTTTTGTGGTTTCATCTGAGTTCGGTTCCACTTTGCACTTTAAGGAGAACAGGCATGAAACCCTGTCTAGTGCAAAAACAAATTTTATTCCTTGATATTACTGTGAAGAACTTGCTATCCTCTTCTCTTCTAGATACCATCTAAAAGCTAAAACATCATCGATTCTTCTTCTCCTAATTCTGTGAAGGCCAAACACATTAATTGGATGGAAATATAAAAGGGTTGATTGAAGTCTACAATCCACCCAAAGGCTTGTTCTAAAGGTTGGATTAGCAGCATATTTCTTGGCGAATCTCATACAAGATTATGAAAGAATAATAGTGTCCCTCTTTACCTTGGATTGAAAGGAAAGCCTGGCTATTCAGAATTTGTGGGTTGCGGCCCCAATTAGACAGCCCTGAACAATCTCATAAACTTTAGAAAATCTCACTTTCAAGCCTTGTTTATTTGAATGCAATGATAGTTGCAGAAAGACCAACTCTTTCTTCGAGATCTTCAGGGCCAAAAATCTCATTCTTCCCTTCTTTTTGGAGCTACGCAAAAGAAAGAGTGGAAAGGATATTTTTGGTGGAGGAAATTGAGATCTTTGGCAAGCGATGGCTGCCGCAGTATTTAGGGTTAGACTTTTAGGTAAAATTGTAAATATTACTAACAATAAGGATATTTATGTAATTTTACACTTCTACGAAGCTTTTGAAAAATTAAACCAAGGATAACTATTCAATTAAATATCCAACTTTTAAACACGGAAAAATATTCATTTCAAAACTTTAAAGTTAAAAAGTTAAAAATTGAGTTTCTATCTAAATGGACCCGAAGGTTTCTTTTTCCCTAAAGTCACCTAAAAATGTGATATTGACAGAGACCAAAACTATCTCCAAAACACTGAGTCAATAATTAGTTTTAAGGGCTTTTAGCACATTTAATCTCATGTGTTTAAATCAAATTATAATATGATTCCATAATTTTTTTTTTCTAATTATTATGATCCTTTAAAATATTATGGACAACCTTTTTTATCTCAAGTACCATTTTCTGGTAAAACACTTGTCGGAATCAGAGACATTACTGGCATGTGATAATTTTTTAGGGCTAAAATTGTCAATTTCATCCTTGTTACTCAAAATCCAACCAACCCTAAGGGTTATGAATGAATTTGATTCATCTGGTTAATTTATTTGGATTTGTTAATTCAAATTCATTTAAAATTCTTTTCTTTTCTTTTTTATGGAAAAACATGGACTCATTAGATTTTGAGTCGAAATGATGGAATTGATAATTTTGAACCTAAAAAATTATCCTATGCTAGTAACATGACTGGTTCTGATAATTATTTTATCAAAAAATAGTAGTTGGGATAAAAAAGACTGCTTATAATATATTAAGGGACTATAATGATTGGAAAAAAAAATCTGTATGATCATATTATAGTTTGGCCCGATCATGTAGAACCAAATGAACTAAAAATCCTTAATTTTAATGATAATTAAAAATTATTTTAATGATGATAATAATAATGCTCATAAATATTTTATAGACAATTAATCAATATCATTTATGAATTAAAAAAAAAACTATTTAAGGGCTTTTATTCAAACTAGAGTAATATCCGTGTCAGTAGCAATTGTTTTAGTAAAGTTCAAAAATAATAATAAAATTAAAAATAAAGGTATAATTGAGGAAAAAAATTGATATATCACCCATTCAAGTTAATATTTTCTAAATTATTTTATAAATATTTTAAGGTATTTTCCAAAATTAAATTATTATGGGATTATATTATATTTTTAATTATTTCACTTCAAAATTTTCTTAATTTTAAACATAAAATTTTTATTTTTTATGATTAAAAATAAAAAACAAATATTTAATTTTGCTAGAAATATATATATATATTTATATATATATTATGGAAATCTTTTTATAAGATATCAAATTTATATTCTTTTTCTAAAAATAAATCTTTCATTATTCTTTTTCTAAAGTCTTTCCTTTGCTTAGAAAAAAGAAGAAGAAGAAAAGGGTAAAGCAAAAGAAAAAAGAAAAAGAGAGAAATAGAGAAAATGTTTGTGTTCAAAAGAATACCCTTCTATTAGATCAAAAACTGCCAACTCTCTCTCAAATTCCTCTTGATTCCCCCTCCCGTTAGTTAGTAAGTTTCCTTTTGTTTCTTTCGCATTTCCTTTTTCTCATTTGTTCTTATTTATTTATTTTAGGAAAAATTCTCTATTTAGTCCTATAATAATTTTTTTTTACTATATAAGTCTAAAAACGACAAATCAGGGAAATCTCATTAAGGGAAAAATTTGAGAAAACGAAAATTAATCTACCATTTTCAAGCCTCAACACCCCCTTGCAACTAAAGGTATCAGGTTACCCTGAGAATCGCCATCCACATTCACCACCAAATTGTCAGCGTCAATATAATCCATACTATGAATTTTACTAATTAACCTAATCCTTCTCGTGGCTTACACAACAACTAGATTCAAATTTCCACGAGCTGAGGCCAGGTGGAAAATCTCATTTCTAATAGACACCCTTAAATAATCAAGTGAGCAAACCTTGTTATCATAAAGACTTAATAGAAGCTACACACACCATGCCTAGAAGTACAAAGTATACACATGAAACAAGATTGGAAGCATGTGGGCAACTCCATTCGAAGCCAAAGCTGGGACAGGACCCCGCCAAGTAAAACCAATAGCAAATGTTCCAAATCCTCTTTTATTGGTATAGATAGAGTGTCAATAATAGTTTGAAATCTAATAATTAATTCTAAATGCATCCTTATTAAAACAAAAAAAACAAAAAAGACAATTGGCAAAGCCTCATGAAGAAATAGTAGAACAATTGCCAATAATTTTTCAAAGAACCCAATAAAAAAGGAAACTTCCAGCTAAAAAATGTAAAGGTACTATATGAAATTGCTTCTGCCACTCCTTATCCAAACCAGAAGCTTTCTTCAATTTCTCAGTTTTATCGTAAGCTTCATCCATCATCATCGGATCAGAATCTGAAACTAAAGAAAAATCTATTTGCCATTGAGAAATTATATGATTAAACAAGTACAATATTTGCACTATCACATTCTCTCATCAAACACAAACTATAGAATTGATAATTCCAAGATGAATGATTAAAAGTATATGAATCACCAACACCTCAAGTTAGGAATCAGTGCGCTTAATTGAATTTCAAGTTAGAAAACACATAAGCAAATTATTCATAGTCACACATAAAACAAAGACATTGCATAGAAAGAAATAACACATGTTGCTTCAAAGCCTAGTTCATATATCAAAAGCACTACAACACATTACCAAATTTCCATCTGATAGTAATAGCCCAAAAGATCTAGATTATGCATTCCTATGACTCTTCTTATGCAATTTGAAATTCACTACCGTAGCATGACCTAAAATATAGGTAGCCACTACAATCTCATCATCCAAGCCTCAAAATTCGAAGTAGAAACATTCACCTTTTTCTAATCGTTGGAATCAAATGGGAACCTTGTCTAGAATTGCTAATTGTGGATGGTGTATCCCATTCGAACAATTGCATTTATCCTAAATTATATATGACATCAATAATAATAATAATTAAATATCAATATATGCATATTAATACCTTAGTGAAGTTTAAATTCTTCAGATTTGGTGTTTTTCTCAAAAATTGAAATAGAGTGTTCCATTGAATGCAGGGGTCAATGCATTGTCCTAGGCCGATAGATAAGCAAACAGGCAACCATGAGGCTATTGCCCAACCCAAGGATGGTGCTAACATCTAAGTGCAAGAAGAATGTTTTAGGGGAAGAACAAGAAATCCCTAATCCACAAGACATGTCTAAGAAAGAATAGATTCAATTCAAAAAAAAAAGAAAAAGAAGGAGGACGAGGATAGCAAGACCAAGGCACCAAGGGGTGGTGGGAGCACTATCAAGAATGCCAATGGGGTTCCCCCATGTATATAGCCACTCAGAATATTAAGAGGTTAAACCTATCCTCGAAATAACAAAGTGTGAAAAACTTATGTTAAAGCAAAAGTTAGATGTGATGGCAGTTTTGGAGACTAAGTTGAGGCTCAGCACTAGTCTACCATCTCCATCTAAATAGGGAAAAAATTTGAGAAAACAAAAATTAATCTATCATCTCCAAACCTCAACACCCCCTTACAGTTGAAGGTCCCGGGTTACCCCAAGAATCACCATCCATATTCACCACCAGATTGTCACGGTTAATATAATCCTTCCATTTTATGAATTTCACTAATTAACCTGATCCTTCTCGCGGCCTGCCCAGCAACCAGATTCAAATTTCCATGAGTTGAGGCCAAGTGGAAAATCTCATTCTAAATAGGCATCCTTAAATAATCAAGCAATGTTATCATAAAGACTTAATACAAGCTGCATGCACCACACCTAGAGGTACAAAGTAACACATGAAACAAGATTTGAAGCATGCAAGCAACACCATTTGAAGCCAAAGCTGGGACAGGACCTTGTCAAGCAATGAACCAATAGCAGATGTTCCAAATCCTCTAAAAATATTATCTTAACTATATAGAAAGAGTTCTAATAATAGTTTGAAATCTAGTAATTAATTCTAAATGCTTCTTTATTAAAAAAAAAAAACAAAAAAGACAATTGGCAAAGCCACAAAAAGAAAAAATAGAACAATTTTTCAAAGGACACAATAAAAAATGAAACTTGCGGCTAAAGAATGTAAAGTTACTGTATGAAATTGCTTCTGCCATGCCCTATCCAAACTAGAAGCTTTCTCCAATTTCTTAGTTTTATCGCAATCTTCATCCATCATCATCGGATCAAAATATGAAACTAAAGAAAAATCCATTTGCCATTGAGAAATTACATGATTAAAGAAGTACAATATTTGTACAATCACATCCTCCCGACCTTCCATGTTGGGCCGAAGGTCGTTCCTTGTTTCTAAAGGTAGGGGTTGATTTGGTTGCATGCAATCCCCTTGATCTTGAGGTAGTTGTGTTTCCCTTTGAGATGGGCTAAGACTACGCCGCATCAATATATAATCTCTTTTGCCCGAGATTCCTTCCAAGGCTACCACCATGCTTTCAAAAAGGTCGACCGAAACAGACACCCTACTTCCCCGTGATCTCTGTGGCTTGGGGTTATTGGTATTGTCATTTTGGTTGGGGTGTCTCTGTCCTCCCCTTTCCTACTAGGGTGGATGGTCCATCAAGACTCTTCGGGATGGTCCGGACCGTGATGGTCTCGACTGTTCTTGCTTTTTGACCTACAACCTATTATTGTTATCTTCCCTTGGGATTGGGTCTTCAGGAACTACTTCTCTAGTGCGCAATTGTGTTCTACCAAGTGGTCTACCACTTCGTGGTGGCTGCACATGCATTAGTTTCAAGTTATCACAATTCTTGTATTTTTTTTTTTTTTTTGTATGGAAGAAAGCTAGGCTTGGAATGTTCTTCCCACAAATGGAG
The DNA here is from genome assembly GCA_028571225.1 of Parsonsia alboflavescens. Classification (NCBI taxonomy): domain Eukaryota; kingdom Viridiplantae; phylum Streptophyta; class Magnoliopsida; order Gentianales; family Apocynaceae; genus Parsonsia; species Parsonsia alboflavescens. The sequence goes on from JAOXNR010000013.1 coordinate 2,784,328, forward strand.
CCTGAAATCACAACCAGAAATGGAAAAATTAGATCATCGGAGTGTGCCGTCACCCTAAGGATAACTTCAATGCCTAAGTCAGCATTCCGAGTAATTAATCTTTGTGTAAATTAGCTCAATATGTCCATGAATAGTGTGTGATTCGATCATATATAATCGAATAATAAGTTACCTTGTTGGTAGTGACTCTCGATTAAGTAAAACTAGGTAATTAGGATAATTGTGAGAACATATGCATCCAATTGCTTGTCGAATCATGGAGTTTCCCTAAGTTGGAATACCTTACCATGCATGTCTCTAGTCGAGAGCTACGAGCTCGTTAACTACCTTTAAATCAACTTTGCGGCCTTCCAGTGAACGCCAAAGGTCTCGACTATTCCTTTTAGAAGGTCATGATGAGTGATTATAGGTTCATAGTGTGTGTTAAATGTTACAGACATTTAATCGTGGTATAGAAGATATATGAGATGGATTGGAGCTCACCAGGTCGAAGGTCGTGGTCTGGTGAGACCTCTTCTAAGGTCATTTAAGGTCAGTGACCCGGAGGTCGGTGGGAAGGAAGATCGCTGCCCACCTTTCCTCTTAATTTACAATTCGAACATTTAGATATTTTGATAGGTTCTTGGATCCATTCGGGTCGGGTTATCCAGGTCATACCCGTTTATTCCATCAGTAATAAAGATAGGTTTTCTTACTTTATCTTTGAATTATTTTGCTAATACTTTACCCAGGATGAATCACTACCATACTTTTAAAACAGTATAAAAATATTTATCATTCAACCATTTTTTTCAAAATATCATATAAGTATTGTTTTGATAAACGTGTATTACATTAATAAATCTATATAATTTTGAAGTTTTTAGCTTCTATTTTTAATAAAATCTTTAATAATATTAGTGATAGAGTCCAATTTGACCTGATAAGTCAACCCGACTTACATCTAACCCAAGAACTCAAAAGGCTAAGCCATGTTAGTTCAAAAATCCAATGAAGGAGAAAATGATGCCTAATCATGATTCAGATTAGCCTAATTGATTTTCAATTAGAGAAAATCACGAAACAGATAGAAGTAAACTCCTATTTTTTTCAGTATAAAAAAAGCCAAGGTACACTTCTAAGTTAGGCATATCAATTCTACAATATCTTTTAAGATACTTTTCACGATTCTCTATATTGACTTAGGTATCAGAGAATTCTCCTAAGTTGCAGGCCTTAATCCAATAACAATGGTGGTTCAGGATACAATTTTGTCACAATCATTTTGTTGCCATATGTGGGAACCGTTTTTAATTATCCTTTGATCAAGGCTGCATAGAATGGTTCACAATTACTTCTGATGTAGCCAGAACTCTGCCGATGGGCTAGGTAAGATTCCAATTAGATCACCGTGTGAGCCGTTTAAGGAACTTGTAAGGAATAGAAATCTCATGGGAGGAGATATCTCCCAATATCTCTCTCCGATGTTAAAGTCACATATGAGAGAGAAAAGATAATTGTGGAAGAGAGAAAAAGAGAGAGGATGTGACATGATACTTGTTGTTATGATTGTGAACCCTTTTATAGACAATCGTATATAGAGTCTTTGTCTTTAATCAGATGTAAGATTGGTTTGGAACTCCTTATTGTATTTAAATTGATAATTCCCTATTCTATTATATATAAGAAAAGTATAAAATAAATAAGATTTATGTATTTATACACTACAAGCGTTCCCTAAAAAATTATAAAACAAATAATGAAAAAGGGATTAATACATTTATATACTATAAGCATTCCCTAAAAAATAAATAATGAAAAAAGGTTTAGCGTATTTATATATTATAAGCGTTCACTAGTAAATAATGAAAAAGAGATTGGTGTATTTACAAACTAACTTCTATTACAACATCTTGAATATTTTCAAGTTAAAAGGATGTTTGATATGAATATTAGTGTTCATGGCCACCGTCGGCAGCATCAAAATGCTTCGAGTTATATATAGCCCAAATTCCAATCTGGTCATTGAAAATTATTCGTAAAATCTCGTTCAACATCTTTGGAGAAAAGCCATATCTTGGTTCAAAACTCCTATGAGGAAACATTAGCCTTCACGGTATCAAATCTGTGGAATCTCAAGCAAGCTCCGGTGAGTCTCGACAATTAGACGCTTGGAAATTCATAGCCTTCGAACCATTGGTTACACGACCTCACAGGTTCACACAACCAATTGCCGATCAACATGTGATGACGCTACCTCCTGTTCTTGAGAGGAGACTTCCCAAAGAATTAAGAAGCCTTCGAAATTCAAATCTCATGGAGAATGGTAGCTCGGTAAGCATTACAGAATGTTGAGAATTTTGATTTATTCAAAGGAGACTCAACATGGGCTACGTTAAAATGGAAGCTTACTAAATGCTAGGCTCTCGATTACAACAGCCTATTCATTGCAACAAGTACAAAAAAAGGGCGTGTAGCTTGTTCCTCATTCCAAGATTATTCACTATTCCAAAAGGCTTATCTTGTTTTATAACAAAAAAAAATTGACCAACGAGAGAATTTAGTCAAAGAAATTTACTAAGGCATGGTTCAAGAAATCTTTCCCAAAAGTTGAGACAAAAAATTGACCAAACGGTGCATTTGGTTAAAGAAGCCTATTAAGGCATAATCCAAGAAACCTTTCTCAAAAGATGAGGTCCAAAAATTGATTAAAGAGAGAATTTGGTCAAAGAAACCAAACATGGCTTAAGAAACCTTTCTCAAAAGGTGAGACCTAAAAATTGATCAAAGGGAGACTCAAAAATTGGTAAAAAAAATTCACTAAGGCAAGGCCCAATATGATCTCAAAAAACCTATGGAAGGAGATAGGATGGAGTTCAATTTGACCAAATAAGTCAACCCAACTTACATCTAACCCAAGAACCTAAAAGGTTTAGCCATATTGGCCCAAAAATCCAATAAAGGAGAAGATGGTGCCATCCTAATTAATTTTCAATTAGAGAAAATCATGAAAGAGAGAAGCAAACTTCCATTTTTCTTTCCCCAATAAAAAGGACTAATGTACACTTTTAAGTCAAACTTATCAATTCTACAATATCTATATTTTTTCACTATTCTCTATACTGATTTAGGTACTGAAGAATTCTCCAATGAGATGTATCATAAAAAATCCAGAAGACAATGATTTTTTTTTTTCAACATTATTAATTATAATTAAAATTCATGTAAAATATTTGATTAACTTATGAGTTCTTAAAAAAAAATACATTCTTCAAATTTTATTACACAATGATAATTACTGGATTAATATTTATTTAAATGATATAATTAGTCATGGTTTAATATCTTCGCATCTTGCATCAAAATTGAAGGGGTATATATATATATATATATATAAATTCAGATGTTGTGTTTTTTATAATATAATGTTGACTTAAGGATGCTGTCATTAAAGAGGGGATTCGTTCTAGTAACTTTAATACTACATAATTTCTTTCCATCATGTAACGAGGAGGTGCAATTTTTCCTTTCTTTTCTTGAAACTGTACTTAAGAGTTTTCCTTTGTGACATGGTTCCTATGGTGCTTATTTACTTGACAAATCAAAACTCGAAGTTGAAGATAAACTTTGCTCCAATAGAACACTGAAACTATGACCACAAACTTCAATCCCTATGTTCTTGTTCCTCTCTAGATCCACCAACGAAGTATCAAACCTTGAAATGAAATATTTTCTTTAAAACAAGCCGTCTCTATATCTGAGATCTCAATTTTGATCAAGTAAAAGTATTTCTATGCAACCATTAGTTGACATTTGAGATTTGAAAACTCAGGACAAAAAGCAAACCACCATAAGAATCATCAAATGGGATTTACATATTAATACAAGTTACAACAATAGAATGAACACAGGCAGTCCCGGGATCAAGGGTCCATTTCTCAAGACCAGAATTTGTAGTCTTTAATTAGATATCCACCTTCCAACTTTGATCTTCTCTTCTCATTACCAAGGGTCCATTTCTCAAATGAGCATTCAACAAAATCATGGCAACCTCCATGGACAGAGATTGTCCGTTAATTTCCTTACCTTTTCATATATCCATTGATAACTGAGTAGATTCACTAATGATCGATAGATTGATTCCTGAATACAAGACATAGCAATTGATCTTTTTGTAAGGAGCTCACACTACATTGAATCAAAGTGCATACTTAGCATCATGCCTCTTGTCGAGTACTGAACAATAACAATTAGGCAATATAGAAGTTTTAAGATCTAACTTTAGATTGGATAAGAAGAAAACAAACAATACAACTGTGCCAGTTCCAATTAAAATTTTAAATGGAATTATTTCTTTAAAAATACATCCCCAAACTCCTTTAGTTTCCAGTCCATATCAATACCTCGACATGCAACTTATCCCAGGGAATACATCCTTTTGACAAGAAATTATTCAAATCCTGGAAATCTATGAATTTCAAATGACATTTAATATATTTCAAGGAATTAGCAGCCATGTGAACTTTCAAATCCGATAATTGATATTTTGATATAGAAATACCTCTCAACCAAAGGTTCATGTTGTGGACGAATTCTTAGGAAAGAAGACAAGAGACAATAATTTTGAATTTATCATTATTATTTTTATTAATTAGTTTTCTATTCACATTAATATTGTTATTTTTATTAGTTAGTTTCCTATTCCTATTGTTATTTTTAGGGAGTTAAAAATACAAAAAAAAAAAAAATCTTTTAAAGATTCTTCATTTTCTTTTAATTTTTTTTTAAAAATAATAAATCATGAGTCAAAATATTATTTAATAGTATTAATTTAAGTTAAATTATGACTTAAAAGTTTTGAATTTTTTAAGAATACACCAATATTAATTTGAACGTGTGACGAATGAGAAGTGACTTCGGTGTCTCATGTGGGGATCATGTCAGTTGCTCCTTTCGTTCGGAATTGAATGTTTATTTTGATTTATATAAATTTTAATAAAATTAGTTGACTTAGATTATTTTAAATTTAATCATATCAATTTTTTAATTTAATCAATTTTTGTAATAAAAAGTTCATTTTCAACACCTCAAAAATAAAAATGTTTACGTTCAATTTAGAATGGAGAGATTTCCTTTTAAAATCAAGTCAATCTTTACTATTTTCGTTGCCAAAAGAAAAAAAGGATAATCTTGAAAATAGATGAAATTGTAGAGCTAAGAAGGAAAAGAGGAAAAGATAGAAATGTTCGTAGCTGCACTCTCACTCTTCACTTTACTCCCTTCGCTTTCCTGTCCGAACGCAGTTTCCTTTCCACTATCTATTCTATCCGGTACTCTCCCTACCCTTTCTGTAACCCTTCTTCTTCCTCAGAACCTTCTCTCAATCTAAAGAGAAGAAGTGGAAAAAAACCTGCGGAAATTTCCAATTTTCTTTTGATTTTTGATTTTTATCTTTTTAAAGTTTCTGTTGGATAGTGAAAATGCCGGTGAACGTAGAATCGACTCCACCACCAAGGATCGGAAAGATCGGGCCGTACACGGTGTTCATTACTCCTCCGGCAACTCCCACAACTACTGATTCTGGACCGGTGTTCAATTCTCCCAAATCTGCGGTATCAAACTCACCCCCAAAAGCCACTCCGGCCGGTTTCTCTTCTTCTTCTCTTTCTCCTAGGACTCCGGTTAACGCTTCGGTCCAGTCTACTCCCCCTCCTCCTCCTGTTCAGGTTCCACCGTCGCAGTTTTATCCTACTAAACCTTCGGTGCAACCTCATTCTACATTCGGTTTCTTTTGGAATGCTGTAGCTAAAGTTCAGAACGGTACTTAGTCTAGCGCTTTTTTTTTTTTTACTGGATTTTTCATTCTTTTTATTTTCTAGCGTAAATCTACAATTAATGCTTGTCAATTTTCACATTTCCATTCACGCTTGTTCTTTTTTTTTTTCTTTTGTTTTTTTTGGATCTATTTTTTGTCCCTATTTACATTCTCTGCATTTGCTGAAGATACTGATCTTACGATACTGGAAACTTTTTAGCCCATGCGAGTTTGGATGAACATGTCGCATATTGGTTTGGACTAAATCAGTCAAAATATCAGTGGGCATTAGATGATTACTACGAAAGCAAGGGAACTGTAAGAACTCCCTCCTCTCCTTTACTTTTCCTACAGGTGTAGAATTTTTTCAGGATTTCTTTTATTGGATCATCGAATCTCCTCGTTTTCTGTCTGGGGTCTTTTAAATGGATATTGCTATTCTTGGAGCAATTAAATTGTTTCCATTTTGGTGTTTGGTGGAATATCGCTATTTTTGTTGGTAACTTGATACATTTAACCCATTAATTATTTGTAAAAGATATTTGTCATTCCACTCGGTGATGCAATACTTGCCTCCGTGGAAAAGATGAACTCTTTTTAGACAAGCTTGAAGTGGATATAACTTATTCTTGTAAGCAACCACTTGTGAACTCTGTTCCTTCTTATTCTCTGTTAGAATAAGGATGGCTCAGACTCCTAATAGCCATGCTCTGCAAATCTTTAAATGTTTCATATTTCATTCAAGAATCTGACTTTAGAGAGGGTGGGTGGGC
>JAOXNR010000013.1:2790994-2808521 GCA_028571225.1 Parsonsia alboflavescens
AGAGAGGGTGGGTGGGCGGGTGTTTGTCAGCAACAGATTCTGTTCATAGAGTGAACTCTAAAGGGAAGAACCCAGCTAATTTTTGTAAACACTCTCAAGTAGTCTTGTTTCTCTTTCTCATAAGTATATGTGGATGTCTCACAAGCTTGCAGGATCTTTACCAATTTTCTTTCACACTCTTGGCATCTGGAGGTGTGAAGATAGGTTTCATAATTAGCCTAGGGGTTGAAGGAAGAGATAACAGATGCTGCTTTAATATATTACAAATTTTGAACATAATATATTTTCTTTGAATTTGCGCAAAACTATACAGGTTGCTGTTGATACTACTTTCTAGGAACAGAATAACTCGTTTTTCTACATACCAATCCCACAAAGATAGTCAGTTTCATTTTTTCTGATTGTTTAAGAAACTTTAGTTAATTTAATTATTGTTAATGGTAATTTTACATGTATACTATACTTCATATCATTTAATGTATTGTCTAGATTGGAAAAGTCCAACCTTTAATGAATTGTATTAGAATATTAAAAAGAAAATATCATATAATTTCCAGGTGATCGTTCAAGAATGGGTAGAAAGAATTATTTGGATTTTTTAATAAGGTTAATATGGTCTCCTACCTCTCCTTAACAAATAAATTGGACTATAATTTGGGATAAGAAAAAAAAGCAAAAGGAAATATGGACTATATTTGTGATGGAGGTATATATATATATATATATATATATTGCTTTTCCAAAATTTCCCCTTTCCCCTACGAAAGAAATAAAAGTGGAATTCAGTGCAAAAGTACGTTCCCTGATTTTCCTTGGTTTGATGAAGGATTGTTAGGGTGTGAATTGCAATTCAGACAAAGGTGGCTGGGTTTTAGTACTAACAAATAGTTTATCCTACACAAGTGAGTTTGAAGTGATACATTTGGAAGCATTGCTAAAATAATACTTCCATGAAAGAAGGTGGATGGAGTGAAACTAAATAGAATGGACATTAATTTTTGTCTTAGTATGTTTGCTTATAAATAACAGAGACTATGAGATTATATTCATTTGCTGCCCTACCCAGTCCTTTACCTCTACGTATTAGACCATGTCTGGAAGAGTGGCTTCAGTTATCTCAGTAATTTTATCAATATGCACATCAAATCATTTATCTGTTGATCCTGCCATTTCTTTTATGATAATGTTTTTAGAACGATGTTGGCCTTTCCATTTCCTCTTTTCACTATTCACGAAAGAAGCTAAATAAGGTTCATCCAGAATGCTACAACCTGCAGCGTTGGACGTTTTTGACACCTAGTGTCATTGCAAAATAAAGATAAATCAATAATGCTTGTTATTTGTGTGAGTTTGTACACAGTTTCTTACAAGAACTTCTATTATTTCTTTCACTAGTACAGTAGCTAATATAATTAATCCTGCATACTTCAAATCTCAAGCAGAATTTCCTATAATTCTATCTATCAGAAAGTTTAGGATTGTCTCGGTTATAAATATGCCAATGCATTATATTCCCCATGTCCTATTTCCTAAATTAATTAAATTTTTATGAAGAAATTGGATAAAAATAAACTATCAAAATCCTCTCTCAAAATTTGCTCATCAAAATAAGATGTTCAGTTCTGGACATGGGGAGTGTCATGTAAATAAAATATCAAGTTACGGAAACCACAATTTTGTATTATGGCTGAAATTTTTATTCACTTTGTGAAATTTGCACTGCAGAATCCAGCAGATGTGAAAGCTAATGGTCTATCTGGCAAAGTGCAAAACAGAGTGCAGAACGTATAACACCTTAATTGAACTGGTACGAGCAAATCTAATCTACTGTATGTCTTGCTTTTCTACTCGTGTTCTCTGGTTGGCTGATTTTCTGACCTCTGTTCAGGGTTGGGTTTATTTCAAGCCCTCTTAACACCTCTGCACAGCTTCTTTTGGAGATTCAAGATATTAATAACAGAATTTTGAGTTAAATGCTTTGAGGGTCTATCTGAAATGCAGTCAAATTTGGTTGTACCAGATGCTGTTGTGTTATAGCTGCTGATGGCATGGAACCTAAGTCTGGTTCCTTAAAAATCTTTTATAGTCTATCTATGTTGTTGTTCTAATCCTATTCTTCCCCAGTGAGTAGTAGTGATGATCTGCTCTTATATGTTTTTGTACTTTTATACTTGTACCTTTAAAGTGGTGCAACAGCAACCAGGCTTCCAAAAGTTATGTTAATTATTGTGGCTGGTTTTGCTAGTTTCTTGGCATTTGAACTTTCAAGAAGTCGTTGTAAAATGATTAGCTTTAGTTTTCTTTTCAAATGCATCCTAATACCATAAAACCATGATCAGTTTTCAAATCCTGGGCACTCTTTTTCCGTCCGTGGAATGGACAAATAGTGGGCTGTGAATTACTTCCCCTTGTCTCAAATTATCACTTTGTGATTCCTAATTACAAATTATTGCTGGTAGTTTAGTTTATTTTAATGGATATTTTATTCACTTTTTTTTTTCAATATTATGAAAAAAGGTTTTTCATAAAATCTTTTTTCATAATGTTCTTCTCTTTTGGGAAAAAAATTTTTATAATTAATGATAAAAATGATCATAAATGGCTTATTATTAAAGATAAAGAAAGTATCAGATGCAGGGTGCTTCAATTAAGTAGTCAACAGAAATACAACAAACTGAACATAGATTTCCAAGAACATTGTATGAATCAAGCTAAACCAGACAAGCTTTACTTGCACGGGATTTAGTACCTTGTGGAATCTGTCACGGTCGCCCTCAATTGATCTTTCCTGCAACACGTTGTCCAATTAACGGATTGCTACGGAATGGCGTGAGGCAATTTTTACGTTTTTAGAAGCTCTTTCAGCAAATTAAGGAAAGATCTAGATCTTTTCTTATACGTATCACTTTCTTTATGTTACATTAATAATATTAATAAAAATTTTATTTATAACATTTAATTTTTATTTTGATATAATTTGATATTATAATATAATTTTATTTTGATATAATTTGATATTAAAATTTAAAAGATTAGGAGAATTTAAACTTTTTTAAGAATACGTGTTAAATTTATATAAATATAATAAAAAATGATATACAATTATATATTAAAAGATTTTGAACCTTTAAACGAGGCTTATCATTCTCAAAGAAATGTACATTTCTCAACTGTTTAGTCTCTATTCTTTCCCTATAAAAAAAAAAACAAGAAGAAGAAATCATTTCCTGTAACAAAAGATCGTGTAATAGTAACATTTTCAAATTCAACGTGATCTCTGAAATTTAAAACTCTATTAATATAAAAAAAAAAAAAAAAGGGGCAAAATAATAGCCATATAGAGTTAGAGCGTTCGAAACACTCCTCATTTAGCCATATACAGAGTTCAACTTCTGAGAAGTGAAGTGACTAGAGAGGAAGCATTCTAAAAACTGGAGAGGCTGCCTCTGAGGCTATAATCAATCCCACGTTTCCCATGCGGCACATGCAAGCAGGACACACTTATTTCTTCTCAACATTTCGATTATTTAGAAGGATTTTGATGATATTTAAATTCGAGATATATAATTTACATTCTTATCATTTCAAATATTAGGTATTTCGAAAGCACATATTCCTTCTATCCTTGATTATAAGATATTTACTATGATTTTTTTATCTTATTATTGGTAATTTTCCATTATCAATGTACTATTCTTTTCAATACAATTCTGTTCTTTCTTTTCATAAAATATATATATATATATATTATTCTCAAAATTATGTCCCAATAAAGATATTTTGATATAAAATAAAAAATTTTAATAAAATAACTACCAACGACCGAACCAAAGGGTAAATAAATACTAACTCATGGTAATACCATACTATAGCTCTACGGACTGGACAAGCAGTAGAAAGTCCTGTCTTGGCGGAAGAAAGAAAGTCCAGATGCATAATTTGGCGTTGCCTCCCAGCGTTGCTCATTCCCACGCACACACGGGCTTATTCCCAATTTCCATAATCCAGCTGACCCTCTGCGGCCAGCGTGGCATCAAAAGTGCAAAAAGATCAGACCTTTTATTTGCCTTTCCCGTGAAAATAAAAATACAAAATGAAAAAACCCGTAATGCCCAGATATTTCATAAACCACCCCTTTATCAGATAAAGTACAACCCCACCGCCACAACGTACAACCTTTATCTTCCCCATAGAGTCGTAGACACCGTAGATCTTTTTCCCTAAAACCCTTGCCCAAGGAGACAGTGCCATGGCATCACGCACCCATCTATCACCACATTCCTAACCCAGCCTTAAATTTTCTTTTCTTTCTCAAATCTTCGACCCCCATAGAGGGAGACCTCTTCTTGTTAACTGGACTAGATCGGGCTCTTGCTAATTTACCAAACTTCGTCTACCACTCATTTTCTTCAACACTAGCCTCTTCCGGAAACCAAGAAAACAACCCTAAAAATCACTCCAAACTCCTCCAACTAGATTCTACTGTACTTGTTGCCTTTCTTTGCCCTTATAAAGCTTTCAATTGCTTGGTTTTAGGTGGTTTTACGGTTTAATAGCAGTCTTTGATTGTTATTATGGGGTGAAGAGTCGGGATGATGATGGAGTGGGATAGTAATTCTGATCCGAGTGGAGATGAAATTGAAGAGGAGGAAGATGAAGAACTAGAATTGGGTTCAGGGTTTTTGTTTCGTAGTGGAGGCGCTGGAAATGGGAGTGCCCCTTTGCCTTTTCCTGTCGACTCCTTGCTGCAGCCTGCGCCTTGTGGGTTCGTGGTTACTGACGCTCTGGAGCCTGACCATCCAATTATTTATGTCAATTCTGTCTTCGAGATTGTCACTGGTTATCGGGCAGAGGAGGTCCTGGGTCGTAATTGGTTAGTTCCCTGTTTTTTCCAGGTCTTTAAATTCCGCTTGCCATTTTTACTTTTCTCATGGGATTTTTATTTCTTTTCATGAAATTCTTTTGAATACATTTTTCTATTATGAATGCATAATATTTTTATTTTTTCCAGTCTTTCACTCCATTTAACATTCTCTTTCAATTATTGTAAATATTCTTGGTATAAATGAAGAGATTAGGATTTTTTAGGCATAATATTCTTAATCTACTTGTATCCTGGAAGGATAGAGTAATTTTTTTTGCTTGGTATGCTGAAATTTTGATGCTTAAATAACCGTTACATGTTTCTAGGTATGCTTCAGAATCGAGGGTATAAAAGATGATTCTTTTATCTACCAGGGGTTTTCATAGGGGATTAGCTTTCTTTATCTCAATTCCTTTGTGTTTCTAACTTTGTTATTTGTGGGATCTTGTTATTGAAATTTACCCTCACCAAAACTTAAAGATAAGTTTGTGGGTAATTTTTTTTTTTTTTTTTTGTTTGAATGATTTGACTAAAGGACCACCCATTAATTGGATATTCCAATTTCTAGTGCTTTGATGGTTTTGTTTGAAGAAGCCAGAATAAATGGATTTGCAGTTATTTGATATAGTCATGCAATGCTTTGTTTTTAGTTTTTACACTCAACAATGTAGAATAGCAAAAGGAGAAGGCTTTGATAAATATAGCTTACCATGGATGGTGAAAGGAATAGACAATAACTAATGAATTTTAAATACATGTTGAAGTGTAGTCTGACATGAACTAGGGCAGGCCCTTTTCTTTTTCCCTTGTTTAGGAGGCGTTTTTGGGTGGATTAGGCGCCTTTTGTTTACATTCTGGAATCACAATGAATAACTTACATTATTGGAATCATTAGCAAAAGTAGCTGTCAGCTAGTAATAGTTTAATAATATTGCATCAGACTGAGTTCTGAACACACTGTAGAAACTCGAAAGAATGATTTATACACAAGTTTTGTCAGAATATAAAATGATATTTTGAAAAATGGAAAGGGAGAAGAGGGCACCTTATAGATAAGTTAAGACAGTTCAAATTGTATAATCATAAGAACTTAATACCAAAAGGAAAAGTCACTCAGAAGAACCCCTAATTTGAATGTGTAATCAATAATAAGTAAAGCACTAAAAAATGGAAGAAAAGTGATATGTCATTTGAAATTTCCTTGTTGGTTACTACAGTACAAATCTGTGATCTATTCATGACATTGATTTTTGGTTGGAAGGGTCATGACAACTAGAATCCTAGATGAAAAGATGAGAAAATTTTCAAGGGGAAAAATTTTCTAGACTCCACACTTCCCCAACCCCCAAACCACAAATAAATAAATTTGCTGATCTTCATTTTTGATGATGATCAGGTAATGGGTATTGCTCATTTGAGGCTAGCTTGTGTAATGCTTTCACATTTTCCAATAAAAAAGTTAGATTGATGTGTCGTGGGCATAGTTGTTAAAAAAATGCATGGCGGATGGTGGTGGCGGTTTCTGAGAAAAATGCCATGGAATATCCCAGGTGTTACAGTTCTCTCATGGCAGCGCCATGGAGGTATGGCGGCTCTGGATCTGTTAAAACCCTAAAATACCTTTCTTAAAATATCATGGGTATATTATTGTTAGGGTTATTTGAGTAATTTGATAGTAAAAAACCTCTTGAAACCCTAAGAATATGTCATAAAGAATCAAAATTGATCTGTTTCTTCCCCAAAGCAGCGTCTCTTCCTCAGGGCAGTGGCATTAGTTTTTTCTTCTTTTTTTTTCCTCCTTCTTCAGTTCTTTGGTTCGACACTCCTTTTGCTGCATCTTAGATTTTTTTTCCCCTTCTGAATTTTATTGGCCAAATATTCTTGCATGTTGATCTCAGATGATCTTTTCCTGACCTAGCTTTTACTTCTGGAACAGGATTTTCCTTTTTTTTCCCAAATTTTCTGCAGTTCTGGACATTGTAAACTATCTGAATTTTTAATCTTATAACTTATTTAATTTGATCTTAGTTTAAAATATTAAGACTTATTTATTCATCTTAATTTAATCATTTTTAATCTTCGTAAGTATACCTATTTGTCATTTTATACGAATTATGTATTAGTTTTATTAGAATTATTATAATGTTATTATTTTTTATTGACTTCCACTCATCTGCCATTTTCGCCATCCGCTATCTGCCATTTGCCATTTCGGTTTTTAAGCCTTCTGTCGTGGACTGCCATCCACTTTTGACAACCGTAGTTTGTAGGATATGTGGTCAATATTTGTTTTATTTTATTTTTTAAAAATCTTTCTTCACTAGAAAATGCTTTTTATTGCCAAGTGTCTGTGCAAACTGTATGACTTGATAGCTGTCTCAAATTGATCAAGGAAAATTCCACATTTATCTGGATCTGATTTTGCCACTTGAAATTGATTTGTCGAAATCCCAGATTTTTTCTCCACCTTGCTCCGTCAAGTTTTCTAATATGAACGTATTTTTCTTAGAAGGTCCCACAAATTACCTTCTAGATATTAAGAATCCTGCTGACTCATGAGTCTACTATTTATATCAACAACAAAGATGATGAAGTAATAACCTGCTCTATTGAGTTTTTATACTAACTTGAAAGCAAACATTCAATTTTTTCTGAAGGAAGTAAACAGCACTTTCCAGTGCCATTAATTTCTTCAATAACTTAAGAAATACTCAATCAGGGGAAAACAGGCTTTTGTCTTTCTCGACTCATGGCTTTTCTGGGCAATGAAGTATCTAGTAGTGTATTTCAAATCATAACTATAGGATGTTCCTATGTCTATAAAATGTTTCTATGAAACTGTCATCAGCTTGAAAGGAAGCAATTGTGACCATTAGGCAATACTTGAGTGAGGTTTTCCAGATCTCTGCTACTTACATTTGTGTCCTCTGTTAAATTTTTAGTTAAATTATGGTTTATAACTTTTTATGATGGCTAAAAGAAATTGGGAGTGTATTTTAGTGACAACAAAGAGCCAATGGCAATTGAGTGTTGAAAAGATTTCATTTGTCATTGAGATATTGGGTTTATTTTGACACCAACTGAGAAGATACTATGAGTTTAATTTCTTGATTGAACTTACACTTGCATAATAGAGTAACAAGCATATGTACTCCTACCAAGTTCAATGTATTGGGAGAGGTGTGTGGGTGGGAGGGGGAGCGGGGAGGGGGGGGTGACAAAAAAAAAACAAGGAATGAAATTTAATTTAGTGGTTTTTGGAGGGAGTGTATTGAAGTAAACTAAGGTAAACAATGGTGGCACGTTGTTTTATGTAAACTCATGCATTCTTCCATATGTTCAATGTTGTCTCTTTGCTCTCTTTATTATTTTTAACCATGCTGCAGAAAATACAACCTCTGCTGGATTTATTAGAATGTGATAAGAGACCACGGAATGGTTCTTTAAGTTTTCATTCATAAGGTTACACTCATGCATTCCTTTGTTAGTGTATTTTCTGCACGACAATCATTTCTATTAGGTCTGAAGTCAAGAAATTGAAAACCTTATGGTGGCATTTAATTTAGTGGTTTTTAGAGGTAGTGTATTGAAGTAAACTGACGGTGGCATGTTGTTTTATATAAACCTTTCCTATTTGTATCTAGCAGGTGCTAGTAAGGGCTCAGTTAGGCTATCTTCCATTCGTCCATATGTTCAATGTCGTCTCTTTGCTCTCTTTATTATTTTTAACCATGCTGCAGAAAATACAACCCCTGCTGGATTTATTAGAATGTGATAGAGACCACAGAATGGTTCTTTAAGTTTTCATTCATAAGGTTAAACTTATGCATTCCTTTGTTAGTGTATTTTCTGCACGACAATCATTCTATTAGGTCTTAAGTCATGAAATTGAAAACCTAGGTACTTTGGTTTACCTTTTTTTTCCTTTTATATAAAACTTCACTACTGTCACAATATAAAATCAATCTTCTTTTCCTAGTATACAGAATTTTTTATTTCTTAAGCAAGCTATTATGTACCAAAGGATTGTAGGAAAATAAAATAAGTGAAGGCACTGTTTCAACCTGAGCTTTACGGGAATTAGGGGAAAAAAGGGTACGTAAGAGTTTTTGTTTTTCGCCTCATATGTGGTAATGGGAGCACTATGGTTTGTTCAGGCGCAAATTGGATGTAACCTTGGATGCTGAGATATATATGTTGAGCTATTGAAAATGGATTATGCCTTGACAATGATTGAATGGCAAATTATGTTGGAATAATTATTGGCACTTGAGAGAGTTGTGCATTAAATAAAATTGTCGCATCCTTTGTCAAAATTCAAAATCTTTGTGTTTAGTTGACTTGAATAGAGATGAAATAAAGAATGATTAATGAATAAAATACTATTATACCCTTAGTTATTTTGTTGTCAAATTCAAATTCTTTTTAAACAATTTTAAAAACTTTTTAAATTATAATTTTAAATTTGAAGAATAGACATGTTAAGAAAAATCAAAATAAATCTGAAAATTACACCTAATAAGAAACGGAAAAAAATATCGAAGAAAAAAGCTTTTAAAAATATACATTATAGTAAAGAAAAACAAAAATTAAACAAACATAAAATAAATAAATAAATATATATATAAATATACACAAGAAGAAAAAAAAATCTAGATTCAGACTTCATCAGTGCCCTCAAAATGCTTTCCACTCTGGCTAATTAAGATCAACTCAATGATCATTCCATATGAAAGGGGCCCACAGTGCCACAATGGTAGATCTAGTCAAAAGGTTGAGAGGAAGGCATTTTTGAAATTTTTTATTTTTCTCCATTCCTCTGTGAATTTAATTAGAAATCCAGAGTTTCAAAAAGGAATGGTTATTCCATCCCATCATGAATTGCAATTTTTAGGAATAAAAATTCTGAATAATTTTGAGTAACCAAACAAAGGAATTGGAATTCACATTCAGTCCAACCAAATGTGATTGAAGGGTCTTGGGGTTTTGGGGGTAGTGGGAGCATGATGGAAGGTCACAGCCTCCCAATAGGTCAAGTGTGATCTCTCTGATCATGCAGCCTTTTCCTATTTTAAATGAGCTTCAGATACATTGGGGTGTTTCTTTCAACCGTTGTTTTGGAAACAGTATAACATCTTTCTGTCATTCTGTTCTATTCATTTATCTTTGTTGATTGTTATGTTCTGATCAATGAAATCTTAAAGTAGATTTGTGCCGGTTTTCTCTAATAAATTAGGAGAGCTTTATCCTATGACCATCATTTTGGTCCTCAAGATACAACATGAGTAGACATGGGAGATTTTCTCATGAATTGCACACAAATGGAGAACTCTAGCATTCATGGTCACCTGCCCAGGGGAAGGTGGCAGTTTTCGGGTTGGGGGGCAGGGGGGGGGGGGCACAATGAAAAATAGTGGTTTAATTAGCAACAAGTTTAACTTCTAGCTCAAGATTGTGTATAATATATGTGTATCAGCATTTTATTAGGTATACTTGGATGTACATGATCCACCTTTATGATTCTCAACAACATAAGTGTTGAAAATCAGTGGCATCTCTCTCTCTCTCGCTCTCTCTCTCTCTCTCTCTATATATATATATATATATATATATATCAATTTGGTTAAAATTGATCGTGGCATAGAATTCTAGATGATAAATCTTGCAACCATAACCCCATTTGACTCTGTTTGTCACTCACTTGCACGATACTGTTCTGTCAGTCTTTTTTATCTCTTCTTATGAGTATCCATTTCATGGTTTGCTTATTATGGTTTCTTGTTAGATTTGCATAAGCAACTCATACTGTGACTATTCTGCATTTGGTTTCAGTCGCTTTTTGCAATGCCGAGGCCCTTTCGCTAAAAGAAGGCATCCACTTGTGGATTCCACTGTAGTTGCAGAAATAAGAAGATGCCTTGAGGAAGGGATTGAATTTCAAGGAGAGTTGTTAAATTTCAGGAAGGATGGATCCCCCTTGATGAACAGGTTGCGAATGACTCCAATATATGGAGATGACGAGACTATAACACATATTATTGGCATACAGTTCTTTACTGAAGCAAATCTTGATTTGGGTCCACTTCCTGGTTCTGCAAAGGAGTCTGCAAGATCATCTGACAAGTTCCGCTCTAGTCTTTCTTCTTGTGGACCAATTTTGAATTTTAAACAAAACAACAATCGTGGGCTTTGTGGGATATTAGAGTTGAGCGATGAAGTTTTGTCAATGAAGATTCTGTCACGGTTGACTCCACGAGATATTGCTTCTGTTGGCTCTGTCTGCCAACGGCTCTATGAATTGACAAAAAATGAGGACCTTTGGCGAATGGTCTGCCAAAATGCATGGGGCAGTGAGACAACGCGAGTTCTGGAGACTGTGCCTGGGGCAAAGCGATTAGGATGGGGTAGATTGGCAAGGGAACTTACTACTCTTGAAGAAGCAGCATGGAGGAAGGTAACTGTCAAAGGTGCTGTTGAACCTTCTCGTTGTAATTTCAGTGCATGTGCAGTTGGAAATCGTGTTGTTCTTTTTGGTGGAGAAGGGGTCAACATGCAACCCATGAATGATACCTTTGTCTTGGATTTGAATTCCAGTAGTCCAGAGTGGCAACATGTCAAAGTAAGCTCTCCACCACCTGGTCGTTGGGGCCACACACTTTCCTGTGTCAATGGATCTCATCTGGTCCTGTTTGGAGGCTGTGGTACTCAGGGCTTGCTAAATGATGTCTTTGTTTTGGACTTGGATGCTAAGCATCCCACCTGGCGTGAGATCTCCAGTTTAGCTCCTCCACTTCCAAGATCTTGGCATAGCTCCTGTACACTAGACGGAACTAAGTTGATAGTTTCTGGTGGTTGTGCAGATTCTGGAGTACTCCTCAGTGACACTTTTCTCCTTGATCTCTCAATAGAGAAGCCTGTGTGGCGAGAGATACCAGTAACATGGACTCCCCCATCTCGTTTGGGTCACACATTATCTGTTTACGGTGGTAGGAAAATTTTGATGTTTGGTGGTCTTGCTAAAAGTGGACCCCTGAGGTTTAGATCAAGTGATGTTTTCACCATGGATTTGAGTGAGGAGGAACCATGTTGGAGATGTGTTACAGGGAGTGGAATGCCTGGTGCTGGAAATCCAGCTGGCATAGCTCCTCCTCCCAGACTTGATCATGTGGCTGTGAGCCTCCCTGGTGGCAGAATCTTGGTCTTTGGGGGTTCTGTTGCTGGTCTTCACTCAGCTTCTCAGCTGTATATTCTTGATCCAACTGAGGAGAAGCCCACGTGGAGGATCCTGAATGTACCCGGGAGACCACCAAGATTTGCTTGGGGACACAGTACCTGTGTAGTTGGCGGCACTAGAGCTATAGTCCTTGGAGGTCAAACTGGGGAAGAGTGGATGCTGAGTGAGCTTCATGAATTATCTTTGGCAAGTGATATCAACTGATTGAGAAGGGAGGAATGAGTTTGAAGCTGTATAAGCTGTTTAAGAACATTTCTTTTTGTCTCAAGAAGTATTGACTGGTTGAGCATCCATTGTTTACTATGGGGACTCTGGTTGAATTTACTAAACAGATTGACCTGTATTTCTGTGGTCTCAAGTCGCATTCTTCTGCTGGTTGCTGTCTGTTATATGCAGTTTTTCTTCTGGGATCACACGGACATTTTGAATCTTGCATGACATGGGTTTAATATTTGCAAGGTTTGGGACATACTTTGGGTCATTCACCCATTCTAGGCTAGTGGTACTCAATAGATCAATAGGGTAATATGTGTAGGTTTAGATTCTCTTGCATGGCTATGTATTGTTGTGGTTCAGATTCTGTAATTTGGGGCCCAAGAAGTGCATAAAAGCCGAAAAAAGAAAAAAGAGAAAAAAAAGTGTGTAAACCAAGCATGGGGTGTGTCTATACTTGTTCTAGGCTTTGTATTTTTTGGCCGCAACTGTGTTTAATATAACAGATTCATGCCATGACACTTTTGAGGCTGTTGTGCCTTAAGAACCATTTCCCAACTACATTCATGGTGTTGGAATCAAATGTTAATAAGTTCATTCCCTTTTGCTCAAATTTGTTTCTTTTAGAAATGTTCAGTATTCTGTCATTTGACAGGTTTGCCAGTTCGGCTTCTTGTTTTAAATTGTTGTTTCCTTGGTTGTTGGAGTTTTTAACTTTTTATGTTCATGTTTAAAGAGGGCAGGGTTTGAATGTAATGCAGGTTGAAAGCTCGTGTTAAACTATGCAATAGGAATATATGATTAGCTTTATGCATCTTGTCGCTGTATTCTACTTTTGTTGGAAGGCTGCGCTTAGTATCTTCAGCAGTGATTCCCAGTTTGGTGAGTTATCTTTAGAAGTGATTCCCAGTTTGGTGAGTTATCTTTAGAAGTGATTCCCAGTTTGGTGTGTTTGGCTAGCATCTATGACTTCACGGTTTAAAAAATCACTAGTTCAAGTTCTCCCCCTCGTTGGCTTATCTCTTGGCTGTCAAATGATCCTGTTATAATAACTTAGGCAAGGGGGAAAAATGTCAATTTCATAGAAAGGAAGCAAGTACATGTTGGAGCATTGCTTGCTTAGATTCATGTAGTGCAAGAAAATCATTCATCTACATCAACCTCGAAATCTTGTAAATGGTGTTTCTGCATGAAGAATGGATTCCTTGAAATCTTGTGCACATGTCGTATCAGTTGTTTGTTTTCTTTTCCCATATATTCAAACGGTATCAACAAATACCTGGAAGGGTAACAAGGGGTATGTATCGATGTAATAATATTCAACATGATAAAAGGAAACCTCCAGTGAACGCTGATTACATGTATCAACTACAAAACTTGAGAATCTTGTCTGTGAAATAGACAACTGCTCGATGACTGGCCGTGCACTTCATAGGAGAAGCTTGCAAAAAAGTTCCAATTTTACCAAGTGTCTTAGTCCCAAATGACTTTAAGCTTCAACAAATGTTTTTTCAAGAGTCTAAATCTAGGACTTAAAAGATGAAACCCACCTTTGACCTGTCTGAGTGATCAGTCAAGAAAATCTTTCAGGCTCCAGAATGATGATAAATCAACATTCATTTTCCCTATGATCAACACTTGGTTCAAATGAAAATCTATATTAAGGATCAGGACTCCATATTTTCTTAGATGCGTGATGCTAGTCTCTGCAAAGATTGCTCATCAAATGAAGCATCATGATTTTTTATTCCTGACACAAAGTCCATGGCTTGTGTGTACATTTTTGCTTTGCAATAACCATCTACAATTGTTTTGTATGTGAGCTCATTTGGTCTGCAATTGTGTTGGCTCATGTAAACAAGCAACTCATCTACTTCAGAAAACATTCCTCTAGCAGCAAAGCCAGCAATGAATGTATTATAAGTGACAATGCAAGGACGAATTCCCTTAGATGTCATCTCTGAAAAAGTTCTTACTGCATCTTGCATAAATCCTTGCCTGCAGAATCCCTTGATCACAGTGTTGTAGGATACGAGATCTGGTTCTCCACCACCTTGCTGCAATCCCAAGAGAATTTCCTCAGCTTTCCAGCAATCACCTGCTCTGGCATACATATCCATTAAACTATTATAGGTTACAAGATCTGGCACCAATCCACTCTCCCGAATCAAATTCAGTGTCTCATGTGCCCGATCATACATTTTGTTCCTTGCAAAAATGGAAAGCAGTGCATTGAATAATACCAAATCAGGCTTGTATCCATTCTTCTGGAATTCCTCAAATGCTCTCTCCATACCCATGAGTGATCTACATTTGAAATTTGCAAGAACAAGGGTTCTCAAAAGCATCCAACTGGGAAATATGTTACCATCATAAATTTCTTTGGAAATCCTTTCTATGCCTTTCACATTCCCTCCTTTTGAGTAGCAATGAAGCATCAATGAGTATGATGTTTCACTGGGTCTGAAGCCTTTCTTCCTCATGTCTAGAATGATTGATTCTGCTGCTCTCCAATCTCCTCTGCGGGCCAACGCATTTAGAAGCGCATTGTAGGTTGTAATGCAAGGGGTAAAACCTGCTTTTATCATCTCATCATATATCACTGCAGCATTGACTCCTGCACCACACCTACCATATGCACTTATCAGAGTGTTAAATGTATCTCTATTAGGCTCAAACCCACCACTCTTCATCTCTAGAAAAATACGATTCACATGTTTGTGCATTCCTTTAGTACCACACATGGCAAGCATTGTGTTCCAAGTAACACGATTTGGGGCACATCCATTTAATTTCATATCACAAACAATTTCCATCATCTCTTCCAATCGTGACTTTTTCCCCAGCATCCCAAGGATAGCGTTATATGTACACACGTTAGGCACACAACCTGATCTCTTCATCTCTTTGAACCAACTCAGAGCCTTTTCCTCCCTCCCAGCTTTCCCATAAGCATCTATAACTGTAGTATAAGTTACTGCATTTGGCATTACACCCTTCTGTGTCATAGTATCTATGAGTGCAGCCCCTTCATCAAGGAATCCTGCCCTCAGATATGCTGCCACAAGCTCATTGTAAGTCACTGCATCAAGAGGGCATTTGTTCTTCTCCATATCTTCCAGAATTTTTAAAGCTTCTGAGTAAATCCCTGCCTTCCCAAAAACTTGGAGAAGCGAATTATATGTTACTGTTCCCAACATGTAGCCTTGTGATTTTAAGTCATCAAAAAATGTCTTTGCTTCATCCAACAATCCTTCCCTCCCACATGCAGATATCACTGTACTGCAGGTAAAATCATCAAATTCAAGGCCTTTACTCTTCATTTCCTCAAGAAGTCCCAAAATTTCATTCCAAGACCGCCCTTTTTTACCAAAAGCATCCAGCATGACATTGTAAGTAACCAAAGTTGGTGACAGCCCTATCTGTTTCATGTATTCAAAAAATGCTATTGCTTTCTCATAATTGCCGGTACGAGAATATGCATGAAGAACTGTAGTACATGCTCGAACATCCAGTGAATATTCATTCCAGGGAATCAAATCAAACAGTCTTGATGTAACCACGTGCTGGGATTCTCTCCCAAGAATCTTAACCATCAATTCTATGATTTGGCCGTCCAGCTTCTCATTCTTACTGTTAGTACCATCCACATTGAACACAACCCAGTCAAACAAAACAATAGCTTTTTCCCAATTTCCTAGAACATCTAAAGCTTTCAAAAGACTAAACAAATCAAGTTCAAGTAATTCAGTCTTGACAGAATTAAAGAATGAACTCAAACCAGGCATAGGCCGTTCAAGAATAGAATCGAGCATCAACTTACAGTTTGAGGGAAGAAAATCAAGAGACCCATCATTATTAACTGACAGAACATGCCCTTCGCCGTACTTTCCAATTCTTGGGATCGGTAAAGAGCTAGCTAAATTTGTTTCTTGAAATTGACCATTATCTGAAGAAACAGGAGGGGAAGTAAAGTGGGCATTGTTCGTTTTGGCCGATATTACTGGGGGTTGCTTGGACTTGGAGATATGATGGAGGTTATGAAGAAGAGAATCAATAGGAAAAGAGGATGACGAAGAAGAAGACTTTTGTTGCTGTTGCTGTGCTTGGTGCTGCAAAGGGGGAAGAAGGAGAGTTGAATTGCTGAATTTTAATCGCTGGTTTGGTGGTTGAAAAGTGGGTTTTGTTTGTTGAATCGGAAATGCGGGCTTGCGGGGGAAAAGGGAGGACCCTTCCATTGCCGAGGCTGAGCAGATAAAACAGCAGCACAGACGGAGGGACTCCGCTCTGTGAAAAGCGATGTCAATTCTGCAATTGCCACTCTGTGAAGTTTGTGTGAGGGATTCAATTTGTTGTAGAAGAAGATGGATGATGATGCTGGGGCTATTGTTGATTTGGGAGAAATATGGAGAGAAGGGAACCCAAGGGCTAAAAGGATGATCCTGGTTTTGGTTTGAGGCCACTTGGTCCACTAAATTCACTTCCGCAAAATGATCTCTCTCTCTTGGGTTCACCACGGGAAAGTGAGAGAAAAGAGAAAAAAATTTTCTTTGAAAAATTAAGATTGGTTTAGTGAATTAGTAAATGATTTTTTTACCTATCCCGTTAATGAAATTGAGATTTTAGTATATATATTAAAAAAAATGTTAAATTCAGTTCAATTTATTTGTTTAAAGATAAAGGTTAAGGAATATAATTGATTTTTCATAAAATTTCTATTTTATCCTTTTTATTAATTTAATTGATGATGGTACCTAGTTTTAGGCAAGTGGATGACGTTATTAGGAAAAATCTATATTAAAAATATATTATTTTTACAAATAAAATATTCAATTTCAACCATTTATTATATAAATAGAAATATTTAATTCTAAGCGAAAAAATCTCCTTAAATCCCCTCATTTGGCCATTATTTTTATTTATTCCCAATTTCAACCATTTATTATATAAATAGAAATATTTAATTCTAAACGAAAAAATCTCCTTAAATCCCCTCATTTGGCCATTATTTTTATTTATTCCAAGTTGGAATAAATATTCGGACCGGTCATTGAATCGGAAAAGTTACTGTGCAACCGCAATTGAATTGGTAATTGGATCGGTTAATTTAATAATTAAAAAATATTTATTTTATAGATAGAAATATATCAAAATAATATAATTTATTCTCAAATTAACAATATATATGTATAAAATAAATGAAAAGAACATGAGAT
>JAOXNR010000013.1:2808621-2826057 GCA_028571225.1 Parsonsia alboflavescens
TTGTAAATATTCATTCCATTCATTGAATCACCCCTTGAAGCTCCACCTTCTTTAGAATTGAACTTGAATCTTCTCATATCCTCATTTGGTAGCTTCCATGAATTACCCCATGCCATGTATGCTCCTTGATCTCCATCAGCGCTAAACATGGCAAGGGCCTATGTCGTTGTCAGTGGATCGAGACCTAATAACCTATCATGTGCAGAGTCGCTCGACAATAGCCGGCCTATAATCTCCATATCCATCGAGCCAAATCGAAGTCCGATGATCATGGAATATTCCTGAAGACCTAATCGATGTTGTCTACCTCCGATGTGGAACCACATCTCAACGGGGTGAGCATCGAGGAAGTGAACCTCCCGTCTAAACACATAAAATGCAGCATGGGAGTAAAAATGCCCAGCATATCGGGATAACTCCAACATGTGTCCGAATAGATCACTCCTGAATCGCTTCTCTACCACGTGGAGCTTGACCAAGTCAATCAACTCTACTATCCACAAATACTTGCAGTGACCACTCATAGTTTTACCGAGAGGAATAACGTGACTATGCCGTTAAGATCATCTCCCTCTACCAGGGTCCATATCTTTGCAAATATAAATAAATAAATAAGTAATTAGCTAGACTGTCGTTAAATTAAACTAAGTACAATAAATAAAATAGGCTCCATATAATTTACTATCGCATGAAAAAGTATTATTTAAATTCTAAACGTAATATTTCATAGAAAAATCTATAATAATTTATTATTTATAAAACTTTACCCTGAATATTTTAATTTTAAAACATGTTATAGATATAACTTATTATTATTATTTTTAGTAGATAGACATTAGTGGAGTCATTATAATATTATTTTTTTACTTTCTTAATCTAAAGTACAATGTATTTTTATTTTTTTTTAAAAAAAAGCCAGGACAATCATTATAAAATATTAAGTATTAAAGTACATTGAATAATTAAATTCAATTATACAATAACAGTATAAACTACATTGTATAATAATAATAAATCATTTTAAAGTATAGTGATAGTTTAATAATAATAATTTTTAATTATTTTAAAAATAATAATAATAATTTTTATTTAAGTTACAATTTATTTCATTTAGAATTTAATAATAATAATAATAATTAAAATAAAAAAAATAATAATAATAACATTTTTTAGCTAATTTAAAATTTAATGAAATTAATTTTTATTTAATTTCAAGTTTAATAATATAAATTTTTATTTTAATTTAAACTTTTATAATAATAATAATACGTCGACCTTCCATATACTTTCCCGACCTTCCATATATTATAACGACATTCTATAGATTATCCCAACCTTCAGTGATATTAAAATTTTTGTAATAATAATAATAATGAAATGATAATGGCCGACCTTCCATATATTACACCAACCTCCTAAAGATTATCCCGAACTTCAATGATGTTTAAAATTTTAACATAATAATAATAATGAAATAAGAATGGCTGACCTCCATATACTATCCTAACCTTCTATATATTATCCCAACATTCTATATATTATCCCGACCTTCAATGATATTTAAATTTTTATAATAATAATAATAATGAAATAATAATGACCAACCTTCCATAAATTATCCCTCCCTTTTATAGATTATCCCTCCCTTTTATAAATTATCCCGACCTTCACTGATATTTAAAATTTTATAATAATAATAATAATAATGAAATAAGAATGACAGATCTTCCAAATATTATCCTGACCTTCCATCTACTATCCTGTCCTTCTATAGATTATCTTGACCTTCCATATTTAAAATTTTTATAATAATAATAATGATGATGAAATAATAATACCCGACCTTTCCATATATTGTACCAACCTTCAGAGGGATTATCTCGGCCTTTCACTGTTTCAACCCAAAAATTCTAATGCCATCCTTCCTGAATCGTTTATCCCACAAATATGCCTCCAAATAGGCTTAACACTCAATTATTATCAACAAAATTTAAAAAAGATGACATAAGCAAAAAAAAGTACAAATCGAAGCAAAAAACAAATGACAGTTAAAATTTCCAGTTCAAAAACAAAAAATAAGAATACGACAGAAATGACTCAAAGGGGAATAATCACAGCACAACCATTTGCATAATCATGGAGATAAAAAAAATTTTAAATGACGCAAAGGGGACTTATCTGTAGTCGAGGAGGTGATGATCTAACTTTTTCTTTTTTTAGCTATCTACCTTCTTCTTTTTCGACAATGGAAAACTAGCAATAAACAATTTCCACAGCACTAGTGAGCTTGAAAAATATGGGTTGTGAGAGGACTAAGGAGTAAGGAATAACGATTGGGTTTCCTTGTTGTGAAAAGGTCATTGGAATGATGGTTTGGGGAAGGTCGACTAAATAAGGCAAAATGGATTTTTTCCATTTGATCAGCGATTCTCTGTTTTCAAATTGGATGTCTGTATCAATTTGGATATACAGTGAAATTCTTTAATTGAAATCGAGTATAATTAAAATGTTTTGAGAAATCGAGTATAATTGAAATACCCAATTCAATTTTGGGTATTTTTAAGAATTTCCACTTTTAAAAGAGATGAACAAAGATTTAAAATGTATAATAGTTTTTTTTATAAAAAAAAAATTATCAAATTGGTTTGTGGGTTGTTAAGAATTGAGAATACAACAAAAATTAAAATTAAGATTTTAATTCTTACTCTATCCACCACTAAATATAAATCATTTTAATTATTAATTATAAATCATTATTATTAATTGATTAAAATTTTTTAATATATTTTTTCTATTTTAATTTTTTCAAAAGATGATTAATGATTGACAGAGGAAAGTAACTTTTATGAATTTTTCTTGACACATTTTCTACGTGTAAGACTAGCCGGGCCCCACTCTACGCGATTATGCAGACATGACAGGTCCAATTCATATAGAGCCCAGAGGTTTGTAAGTACTCAAATTGAATGACGTCTATATAATATGAACTCGGATTAACTTGGTAAATATATTTGATTTTGGGTTCTGTTGGGCTGATTGAAGAAGCAAAATTAAAATAAAAATGGAATCTTTCCTAGTTGGGTGCTTCTCCAAGTCGTCTCCCTCTCTTTCATTTCCTGTTACAGCAGAACTATGCGCCGCCACCAATGGTAGGGGAAGTTTTCTTGGTGTTACTCTGCCATTTTCCCTCCTTCGGGTTTTTGGAAGTCTTTAGTTACTTATTCTGTGTTCCTTAGTTTCAAGATTCTGGGTTTCAACTTTATGTGAAAAACTGCTAATTTCTTTTTGAATGTTCTCTTCAATTGGTTTATTTAAGTGCCTTAATATGGGTTTCAGTCCTGATGAACTATCATGCATTCTCTCTATGGACTCCTACAATTGCTTTGTCTTGATTGCATCCTAACTTTCTCACCTTCTAACTCGTAAGAATTCAAATCCATAAGGTTCAAGGGAGAGATTCTTACTCTTTCCCTTTTCTCTCTTAATTTTTTGATGCTATTCTTTTTATCATTTTCGTATTTTTGGTTCGCATGTAGCCGTTCAGGTTTTGAAAGGCAGAGCATGGAAGAATCCCGAGAAGCTCTTTACAATGTCAATCATACCACAGGAGCAGTGTCCTATGCGATCCCATATAGGTGGCAATGGTGGAAGATTAGTTTCTTTGAGCTGGAGAGGAAAAAATAACCTTTTGGTGAATGCAGTTTCAAAGCGGCCATCGGAATCTGAGCCCTCAAAGAGCCCCTGGGAATCGATACAAGATGGAGTAGATGCTTTCTACAGGTTTTCACGGCCCCACACTGTCATAGGAACGGTTAGGTTTCAGCTAGTATTATTGATTTATTTGGTGTTATCTGTTTGCACAGGCTCACATTTCTTCTCTTTAAGCAGGCATTGAGCATAGTGTCAGTTTCTCTCCTTGCAGTTGAGAAGGTCTCAGATATTTCTCCATTATTTT
Organism: Parsonsia alboflavescens; assembly: GCA_028571225.1. Taxonomy (NCBI): domain Eukaryota; kingdom Viridiplantae; phylum Streptophyta; class Magnoliopsida; order Gentianales; family Apocynaceae; genus Parsonsia; species Parsonsia alboflavescens. The sequence goes on from JAOXNR010000013.1 coordinate 2,812,577, forward strand.
TCACTGGGATGTTTGAGGTTTGTTGTGAATTTTGTTAACTCAAGCAGTAAAGTTGTAGCCTAACTTGTGGTTATGAATATTCTTAGTGACAGTTTTCCTTTTTCTTTCAGGCAATTTTTGCTGCCCTCTTTATGAATATTTACATTGTTGGCTTGAATCAGTTATCTGACATAGAAATTGACAAGGTAACTACCTCATTTTAGGAAATCTATGAACTTCTGTTCCATGATCAAAATAAACACAAAGAAATAGCTAACAATCTATCTTGCTTACAACAACCAAGGATATGATGGGAGCCCTCTCTCATTTCATGTTGGTCGTGATTGTTGTGTCCTTTTGAAAAGTAAGGGATTAGAAGAAGGCCAAAAGGCTATCCTGTAAAGTGACTTTAATCAAGTACAATTTGTAAAGAGTTTATCTACAATTCACAAGGACTTGGTGAATTTAATGATACAAAGGTTTGGTTTCCTGTGTGGAAAATCTTGTGCTAGAGGTGTAAACTTTTTTTTTTCCTTTTTCCTGTGTATGTCGGGCATAATGTTGGTACTGTACCTACTTGAGTTACACAAAAGCAGCTGCAATTTGTGATACAAACTTGAAGTGTAGAACACTTTAAAGCATGAAGCGTGCTTTATAAGCACGGATAATATATTATCCCTGTAAATTTCATTGGACTATAAACATTGATTTTCTCTATTTATGCTATCCATAAATATTCTTGAGAGTCATTCTGAAGTCCGAAAGCCAACCAGTTTGTTGTATGGCATCTTCTTTTAGTGATAGCTTTATTACAAACTCCTATCTTGTATTAATTTTCTTAGGCATAAATGTGCTATTGCTAAATTGATGTTGAGAGAAACCTAAGAATGGCACATCATTATTTTCTTACAAGGAAAACACTAAGCAAGTAACGCAGTCCTCAAGATAGTTTTTGCATCCATCATTATCCTTTGTGCTATGTAAGGCAATTAGATGTAAAGTGCCAGAAAAAACCTTCCTTCTTGGGCCTATTAGCCAGATTTGCCTGGCAAATGCTGTCCATCAATTTTTTACACACAAGGGAAGCATTACCATGTATAGGCTTACTACATTTATTCCCTGAAGAAACAATTAATGCTACCTCTTGCTTATGATAGATTATAGATTAAAATCTCTTTCCGTTTTTCTTACTCCTTGTATTTGTATCAGATCTTTCTTCGGATTTTTTTTACAAACTTTATTGAGTTCCTTAAATGCTTTATTGAATCTTTTCTTGTTCATGGTGCATGGATCATTAGGTATACAATGCAATATGCAGATATATGTATATGCTTGCATTATCTACTTGAAGTAGTATTGGAAAGTGTGTAGCAATTTTTTGACAGTGCTTGCCTTTGGGTTGGAGAAACACATGGGAGCAAAGCTAGTATCTTAGACATGAGATTAATGCTTTGTTTGACCTCATTGAAAGCATGTTGAGCTGTTTACTTTCGATGGTTCACCTTTTTCAATTGTCTCCTTCTTACTGTTTTGTCTGAATTTTATGATACTCTATCCAGGTTAATAAGCCATATCTTCCGCTGGCCTCAGGGGAATATTCAGTTAAGACCGGTGTGATGATTATTTCCTCTTTTGCAGTTATTGTAAGTCATAAGCTTCTCATGAAGTTCAATTTATAGTTTTCTCCCTTTTGTTGTGGAAACACTCTCCATGCATTAATATTTGGCTAATGTGGATTTTTTTTTCTCGTGAGGAATAGTTCTAAGATGCTCATAAATAAATTTTATTTTAAACCACAGGAATGTTTTGCTTATATTCCTTCTTCTACTGTTGGTCTAAAATTTCAGTTCTGAAAACAATATGGCAATAGGTATAAATAAATGTTGGTTTTCACCTTTTCCTCATTTTCTTTAAGTTTTTAAGAATGAGGAACTTAGTCCTCTTATCTGTGTTTATAATACTACGAGTATGTCTGAACAAATTTAACCACTGGAAGCAATGAAATAATTTCTTGTATAAACAATGCATAGCTTCATCTAAATTTCCTATGCTTCCTTTCTTTGTATATCCAACTAGAAAATTATACACACGTTTTATCACTCTTGTCTGATGTTTAGAAGAATTCTTGTCATTATTCTTGGGAGTTTCTTTGAGAAGCTTATTGTGCACACTGCTATTCTTCAAATTTTCCGGATAATTCATATTACTTGCTCTACTCTTCTAGGACCACAATTATTCATTATCACTAATTTGCAGAGCTTTTGGCTTGGATGGATTGTGAGCTCGTGGCCTCTATTTTGGGCTCTTTTTATCAGTTTTGTGCTTGGGACTGCATATTCAGTGAATGTGAGTTTAATTCATTTATGCAAATAGCTTACTTTTGAAAGACAGCATGATGCATCAAAAGGTTCCAAGATTTTACACGCCATGACACTCTGCATACAGCACTATATGACTTGGAATCAACTTAAATTCGTTATTGATGCTTAAAATTCGGATCTACCCTACCTATTCATACTGGTGGCAACTTGATGCCGCATCACAGTAATACTACTAAGAATTTGCTCACTTTGCTAAAGCAACTAGAGTTTTGATACTCTTCAGTTGCATTTATTTTTCCTCTTAACACATTTAAGAGTCTGGCAGTGTTAAAATTTTGATCGCTTAAGTATTAAGATTCATTTTATTTCCCAGAGCTTTTTCTTGATCTAACATTTTAAGCGTATTCATTAACATTTGTAGAATGAACATGTTAAACCTCAACCTAGGCACAAATTTTATTATCCTGGCAATGAAAATTAAAAAATTTGAAAACTGTTTTCATTGCCATTTCTCATTTAATTTATTCCATTCATCATGTAAGAGAATGACTAGAAGTATTTAGGCATATATGGTTCTGTAAGCCTTCAGGACATCTGTAGTTACTGTTTTTAACTTGTGTGAAAAATTTGTTTTCTTTGATAGGCTTCTTCTGAGATGAATCCATTGAACTCTTTCACTTACATATGCTGATGTTCACGAGTATATTTTTTGAACTATGTTACCATCTCAAGGGACTTTCCTATTTATTCTAGTGCTCTAAATTTGTTTCTGTGGTTGCAGTTACCAGTGCTAAGATGGAAGAGATTTGCCTTTGTTGCTGCACTCTGTATCTTCGCTGTTAGGGCGGTCATTGTACAGATAGCATTTTATTTGCATATTCAGGTCTAACTTATGTAACTTTTTCTGATTCCGCATGTTAGATGTTTGTGTTATTTTGTGGAAGACAACTGGTAGCATTAATGTTTGGTTATACTTTCCTGGAATTAAATTACCTTCATGTGCTGTTGAACAAGCAATTAATAGAAAACTTAAAGAAATTATGCATCTATGTGGCATCCCTATTCTGATCCATATCGTTGCCATGTTTTTCGTGATAAGTTATCAATTTTTAAATTTTTATAAACTAATGCCTTAGTTGATAAAATCGCAGGCTCAGGATTGATGATCCTTTTCCTTCTTCTCTCTCGTTCACTCTTTCTCTTTTTTTGGTTGTACGGTGGGAGGGGGTGTCTTCATCTGCTGCTAAACCTTGACTTGATTCCTGTATACCTACATTTTCAGACTTATGTTTATGGCAGACCAGCATTGTTAACAAAGCCTGTGATCTTTGCAACTGCGTTCATGAGCTTCTTCTCCGTTGTAATAGCATTGTTTAAGGTAAGCATTATTGTGCATTGAGTATATAGCAGGTATCAAACAAATTTTTAATTGGAACATCTAAAAATGACAGTTTCCCTTGGTTATATGAATAATTACTTACTCTTGACAATAATGAGCATTTGTATTTCTTTCTTTTGCATGATCACAATGGTGATACATGACTGAGTTTTTGTTTAGGTTAAAGGATGGATTCTTTTGTATATGAGTCCCTTTTAAAATATTTAATGGTATAATGCAATGCTCCTTCTTTAGTTTGTCTAGGTATTCTAGTTTTAATGATGTAGAATTTTAAGGTTTGTGAAAACAAATCTCTGTGATCTTATTAACAAAGAATTACATGTATATATATAACTCTAAGATACCAAAATGGTAACTATATGAAATAGGTAACTACTAATCAATCTAAAGATTAACCTAATCAATTATAATCCTATCTAGAATATGGCAGTTAACATAATAGTTAACAAATGATAATAACTGTTTAGAAGAAGGAAAACTGCAATCTGGACTTCTGGTGTAGTTTTACAAGCCTGGAGGATGTTAAACCTAGGTTCACAATAAATACCATTCAAGTGATCCCTTCACCGAGACCAAAAAGGTTGGACACTTTCTAGAAGTAATGCAAATGAAATTGTAAATAAGAATTGACAAATCTGTTTTAGTTCTAATGTTCCAACTTTGTTCTTGTAGGACATTCCTGATATCATTGGTGACAAAATTTTTGGTATTCGATCTTTTACTGTCCGCTTGGGTCAAGAAAGGGTTAGTTCTGAATCATGTTAATTAAAACACTAGGACAGGCTTCAGCTTGTGATTTATATTTACATTGATTGCACGCATCAAATTCTTGCAGGTGTTTTGGATATGTATTTCTCTTCTTGAAATGGCTTATCTTGTTGCCATTCTAGTTGGGGCCACTTCTTCCTTCATTTGGAGCAAATGCATAACTGTAAGGCTCACTATTTCCGATATTTTTATATATGAAGTGTGGAGCCTTAACTAATTAGATAAGGTGAACAAAAACATATCGCATTGTTCTAAAAGGAAAAGTTATGATTACGTAAGCTCTTATGTATAAATTTTCTCTGTTACACATCTTTCCCATTGGATATGTAGTGAAAGCTAATTGATATAAAAAAGTGCCCTTGGTAACTTGGATTTTCTGATTGTTTCGTTAAGCTCTGATTTTAAGCTATTCAGCTTTTAACAGGGAACTCTTGTCTCCAAATTTTAAATCAAATAGTGTTAGTTGGGTGAGTTGATCCATATGAGCCTCTGTTGAAAAGCTATGTAATAAATAGATCATCAGGTTGATGTTGCAAAAGAAATAGTCAAATGTTAAGTCTCTTTTTGTTTTTTAATTGTTGAGATATCTTAAACATAGGGGTTGTATTGCTCCGATCGCTTTGGGGGAACTTATTTGATTAACTGATTGTGGTGCTTGGCTAGCAGTATAATATGTGGCTACTTTAAATGTGTTTAGGTTGTTGGTCACATCCTGCTGGCTTCACTTCTTTGGAGTCGTGCCAAATCTATTGATTTCCATAGCAAAACAGCTATAACATCCTTTTACATGTTCATATGGCAGGTACTATCTTCTCTCTAAGATGTAACTCTTCGAGTATATGGTTAGAACCTGAAATTATTACTATTTTTATTCTTAAAAAAAGTGCAGGGAGGTGATGAAAAATAAAGCTAAATGATTAAATGGGTTCTGTTTCTCTTTCAATGGGAACAGACAATTGATAGCCTCTTTTCTGCTTTAGCCTACTGTCCTTTCAATGAGCGAAGGAACCACTAATTGGATTTCTGGCTTGCCACGCAAACTTGATAAACCTTTAGCCCAAAATGAACTGCTGCATACTTTTTTTTCTCTTTCAAATTTAAAATATGTTATTAAACTTAACTGTGTATTTTCCAAGTTAATTTCAACCATAGAGAGGTTTAAATTGGCAACCCACATGAATATAGGCTCTGCTTCTCTAAGAATCATATTGCTGTTGATATTTTGTTGGAATTGGGGAACGTTTTCCATACTTTTGTCACAAACACAATCCTTCGTCCTCTCTCTTTGTTCTAGTTTTAGATTCTTAGGGTTCCCATATTTTGTGCAACATTCTTTGATTCCTCTGTACTTGGCCACTGAACATTTCATCAGTAATGCCATGATTGGTAACCCTGCTTCTGCGTATCTCTCGGGCCTCTTACATTGTATCTGCGTTTGAAGCACATCATAGGCCGCACAGACAAAACCAAACTATATATTTTTGCCCTTCATCATTTGGTTACTTGTTGTTTTCTTCGTTTTCTGTTCCTTATGATTTAATGTCAACAGCGTTATCTAACACGAGTTCAACATTTGCCTTCATGTTTGCAGCTCTTCTATGCAGAGTACCTCCTTATACCTCTTGTAAGGTAAATTACAAGACTCGGAGTAGAGGGACTCTTCTTATTTGCCCTGTAGTCACGTAAGGAGTTGTAGCATTGATCAGTTTGTAAATATTGATGTATGCTTTAATGAAGCCAACTGTTGTATTGAATTCATAACACTAACTAATTCTTCAGTCTGGCCTTGATTAGGGCCATGCCTGAACAGAAGGACATGATTAATATGTAAAACATTGTTCCTTTTCATCTCCCTCTTTTAATTACTTCCTACAGCAATTTTTCCCCAAAAATCTCCAAATCATTCAAGTTCCAATAGTAATACCTTTTCCTATCAACGAGATGCAATCAAATCGTGTAAAAACAATAAAATCTAAAGGCTATACTCTTGAAGAATAAGACAAAAACGTTTGGATCTTTCATCCATTCAAATAAGATTGTGCCAAGCTGAAGAATAAGCTGGAAAAGCTCGCCAAACAAGTTCTTGATAAAGCTCAACTCTTATCCTAAAATGTTGTGGTAATACGCTTGTGTTCATGATTATTTCGGCTGCTAATTTATTTATATATATTATTTTTAAATAAAAAAAGACAGTTAACTGTTAACTTTGACTGTATATGTGCACTTTATAATAAATGAATAAATAAATAAATATATATTTATATATATAAAGAGGGCGGTTGCAATGTGTTCCGCCGCACATAGTTCCACCGCACACAACTATGTGCGGCAATATTGAAACGGCGTCGTTTGGCGTCTGTTTTGAAAAATAATAATAATAAAAAAAATTGAGAAATGTAGAGTTGAGTGGCGAGAGCAGTAGTGATGCAACGCACCGGTTTGCTGAGCTACTGTCTTCTCTAGCACTCCTCGGACGTCTTCCAGCATCCCCGCACCCCACCGGATTTGCGATCGTCACCATCAAACCCAAACCCCCACCACCAATGTCTCCAGATTTGCCATTGTCATTGAGTGAGAGAGAGAGAGAGAGAGAAAGAGAAGGAGAGAAGGAGATCTGCCATCGTCTTTGTCGCATCTTTGGTTCCCACCCTTTTTTTTTTTCTCAAAATAGTCGTTTCACTGGTTGCACACGATCTCACACAATCGAGGAGTGCTTCTTATCATTCTGCTATATATAATATACAGTAAGACTACTGTGTGCGAGCAGCAATTTTTTTTCAAAATCCTCTTGTTGAAACAACGTCGTTTCAACCTCGTTTGAAAAAAAAAAAAAAAAAATTTAGACAACCTAAACCAAACCTTTTCCAGATAGAGATCAAACAACGGGCAACGATTTTCCTCCCTCAGCGATACAATCCCCTGCTACCTCCTTACCATCATCGACATAATCCTGTGCTGCCGCAGCTTGTCCTTCTACACCCATCCTCGTCGTCAGAACCAGAAAGTCTATTGTGTGCTACTCTTGCTTTGTTGGCACCCTTGTTTTGTTCTGTTGTGTAGCTTTGATGGTGCTCGATGTTGATGCGCAACTCCGATGGTGCAAAGCTAAAATCAAGACTATCGTAGCTCCCTCAATGCTTCGTCAGTGCAGCAGATCTGGACCAAGCTTTCTCCTTCTTTCTCCTCTCTCTCTCTTTCTCCTTCTCTCTCCTTCTCTGCTTCGTGAAGATGATGATGGCGAGGGTGGTGGTGATGGCAGTAGGGGTGCTGGGGTGGGATCTTGGGGAGAGCAGAACGATTTGGAACGTTTGTTTTTTTTTTCTTTTTCAAAACGACGTCGTTTGGCAATTCGCACACAATTTTGGTGTGCACCCTCGCACATCATATATATATATATATATATATATGTATATTTATAGAGAGAGAGAGAGAGAAGGGCTCCCTTGTGCTAAGTAGCACATGAGTTTTGTGTGCTACTGCTCAAAACATTTTCATTTTGGGCAGTAGTGGTTTTGAAAAAACAAAAAAATGGCAGTAGTGGTTTTGAACTTCTGTCTCTGTTCCTCTCAATCTCTCATCCTCTCCCTCCGGAATGCTCTTTCCTCTCTCTCTCTCTCCTTCTCTTTCTCTTCCAATGGTGGTAGCTATGGAGCAGAGATTGTCGATGGAGGGTGTAGTGTTCTCCGTCTCTCTCTCTTCCTCTCAATCTCATTGGGACCTTCTCTCTCTACTCTTCTGTGGCGAAGAGGCCACCACGATGAGCTGCGGCAGGTGTAGGGTGGGGTGTGATGGTTGGGTGTAGTGTGGATGGTTGATTTTGCAGGGGGTAGGGTAACGGGATTCTCTAATGAGTGGTTGATTTTGTAGGGGTGGGGTGATGGGGTTCTCTGATTTGAAGGTGGTGATGGTGTGCGGGTTTGAGGGGTGATGGAGGTTGATTTTGCAGGTTGTGGAGTGATGGGGTTCTCTGATTTGTAGGGGGGTGGGGTGTGGGGTTTGTGGGGTGATGCAGGAGGTGAGAGAAAGAAATAGGTTTTAAAGGTGGTGGTGGTGTGCGGGTGTGAGGGGTGGTGAAGGTGGTCGTGGTGGTGATGGTGATGGTGGTTGTGGTGGTGGTGGTGTAAGTGGTGAAAATCAGCTTGGTGCTGCTCTGCTCGTTCAAAACCACTCCTGTCAAAATTTTTTTTTTTTCAAAACTGCTATTACCCAAAACGACATCGTTTCAAGAAGTAGCACAAAAAAGCCCTTCTATAAATTTATATATATATATATATGGCAAAAAAAAGAAGGGGAAAAAACACTATAATCTCAGGAAAATAAACCAACCTCAGAAAAGCTATGGAGTGAGTGGGCTTTAATATTTTATCTAAATTAGTATATAAATCCATGCATAGTAAGGAAAGTTATTAATAATAGTTGTATAAAAAATGAAATAATAAAATAAAAAATAAATAAGTATTTAAGAAAAAATCATTTAACCTATCCTTCACCACCTAGTCAAAATAAAATTTTTCTAAAATTAAAAAAAAAGAAATACTCATGTATAATTTCAATTACTTTTTAGAAAACCTCACTTAATTGAATTCATACTTTCTCTATCACTCTTCATAAGTCATTAGAATTAACTTTTATTAGAGTTAACTTTTAAATTGAATTTTTACAGATAATAAATATAGCTTAATCTTTTTTTTCTTTATCTCTTTAGAGGCTTAATTTCACCCACTCTTCCTAACTATCCCCTTACATACCCTTTTTTGTTTGTTTGTAAATTTATTATAATATATTGATACATCTATATAAATTTTTTTAAATTTCAAAACTTCATTAGTGTTCTAAAATCAAAATTCACTGTTTGTCTTTTATATATAATAATTAACAATCTATATAAAATTTATTAAAATTTAATTTTTAATTATTCAATGGAATGAAAATTTTAATATTTACTTCCCCCAAAAAACTTTAAGTATACTTAGTTGATTTAATAATATTTGGGAAGATAAAAGAGTTTATTTTTTTCCTTCTCTAGAATCCCATTAACATATCATTGTTTTTTAATTTATCATAATATATTTTTTATTCTATCTATTAAATAAACTAATATTATACTATATTTTATTTATAATAGTTATTTGTATAATATATTAAAATCTAAAATTTAAAATTTCAACAAAAAATTACTAAAAATAGTGTCATTAATATGTGGGGTAACAACCCACGTATCAAATATAAAACTGATAAGAATATGTACTACACTTGATCTCAGCCAAAAGGCTGAGAAAGGCATGAGTGTTAAAGCTTATATTTCACCAACTTTATACAAGCTTTTCTTTATTCAAACTTTTTAGTCTAGCGATGTGGGGACAATAGTTCAGTTTTAAAACAAAATTGGTCACCACTACGAAATTGGTTTTATTACGTTGTGTTTTGTTTCAAAATTTGTCGTAACTCTTATTATTGATTTTTTAAATTAATTTATAAATTATATTGTATGTAAATTCCATCTTTTGAATTTTTTAATTATTTAATTAAAAAGTATTATTATTATAATCTTCTTTTATAACTTGATTTGATATGATTTTTATTTCAAATAAATGTATTAATCAATGTCCTTAAAAATCTATTAATCAAAAGGTGTTTCAAATTTGAAAAATATATCTTGGAAATGGAAAAAATTGGACAAACAAAGTATAGTTTTAACCCATGATTTATTAAATTAATTTATAAATTATATTGTTTGTAAATTCTATGTTTTGAATTTATTGAATATTTATTATTATTATTATTATTATATATTTTTTTTATAACTTGATTTGATACTATTTTGTTTCAAATTAATGTATTAATCAATGTCTTGAAAAATAAATTAATCAAAGGTGTTTCAAATTTGAAAAATATATTTTTTAGAATTGAAAAATTAAACAAATAAAATATAGTCTTAACCCGTGATTTATTATTGATTTTTAAAATTAATTTATAAATTATATTGTATGTAAATTCTACATTATGAATTTATTGAATATTTATTATTATTTAATTAGAAGTATTATTATTATAATATATTTTTTTAATCAAATACAGTAATGCTTCTATCATGCAATTTTCACTGATTAGGAAATCTCAAACTTTAGAATTCCAACAAAAAAAATTATTAAAATTATTTTTTTGAAATAAATCATTCAGATAATGATAATTTTTATAACTATTTATTTTTTATTTAATAATATTTGGAAAGATAAAAGAATTTACATATATATATATATATATATATATATATATATATTTTATATATAAATATAAAAATGAACTTTACTGGCAAAAAAGAAGGAAAAGAAACACTATAATCTTAGGAAAATAAACCAGCCTTAGAAAAGCTATGGAGTGAAGTAAAGAGCTTTAGGCATTAATTAAAATCTAATTTTGGGCTGTTCTGTCTCCTATTGCATTACTCATTAGGCATTGATTAAAATCAATTAGAGTTAATTAAATCAAATTAAATTAATTTAAAATCAATGAAAAGCCATCTATAATCAGTTATAATCAATTCTAAAAAATAAATATTCTTAAAGATTTGATTTGGTATTTGATTATAGAAAATTTTAATTAATTATAACTAAATCAAATTGATTAAATAAAATATATATTATATTATAGATAACATAATTTTTTAAAAAAATTAATTAGTTATTAATCAAACCAATCACTATGATAAATAATAATATATTATTTAAGAATATATAATATATAAATATATTTTACAAATTAATAAAAATAGAAAAAAATAGTTATTAACCAAATCAAACTGCCCAAAATAGATCACTATATTGAAGAAATCTCATTATACATAGTTGCAAGCATAATAAAATGGCAGATATATGTTTTAAAGATGCATATATTCGTTGCACGACACATGAACGATGTCAATATACAAATAATATTCATTGTAAATATCATATGCTCAAACTCCATATGTATCACTGAAATTTTTTATATTTTGCACATTGTCTTTACTAGTCTCTTCCCAACCTCTGATTGATGCAAAAATAATATCGAAAACTGGTTAAACAGAAAGAAAAGCATCAAGACGATCCCAAATGACTGAAAAACGTCTTACGTCATGGCGAAGTGATGACTATTGATCGTTGGGCCGTTCACAATCACCCAGTCAAATTTGAGCCTATTTTAAACTCGGACCAGTACCTTGAAAATAGTGCCCCGACATCACCGATACTTTCTTTTTTCTCTATAAAGCTTTGACTTGAGTTAAACAAAACAAGTATGAGTTTATGTTATTTTTTCCATAACAAGTAGTCTTTTATATATCCGTTGTTAACAGATATTAACCAAATCAAACTACCCAAAACAGATCACTATATTAAAGAAATCTCATTATACATAGTTGCAAGCATAATACCATGGCAGAAATACATTTTAAAGATGCATATATCCGTTGCACAACACGTGAACGATGTCAATATACAAGTCATATTCATTGTAAATATCAAATGCCCAAACTTCATATGTATCTCTGAAATTTTTTATATTTTGCACGTAGTCTTTACTGGTCTCTTTCCAACCTCCAATTGATGCAAGAACAATATCGAAAAATGGCTAAATAGAAAGAAAAGCATTAAGACGATCCGAATGGCTGAAAAACATCTTACGTGATGGCGAAGCGGTGACTATTGGTCATTGGACCGTTCCCAGTCACCTAATCAAATTTGACTCCATTTCGAACTCGAACTAGTGCCTCGAAAATAGTGCCCTGGCATCACCGATACTTTCTTTTTTGTCTATAAAGCTTTGACTGAGTTAAATAAAACAAGTATGAGTTTATGTTATTCCTTCCATAACAAGTAGTCTTCTCCTCCCGGTCTCCACTTTTTTATTGGCCTAAACCTTTTTTTCACTCATTACACATTAGAACAGTATGAACATCTCGGTGGCCACAACAAATTATTACCAATTTTCCTCTACCTTTATACACTCAGAACTCATCACTATACAAAGAAATCTCATTACACATGGTGGCAAGCACAATGGCCATGGTAGACATATGTTTTAAAGATTGTTGTAGAATGAGAAAAAGGAGAAGGAATAGAATTGCTCTCCACTATATTGAAAAAAACTATACGAAGTAGTCTTATCTATATAGATGAATGGCTTGCTATGTAAGCTAAAGGATTCAACATGCTAATAATTTACAGCAAATTGTCTAGCTGTACAGATCTTCACACTTTCTCTCGTGTCGGATGATTGGTTGTATTTTGCTTCTCAAGGATCTTGTAGGCTTCTTTTCGAATTGAGCTATGATGTTGAGATGATGTGGAAGTAGATGATTTATCAACCCCCTCAAAACGGATGCGAGTGGCTGAATCAAATTGACCAGTGGAAGCAAATCACATAAAGCAGAAAAACGAGTTTGGGGGGGGGGGGGGTAGAGCCTTCGTAAAGAGATCAACCAACTGATTTTAAGAGATAGGTAAAGGTTTAATAAGTCCATTTTGTAACTTTTCTCAAACAAAATGGAAATTAATCTCTAGATGTTTTGTGCGTTCATGAAAAACATGATTATTTGTAATATCTAAAGCACTACGGCTATCTATAAACAAGGGAACTGGATTTGGTGATGAAAGACCAAAGTCATGCAAGAAATAAGTGAGTCATTGAATTTCAACGGTGGTAAAGACCACAACGTTGTATTCTACTTCAAAAAAGCTTCGAGAAATAGTAGATTGTTTCTTGGAACGCCATGAAATGAGTGAATTTCCAAGAAACATAAAAAAACTCAATAACAGATCGCCATGTTTTGGGACAGGTGGCCTAATCAAAATCACAACAAAAAAAAGAAAAGATCAAGGCCAAGTGAGTGTTTGAGATAACATAAGACTCTAATAGTTGTTTGCTAATGTAGCAGAGTGGGATGATCAAGAAATTGAATTCCCAACTAACTGAGGATAATCTGAGTTATCAAGTAATTTGGGAGAGTCTATCGTGGGTAGTCGAATCTCATGATC
>JAOXNR010000013.1:2828549-2858602 GCA_028571225.1 Parsonsia alboflavescens
ATTCTTGAGGAAATTTGAAAAGTTATTTAAGGTTGTTTCTCTAACTTATGTAATCAGTTGATTTGAAGCATCCTAGTATATATTATAATAGATTTAGAATATTGATTTAAAGGATAGGAAATGAAGATTATCAAATCAAGCTGTATTATCAACCATGACTCTGAATGTAAAGCACAAATAGTGAGGTTTGCAATAAATGGGGTTTCGTCTGATTCAGGAATAGTGCAAGTCTTAATTTGGAGGTGATGGTCCAAACTCTCATAAATATGACAATTCTTCGTGTCATTTTCTCTAGTACAACTCTTATATAGTAGTATTCTTTTCTTGTCTGTATAACAATAATAACACAAATAATATTTCTTCCCTCCTAAGATGTAAATCATTTAAAGTTATTTTTTTCCATTTATTGTTAAAAAAGAGAATTATAAATCCTCGTCGATTCGGATCACAAGGCGTGTGGTTTATCTAAAGTGCATCCTTAGATAGCAGCTCCAGTCTTTTACGTTAATCCAATAAAGAGAATTGTAGCTCTTGAGAAAAAGAGAAAAAATATATATATTTTTTACATAATATAACTACATTTAAGAAATTTTAATCTTGTAAAAAATGAAGACTAATAACTTGTATTAAGAGAAAGAGATAATACTATGGATACTCATGATCACTCTTTCATTTTTAATTTAACAAATGCAAATTATATTTCTAACAAAATTATAATAATCCTAATTAATTAAGCTTGCTTTTCTACACAACATATCATAAATTAATTAAGTTAAGTTTTAGACAGACAAAGACATATATGACGGGAAGAATATATTTTATTAAGCTCAAAAGAAGTCTTTTGTTTTTTTTCTTTTTTAACTAGTGGTGTCCTATCCAGTTCGTACGCATTTCGACTGTTCCGTTATGAGATGCAATTCGTCAAGCTTAGAGTATGTATCAAGACTAAACCGAACTCACGACCTGTAAACCTCACCTCCAAATCATTTAACCACGCTCTTGGATAGAGTTCAAAAGAAGTCTTAATTGACTCAATTAAGTTAAGATAAGATTAGACTTATTGCAAGTAATGGTGACCAAAAATCCTCCTATATTTCTGTGATGTAATTCTGAAGTGATAAGGCAAGTATCCAATTGAGCATCGCTTCCGGTGTCGGTTTGTTTCGGGGTTTCTTTTCCCCCTTAATAATTTTCTATACTTGGAAGCAAACGTGTGTTGTTTTCCAAAGACAAAAAGAAAAACGTTAATGTCATTTTTTCAAACATTTTTAAGGTTACCTCCGTTTATGATGGGACTCGTCTGTCTATTACTGTTAGTATTATTATTTTTCTTTTCATCGTGGTCCTCCTTATACGAAGAGATATTTAGTTGCATTATTGATTCTATATTCTCTATGTCTATGTCTAGGGTTGTGGGTTGGTGCATCTATTTATTATTTATTCCCTTATATCGAAATTAGATATTTTTATTTTTATTTTGAATTGTTCGAAAATAAATATCTCAATTTTTAAATTACAATTTTCTTAGAAGATTGATATTGATGTGAACTAAGCTAATCATTTTTCTTAAACTTTATGCAAATTAAAATTAGATATTCAATTTCAAACGGAAAAAGTATTTATTTAAAACTTTAAAATTGATCATGTTCTGTAAAATATTAAAGTTACCCAGTGCAAGAGTTTTTGTTTAAAATGAAGGTCTTGACTTGATATTAGAAATTTCAATACCCCTTTTGTTTTCACTGGTTCTTTAATAGATTAAAGTCAAGAATAAGTAAAAAAGAACTAAAAAAAAATGATTTATCAAGTTTTAATAGAAGCAACAATATTTGAGATATAAAGATAAGGAAAGATAGTACAAATAACATCTACCCTTTTTTTTTTTAAAGATTAATTTAGCGATTCTATTCATAAAACGCTGGTCTAAAAGTTACGATCGTTGTGTGAGTCATCCCATCACGTTTTCGATAGCATTAACATGCAAAATTAATTTATGTTGCAAAGTATTTTCAAGATATTGTTTATAATTTTATTGAAAGTTTAAATTAGAAATAAAAGTGTGTAACGAGTACAAGGTGGAGGACAACTAAAAAAGAAAGGATAAGAAGAGTACGCATAATAACCGTACTATACCAAGAAGAGAGAGATCAAGGCACATGAGTCATGAGGAATGTCCCTTGTGATTGCCATAAATGCCTCGCCATTCTTGGTGAATCTCATTGGTCCCTCCTCCTCACTCCATAGGTGAGTATACATTCATTAATAGTAGTAGCTTATAGTTATACCATCTCTTTTGGTTTGGGAGAAATAAATTATCAATCTTATGCTTTTATTAAATAAATTCTTTTTATTCTATGTAAAAATGATCGTTAAGTTTCAACTTAATTTATAAATAAAAAACGAAATTTGATAGGTTTGGGTAAGTAGAACTTGTTCAATTAAGAAAATATTTCGTCTGTGATGAATAGATCATAAGTTCGAGTTATTAAAATGATAAACTTAATGAGAAAAAAAATTTTCAAATTGAGTTGAAATATCGAACAATCGATTCTGGGATAACTTAAAAAAATACAACTGTTTGCCCGACCCATGAACATTGATTACCTGACCCAATTCTGATAGAACTCTTGTGATGTAACCGATTTTTGCACCTTTGAATACCATTAGCCCACAAAATCGTGAGCAGTGATAATTAAGAAGTTATCAAAATCAATGATAATGATATTTGCTATTAAAATATCTGTTCAAGATGATGAACAAACAACTCGGGCCATCCATTTTTGCCAGATCACATTAGGGGAATATACCTTCCTTGCTTCAATATCTCTTCCCCCGAAAGCAGTAACTTATCAAGTAATAGGATTAAGTTGAATTTATGATCTGCTTGATGTACACCTCACTTTCGAATCACTATGTCATACCATGAAATGTAATATGAGAACTGCTGACAAAGTAGTTTACTTGGATAGTAAATCTTAGATCAAGTTGTTTGAGGAACATGTCACGAGATAATAGGAATTGATTACACATTAGATAATGTATTGTTGCAAACATATCAATCTCTGAGTAATGTGCGGAAAGGTTTCAGTCAAAGTTTCATCCGGTGTATTAGTTGGCATTACAGCTAGGTTTGGATATCCAAAAATTTAAAAGGAAGTCAAGACTTTTTTTTCCCTCCATTTTCATAAAACAGAATCTTTATATTACTTATTCCCTCTAGAATTTAATATTTTACTTTGATCTACATCAGTTAATTTTATAATGTCAATTTATTTTTTAAATTTTAACTAATTTAATAAATTAAATATTTATTTCTAAACTATTCAATTGCAGATGTCGAAAATAATATGGAAGACTTTTGTATAGTTGAAAGCATATAGGCCGTGCGTTAATATTACTTAGTGCTAGGATAAGAATGTTATAGTAATGTTAAGTCATCGACGATCAATATATTTTATAAACTAAATCTGATAAATGATGATAAAAATTATTTTTCCCCTCTTTTGCCAACAACCTAAGGATATAAGTATAGCATTAATCATAAATAAAGGCAGGACTAGGAGACAGGAAAAGAACATGAACCCTCTATCAAGAAGTATACACATTTATGAAGCTTTTTGTCCACAAAGATCCCCCTTTATTTTATTTCTTCAATTTGTATAATAATAATAATACTATTCCATAAAAATGCCATTCACCTGTCACAAATGGCAGTGGTCAAAAGTAATGCCTTGTATTTTCCTTCTTTTTTGTGTTTGCATTTTAACCCCTTAATCCATAATTACTTTTTTATTAGAATTAAACTATGTTCTTTTTCTTATATTCCCTTCAAGTTAAGCATATATGCAATTCCCCTTCCTTCTCGCCACGATTCCATTGGAATCGAATAACCAACTCAGGTAGTTTTTTAACCACCAATTCTACATTGTGAATTTATCATTATAATAAAGCTTTGGCCAAATTCATTAGTTGGTTCCGTATATATTTAAATTCATTTTCTACGTCATCCAATAAAATAATATTTATTATCCAATTTAAATATAGTATTTCTGAGTTTAGTATATGTTTATAGGATTTAATTAATAAAATATAATCGTAAAAATAAATATGCATATTTATTATTGATAATGTAAAAGATGATTTATGAGAAGTACTAGAAGATGCAAACCTTATTAATCTAATAAAACATGTGACTAAATCTTTACCCTAAAAAATATATATTCTTTTTACTTAAATCTAATTCTAATTTCGTCTCAAAATATTATACAAATTTTTTCAAATTTTGTACATGGGATTTGCACTTGGGGATATATAGAGATTATAAAAATGGGATTGGGGGAGCAAAGAAATGTGATTAGCTATGATGATACAGAAAACAGAGACATGGTAGTGTGGGGGAACATACCATAACCATACCTCGGCTATAATGGTATATTTCTTGGTTCTCACAATCACAATCTTTCTTCCACATTCCACATTCCACATTCAATAGTTAGTACTATTACTATAATTAATTCCGCAGTGACTGTTACAAAAGAGGGAAAAAGAAATGCCCAACAAATGTACTGTGTCTCGTCAGTAATTGTGCGATGTGCTGAATCATATCATCATACTAATATGATCATCAAAGGGAATATCTTTTTTCTTAACGGTCTCTTCCCTTCACGGATTGCTGCTTGCTTGCAGTGATTTGAGTGAGTGGGGACTGCAGTGGTGGAGGCCCTCGTGGTGGGTTGGGTTTAGTTTTCGTCAAAAGTTAACTTCTGACGTCTATTCCCACATTTCTCTTCTTCTCTCTTTCTTTGTTCCTACAAATACAACCCATTTCCACGTTTCTGTTCTTGCCTCTCTGTCTTTTTTGCCTCCAGTTCTTGAGATGACACTGTAGACTCCCATTCGACTGTAATTTTTCCTTTAATTTTGTCATATTATGTGTAAATTAAGTCTTTGCTGCCGTTAATCCACTTCATTACTTTAGGAGTATTTTGGGTTTGTTCTATTTTTATATTGCCTTTCCTCTCTTTTTCTCTTCTCTTTGGTAGGACAAATCAGTCTGCAAAAAGGTTAAAAGAGAGATAAAGTTGTTGTAATCTCATCTTGTTTCTTAAAGGGCCACTCTGTATACGTTTGGGAATTGCTTTGCTTGTGTCCGGGACTAGGAACTAGGAGATGGGTTCATTGAGGAGTGCCAAAAGGAGTGTTCTTTATCTGGTTTTTTGTTTGTTTCTTGCAGAGATAAGCCGTTCTGCTTCTTCTAAGGTACATGATTTTTTGCATTTGAAGAACGATATGTGGTTGTGAATCTTTGTCTGTGTTTTGCATTTGTTCTGTGTTGGTATTTTTAAGGAATCAATAGCATTTCTGTTTCCATTGATTACCGTTTTTGTTTTCCATTGCAGTTATACGTGGTTTACATGGGCAGCAAGGAAAATGCAGACCCAGATGAGATTGTGAAGCAAAATCACCAAATGCTTACCGATATTCACGAAGGAAGGTATATACGTTCTTCTTTGCTTATCATATTCTGTTCATATGTCTGAAAATTTTATCCTTTTTTTAGTTCATTTTTGTTTTGTTTCGTGTTTTGCTGAATGAATATGTTAATACAGTGTTGAAGAAGCCAAGGCCTCTCATGTGTATAGTTACAGACATGGTTTCAGAGGTTTTGCGGCCAAGTTGACGGAAGGGCAAGCTTATGAAGTTTCCAGTAAGCCCTCCTTACCCTGTTACTTTCTGTGCTATTAGTGCATTTAGACCATCTTCTCTTCTGAATAGAAAAGCATTTTGTACTGTGGTTGTGAAAATGATTAACTTTTGAGGTATATATGGGGAAATTCATGATTATTTCTAATTTTGGAATTACTTGTGTTGGTCGCACTACAACAGAAATGCCCGGAGTGGTATCGGTATTTCCAAATAGAAAGAGGATTCTGCACACTACTCATTCCTGGGACTTTATGGGCCTCAATGGCGAAGAAACTATGGAAATACCAGGCTATTCAACCAAGAATCAAGTGAATGTCATTATTGGTTTCATTGATGCAGGTCAGTTCTGCTGCTTTCATTGGCAGTTGGTTAACTGTTTTCATCAAATGGTAGGTAAAGGCTATTATTAAGATCTTTTATTTACTAATTAGTTCAATTACAGTTCTTGTTCCAAATGGTTAAATAAGTCAGTTAATGTTTCTTAATTATGGGAAGGAACATCAATGAGAGTAGTAGTAAATCTAACTCTCGGTTGCTGATTAGTTTTCATAATTCAGTGTACACGACTGGGTCTAATTCAAATTACTCGTGTACAGAAGATGTTAATTAATATTTGCTTCTCATTCCCACTTGAAAAATTGCATTTCCTAATTTTGAACTGTTGAGAAATATGAAATCTCTTTTAGAAAATGCAGACCATTTATATCTGGCCTGAATCTCCAAGTTTGTGAAACAGGAATTTGGCCTGAATCTCCAAGTTTCAGTGATGCTGGCATGCCTCCAGTGCCAGAAGGGTGGAAGGGAGAATGCCAATCAGGGGAAGCATTCAATGCATCCACATGCAATAGGTCTTCATCAAAATTCTCCAACCTCACCTCCCGATTCTTGATGCTCTTTCCATTTGTCCATCATATCATAAATGCACGTGAAATTTACCTGCCTGCAGGAAAGTTATAGGTGCACGGTATTATTATAGTGGCTATGAAGGAGAAGAAGAGTCAGGGAAGACTATTTCTTTTATGTCCCCTAGGGATAGCTCAGGCCATGGCAGTCACACGGCCTCCACTGCTGCTGGTCGTTATGTGGACAACATGAATTATAAAGGGTTAGCTGCAGGGGGAGCCAGGGGAGGTGCACCAATGGCCAGGATTGCAGTATACAAGACTTGCTGGAGCTCGGGTTGCTACGATGTTGATCTTTTGGCAGCTTTTGATGATGCAATTAGAGATGGGGTTCATGTTCTGTCTGTATCTTTGGGCCCTGAGGCTCCCCAGGGAGATTATTTTAATGATGCCATTTCTGTGGGATCATTCCATGCAGTTAGTCATGGAATAGTGGTGGTTGCTTCAGTTGGAAATGAAGGAAACACTGGATCTGCAACAAATCTTGCTCCATGGATGATCACGGTTGCTGCTAGTTCAACTGATAGAGACTTTACATCTGATATTGTACTGGGAAATGGAGCTCGCTTGAAGGTAATGTTGATTTAATCTTGGTCCAAAAAAGTGATTCCTGAAACTGACCTAGGACATGATCATTGATTAGGGTGAAAGTCTAACTCTACTCCAAGTGAATGTACCAACAAAAATCATCTCTGCTGCTGATGCTTATGCTGGTTATTTCACTCCTTATCAATCCAGGTGAAGCAACAGGTACTTCACTATGTGTACAGTTTTAGATATTATTACCATGTGTGGAATCTTAAATTACTTCTCTGTCCTGTTCATCCTACCAGTTATTGCTTAGACAGTTCCCTGAATAGTACGAAGGTGAAAGGGAAGATTTTAGTTTGCAAACATTCTGGAAGCTCAACTGAGTCAAAACTTTCAAAAAGCATTGTTGTTAAAGAAGCTGGTGGAGTCGGCATGATTTTACTTGATGAAGCAGACAAGGATGTTGCCATTCCCTTTGTCATTCCAGCAGCCATTGTTGGAAAACGAGTGGCTTATCACATCCTATCTTACATCAACAGGACACGGTAAGTTAACTGTTTTACTCAGAGATTGTTAAGCTTTCTTCTGTTGTTTATTTAACTAAACTCTTTAGTTTTGATTACTCTTTGTGTCAACAGAAATCCTGTTTCCAAGATTTTGCCAGCTAAAACTGTATTGGGATCTCAACCAGCTCCAAGAGTTGCAGCATTTTCTTCCAAAGGTCCAAATGCCTTAACCCCTGAAATTCTAAAGGTAAACCATTGCATGAGATCTGGTAAATGTTATTAGCTGCAGCATTTGTGACAAATAATTCTATTGAATATTTTGACTTCCTTGGTAAGTTAATGAATTTATCATGCAGCCTGATGTGGTAGCTCCTGGACTGAATATTCTGGCAGCTTGGTCTCCAGCAATGGCTAAATTAAATTTCAACATTTTATCTGGAACTTCCATGGCTTGCCCACATGTGACTGGTATTGTGGCCCTTATAAAATCTGTACATCCATCCTGGTCACCGTCGGCTATCAAATCTGCAATTATGACAACTGGTAAGCCTGCAATTTATAAAATAAACTCCTTTATAGTCTCAAAAAATAATATATACTCTTTTTTTTTTCTGTGAATTTCACCCACCTTCTCTTTTTGCCGCCATGGATATTTTCTATTTGTTTCTTCTCTTTCATCCAGAAGTTATACAGCATTGTGGCATGCATCATTCCTTCAGCCTACATTAGTAGCAAGCTAAGAGCCAGAAAATCTATGCCACAAGTGATGCATTATTTACACTTTGAAATTCCTAATAGATAGTTCTCAGTATATTTCTCTCTTGTATTTGGATTGCGTCGGATCCAAGACCTAATCTAGGTTTTTCATACCATCCATGCAGCTTCTGTATTGGACAAACATCGTGAATACATCACAGCAGACCCTGATGGAAGAAGAGGGAATGCATTTGACTATGGCTCTGGATTTGTGAGCCCTACAAAAGTACTTGATCCAGGTCTTGTTTATGATGCAAAGCCTGCTGATTATAGAGCCTTTCTCTGTTCAATCGGCTATGACCAGAGATCACTCCATCTGATCACCGGAGACAACAGCACCTGTGATCGTTCACTTACCACAGCATCCGACCTTAATTATCCATCGATTGTTGTTCCCACTCTTAAAGACAGTTTTTCAGTGACTCGAACTCTGACAAACGTGGGAAGGCCAAGAAGCATTTACAGAGCAAAAATATCTGCCCCGAGAGGGATTGATGTCCATGTTGTGCCTCAACGAATGGCCTTTGATAGTTATGGACAAAAGATCAACTTCACAGTGAATTTTAAGGTGGCTGCTCCTTCAATGGGTTATGTTTTTGGATCAATATCTTGGAGGAACAAAAGATCATGGGTAACCTCCCCACTTGTTGTCCGAGTCATACATTCAGAGTTGGGTTTAACAATTTAGCTGGGGAGTTTGGTATCATTCATTACAGATGCAGTAGGCAGGACAGAAAAAAAACCAATTTTATGCACTATTCAAAGTCAATTCTTTATATTACAACAGCTAAAAGGGTTACTCTTATATGATATAAACAAATCTTCGGTTACATTGTACATTGTTTATTGCTTTGTTTAATATGTTTCTTTCTGTCTTAATTTCTGAATTGATAATTTATGATTTGCTAAGAAGAATTACTGATGAATTAATTTTAAAGAGATAAACAGAAGAAAAATGATAAAACCCAGAAGAAGAAAACATAACAAAAACCCAGCGGAAAATACACGGTTGGAATAGAAACTGTTTAAGAACATACTTCAATCTTGTATCTACTTATGAAGTCTAGATACAAGAGCCACAGGAAGAGGACGTTATTTTAACAATTGGCCCGGTGCCGACATCTCCAACGGATCAACCAGGCCTTCTAAGACAACAAGCTCATCTAGGAGTGCGAGCTTCTCTTCTTCAAGAACCTTAATCTCATTTTCAACATCTTGCAATTCTTTTCCCAATCCGAAGCTTTCCTCCTCTAGAAGCAGATACTTACGCCTAAGAGTTCGGTAGTCGTTCCCAGATGAGGGGGAAGAGTCTGGCAGGGAATCTGAGGTTGATTTATCCTGTTGTTGGAAAAATGCAGGGGAATCATCTACCAAGCTTCTTCCGGAAGGCTTCTGCACCACCTG
Source organism: Parsonsia alboflavescens (assembly GCA_028571225.1). Taxonomy (NCBI): domain Eukaryota; kingdom Viridiplantae; phylum Streptophyta; class Magnoliopsida; order Gentianales; family Apocynaceae; genus Parsonsia; species Parsonsia alboflavescens. Next base: position 2,838,355 of record JAOXNR010000013.1, read on the forward strand.
AAACGGGAAAGTCCCCAATTCTTGCAGGTTTTTTATACTATCCCCTTGTGTGGGTAATCTGGAAGCCCTTTTTGAGGGTTTCTTTTTTCTTGAATTAGGGAGTAAACTCTCCTCGGGTGAAAGCATCCCCTGGTCTTGCATCGGTCCAGATGAAATTGACAGAGATAAATATACAAGCCTAGAAAGCACCATCTCACAAGTTTTGTAAGCATGATAAAACAGGATTTAAATCTAACTGATTATAGGATGTTACAACAAATTTTTGCAATACCAGGTGTACCCTAATTTGAACCTACAACAAATGGAGAAATTGGATCATAAGCACCTGATCTATAAAATGAAATTAGTCACCCCCAGAAACTAATCCAAACAACAGCAAGTCCATAATCTGATTAATCTCCCTGTTGCCTCATCGTCCAAGCTACAAAATTTCGTCTCCATAAAAGGAACCAAAATATCTGTTTCATCCTTGTCTTCTTCTAGATCAAGTTCCCTAAGTGTGCTTGATTCATTAATTCCAATCATGAAACACTAAACTCCAAATGGATTCAACAATATCAAGATAACATCAAAACCATACAGAGAAACAAAGCTCAAACAATTATGACAGTATCAATTTGTATTAAGAAAGAAATGCAATGCCTCACTTGGTTATTACCCCATATCATGACTAGAATTAAAAATTTGTCAGCCAAGTTCATGAGCGAAGAGCCGGAGATAAAAAAACATAACCATAAACTTTAACTCCAATTACCACTCTTCAAAACCACATAGAATTCTAAAGATCAACCCAACTAATGAAAGGCATATTTAGAGAAAAATAATCATTTGAATTTTCGAGTCTAGGAGTCTGGAAGACATAAATGATCAACTGCCTAATCCATAATTATATAGCTTTATGAAGCATAACCAACAACAGGAACCTACAGCCCTCCTTACTGGCTGGATAAAGAAAGATAAAGCTTTAAAAAACTAGAAAGCATAAATTTTTTCTGCCCGTAAAACAGCCAACAAAGCAATTCAAGAAAAGGATGAAATATGGGGCAGACTAAAATAATTAAATTTCATCCAAAAAAACCCAGAAGAAAAGCTTGAGAAATAGAAATTATCTGCGAAGGAAGTTTAAATTACCAAAGATTATTGACTTATTTACCAGGAATTCGTAGCAATATGTAGTGAGTCGAAGAGGGTTTCAGGATTTGAGGAAGACGAATTCTTTGAAGCGCTTGGCAATTGTGGAATGGAAGCAAATCAAACGCGCGTCGCAGGACCCCTAATTCCTGGGCTATGCGGACCCTGCGAGCTATTGATACAAGATATTTCCCACTCCTTTTCCTTTTCAATTTTACCCGTAAAATGTTTGTATTTTTCTTTTTCATTTTAAGATATCAGTGCGAACAGTTGTTTTAAAATACACATAAATAAATTATTTTATATCACTCTTTTTTCACTAATTATTAATTATTTACTCTTACTTTTATTATCTCTTATTATCATAGGTGGTCTCTACCATTTTATAGAAACTATCCATTCTCTCTTCAATATTTTTTCATTCTCAAGGTGCTTGAGTATTTTAGAAGGAGAAAAAAAAAAAACCTTTATCTTGATATTAATAAAATGATCATGAACAACCTATGATTAGAGACAAAAAAGTAGTCTATAATTTTTTTTTTTTATGATTTTAAAATATTCATTTAACGTTATCTTATTATTAAACAAGAAAGAAAAAGACAATTATGAGGGAGGAACATTTAAATGAGAGATAGTTAAGATTTTAGAAATATTTTAGATATAATATATCTCATCCGTCATTGGCTCAAGTAATTGTTTAAAAAACTATAATTAAAATATAAATTTCAAATTAATATTAAGTATATTTTATACTTTGGATCTTCTATTGCATCCCCGAAGCCTCTCAAGACACCCCAATGTTTTCTTCTAGAAGTTGAGATTGCTTATCCTAGAGGTGGAATTTGTGGGTTCTTATTTGTTAGGTTTCACTAAATTTTTTTTTTTAGAAGTTAAGGCTGCTGCCGCATGTCACGACACCCAACGTGAACAAACAATCATTTGTAAGAAAAATTTTGCTTTGCAGCTTTCTTTATTGACCACCTTTTTGCTATCAGTCTTAGTCATCTCTTCAATTAAATATTGATATCTTACTATTTATAAACATTAAACATTATTCTCTCAAAATTAAAATAATATTATTTCTTTTAAAATGTTCATGTTTATGATTTAATATAATAAAAAATTAATAAAATACCTAATAAATTAATCATAATGACTTTTATATATAATAACAAAGAAGGTTAATTCAAATACTTTATAAATAGTAATTAGAGAAAGCACTAAAAAATAAAATAAAAAATTCTCCGTGGGCTTTGAAACTTTTGTTTTTTCATGTTGGTTCAGCAACTTCTTCTGACTTGCCTGCACGAGGAAAAAATTTTTTTAGGCCACGTTTTGGTATTTGGGCCAGCTTCTATTAACCTATTCTGCATGACAACAGTTCTGTGGGCCACTAGTGGACCCAAGATGATCCAAGCCCATTCGTAATACCTAATTAATTTCATTTCCATAACATTGACGTTTGTAGGAGGTAGGAAGGCTGACTGGGGTTGGCCTATCTGATTTTCTTATTTTAATTTTTCTTCAAAGAAAATCTGAGGAAAGGCAATATGCATAAACATAATTTCGATTAAGTGTATAAATTTAAGCAACCTTTATTAGTTTAAACTTTTGAAACATATAAAAATTTAACCTAGTATCAGGGTTCGAAGTCATGATGGGAAAGATAAAGTGAGTAAAAAGAAGACTTAAAAGATTCATTGTAAAATTCAAAATGATTGGAATAAATATATATATATATAAATTAATAGTCGATATTAATGTATATATTCTACATGCAATTAATGCATGAAACTACTCTTTTTATTTCAAAATGATTATCGTTTAAACGATTTAAAACAAAAGGTATGATTGAATTACCTATTTTATCCTTTCTTTGTCAAACTTCCTTTTAACATTTTCCAATGCAATTAACTCCACCACACATCTTAATTTTTAAACCAACTAATCAAATAAAATAGAGAGGAGAGAGAAGGAAAAAGAAAATAATGGAAGAAAGAGGAAAGGGAATCTGTGGCATAATTTAAAGTAAATTAAATAAGGATAAATTTGTTTCAAATGGATAATATTATGATTATCCTAATTTTGATGAAAAATTATTAAACGACATTTAAAAAAAAAAAAACTGGGGGACTAGTATTTAAGCATTGAAGGATGCTACCTTTCCTTTACCCTATGTTTGACTAGAGACCATGAATTGGAGTCCGAAATATTATGAATTATATGATCTTCTGTTTTTGACTTGGGCGATTGAAGCTGAGTAGGGAATTAAGTAAACATAGATTATATTTATACTACTATTTAAGATTAAGTAAACTTTATTATTATTATTGACAATTTTTATTATAATTGCTCAACTATAGGCCACGTTTTAATGCCAAGAACAACATGTCATGCAATCATTTAACTAAACCACTTGGTTCTATGAAAATTAAAATTAAAAAAAATTAAAGAGGAGCCTTTTACCTATGGCCGGCAATCTTTTTCTTTTAGTTGAACGTGTGATTAAATACAGGAACAATCGATCAAGTCCTTTTTAGGTTAGTGGAATGTTATTATATTTAAAATCAAAAGATTTTTTTAATTTAAAATATGATGAGGGTAGGTGAAAATTATCGTGAATCCGTAGAGGTGAGAGAATAAGAAGAGTTTGGATCGAAAAAAATAATAATAATAATAATAAAGGATCAACCACTTACTTGAAACTACTATAGTATTAGTGTATCTTGATTTCAAACTTTTACGAAATTTGATTCTTCCAAACACTAATTAATATTTTAAAAAATCACTTTTGAAAGTTTCACGGGAAATTATGTGAGAATAATCACTTCTGCAGACCAGAATACTACAGGGTCAGTATGCAGTGTCGTGGCTTCCAAAAATATTCATGCAATGCCCCACATGGTGTCAAATCTCAAATCGGCTTTTAGGATTTGACAATTTGGCAGAGCCCATGTGGAGTAACTAATCTATTTATTTGTTCTTCCAAATTTATCAATATAAAAAGAAATATATTAATCAAAGTATAAAATTTTTGGATAAATATTTGATTGTTTTGTGAACATTTTTCACTACTATTTCTATCAGTACAGATCTCATAGTTTTTTTTTTTCATTTTAATTTTTTGGGTGGTTTGACTAATATTTTTTTTCCCGTCTACAGTGAATAAAAGAAAAGAAAAGGAAGCATAACCTTTAACTAAAGTATACTTTGAATTAATAGGAAAGTGTAAAAAAGAACAAGTTTACGATTATGAAATTATAATTATTCAATTAAGTAGATTATTAAGGTCAATATAAGATCACAGAGTGTGTTCGACTCTTGCTTCGGGACATAATGGTCCTATTGTTATTGTTGGGGTGGTGGAGGGTGATTTTGAAAAATGCTCTATTATTTCTTGCTTTACAGGCTGGTAGTTATGACATTACAGCATGTGTTCAAGAAAAGGCAAAGAAAACAACAGAACCTGCTTATGATTTTACATCTTTGTTTGGGAATAGTTTCGAATTCGAATTTTATCAATATTTAATGGAACGTGTAAATTGGATCGAATATCACTAAAAAATTTCATCAATCTCCTTTTTTTAGGTTTTCTCTAAAATATTTTTTATTTATTATAGAAACGAGGGAAAAGATCTTAGTTGATTAAGCTGATAACAATTTCAGATTCATTTTTCTTCAATTATATTTAAGGGAAAAAATTAAAAAAAAAAAAAAAGAGGTGTGAAAGCTTGATGTGTTCAAAGAATTAACATTGCTATCTCGGTAGCCTTTTAAAGTTAAGAAAAAAGTGATAATTTTCTAGAGAAATTATTAGGTCAGATCAATCATTCCATGCAAAAAAGGATCTCTTTTTAGCAAATATTAATATTTCTGTTAATCTTTCCATAATGGTATGTTCTTTTTATGTGTCTCTTTCACACTTCATGGTCCAACCTTAAAGCACTTTTTTCCATTTATTATAGTATGTCGATTTATATAATTGCATTTCCATTAATGCTAATTATTTTCAAATCTCCATCTCTACAAGGATATATATAATTTTTTTCCCATCCTATATTGTTCTCTAATGAGCCCCCGAGACCCCCATATTGTTCTCTAATGAGCATGATATCTTAATCCCATATATCAAAATCAAAATTATGTATAATTAGTAAAAGAGTTTAATTATCCATTACTGAATTAAAATATTTACTTTGATGTATCGAGAATGATCATGCAGGTGATAACAAATGCAACCTTACACTAAAAACTCAATAGATGAACTTGAGATTTCTAAGGTGATGAAAGAAAAACCAAATCCCTCGTAACCAGATTACAAAATTTTGAGCTGATCGTTATCGAGAATTCATTAAAATCTCTTAAAAGCATATTCGACACTAGTTTTGAATTTTCTTCACCTTTACTCTTGTTATACGATCGATAAAAACTTCCAACCAAACCGATAAATAAAGCAATACTCTTTCTTGTCAAGCAAACGAAAAATTCATTTGTAATTTCTCTTACAAAATAATTTATAGTAGCAATATATATAAATATTATATAGAGGTTACTCCAAACTCAGACCTATATATGCCCGTACGAATCCTTGTTAATTTTCCAAACATACATTACTGGTCAAGCATTTGACCGCACCTATAAGATTCCTAGAAGAACACGATATTGATTCAAAATCGTTAGTAAGACTGTTCAGTTGACCAATCCTCTTTTGGGATTTTGAGTTGACTTTGTTTTTTAAGATTTTATATTTTCTAATTTTTAATATATGTTCTTATTTTTGGAAAAAAAATGTGTAGACTAAATCAAATACGTGTAGAGTGGTTTCCTAAAATTTGAAGATTATTTTGTTTAATTTTTATTTTATCTTAGAATTTTCAAAGTCAAAATGTTTCATTTCTATTCCTTAATGGATGGGTTCTGGAATCATGAAAATAAAGGTAAGAGGAAATCCATATTTTCTTTTATGAAAAATAAAAATAACATGGATGAGTATATAAACAATTACTTAGAATTTTCTTGCTCGGTAATTGAGTAATTTATTACACCTAATGTAGACAATTTACATTTTAATTACTAATTACATTCATTGATAATAAAGATAGTATTTTCTTTATCATTATTTACAAGTCACATTTTTTTTCAAAATTAAATAATATTTTTTCTCCTAAAATATCTCTATTTATAATTTTAATAATCCAACAATAACGACTAAGGAAAATAAATAGAGACATGAGTAATATGGTAAAAAAATAATAAAATATCTAATAAAGGCTTCAAATCTCCTAACTATTGTACAATTGTGTATCACTTTCTGTTATATAACTAAAAATATGACTCGTGTATTTAAAAGATTAAATATTTATAGGGTTTGGTTTATTATGTTAAAGTTTAATATAGAAAGTGTATTAAAAAATAACAACTAAGAGACTAGTAAAATTTTTATTAATATTTTATTTGTATAACAGAAAGTCATTTACAAATATATAATAAGAGATCTGAAATCCCTAATAAACTAAAAACAATGATTTTTTTCTTTTTTAAAATTTTTTTAATGACCCTTTTTTTTAACGTGTCGGGTTAAAATCCAATCAAATTCACAATTTGTGTGGTTATGTTATAAAGGCTTCGCCTCCAAATTACTCTGTTACACTATTGGATGCAAAAACAATAGTGACGGAGAGAGTATGGTATTTGTAATTTTTATAAGGTGGACATTTGATTTCAAAGTGTAAAAGTCAGGTTAGATATACATATAAATTTTTTTATTGATAATTTATATATTCGACAATCTTTCAAATAGAAAAATCACTATTCACCAGGACTTCATAAGAATTTCTTCGAAATTCTTTTCTGTGGAAATGGGCGTGTGGCAGTGGTACGAAATTTTAAGAAAAGATTTTTCTGCATTTTTATTTCATATACAAGACCGTACGTGTTTTTTCTTTGTATACTTTTTCCTTTTGGAATTGAACGGCCATGTATCAATATTGAGTTGTGCGAAAATGAATGTTTTATTTTTTAAATTAGTAAAAAAATTTTTAAAAAATTAATTTTGTTAATTGTACAAATGAGTTAAGTTAATTCATTTTTTTTTAAATCTGTATAAGTCAAAATGAGACATTCAATTTCAAATCGAGGGAATATTTTTTTCTGAGGTCAACAACTTTGTCTTTTAAAACAAAATATATTATATATAAGGATGATGGACAAATAGATAAAATTTTTTATTTCCTTAAATTATAAGAAAATTCCCAACCTCTGTTCAAGAATATTGTACTAAAATATGTAACTCATACCGAACACACTCCGCGAATTTTCAATTTGCCAGAGAATCAATTATTTAAAATTCTTCCCTAAGGGAATTATTATTGGTTGACATTTGACAATTAATTAAAAAATGGAAATTATTACTATATCTTTGCTTTAAGAGGAAAGTCCTTTATGGACGAAATTCCTCTCACTGCTCATAGAGGTTTCTTGTACCAATGGGGTGTAAATCGAGGGATATGCATGACCAGATAAAAAACAGGTGGAGAGGACGTAACGAGTAGGTTGTCAGCTCGAGATATTGTCCTTGCTGAGACGTCACTTACCGAACCAGTTCAGGATAATACCCTTATCAAGATTCAAACCCTCACCTACCATTGGAGTTAATCTAACTTCACGTCTGCTTTGTCAGCTCGTTTGTAACCCTAGGCGCAAATTATTACTATATCTTTGATTTTAAAGAAAAGTACCTTACGAACGAAACCCTCCAATTATTACTATATCTTCAGTAATAGTAAGTCAGTAATTAGTAACTTCGTTGCTTCTTCCTTCCTGCTTTGTTTGAAATGATCCCATATCTTCCTTTTCTGGATGGCCATCGAAGAAGCAAAAGGGTCAGCTCCTCCTATTGATTGATTTCAAAAGCATTATCATAACTACGGCAATTTCTTCCCTACGTCATGGTGACATTATTGTGCACGCGCGCATATATAAATATATATAAATATATATATATATATATATATAATTTCACCCAATGATTATCAAGTACTTTAGAATTTTAATTTACCTTTTAAAATTTTATTTTGTAAAAGATATAAAGGAAAAAAAAAACATTCATATTAATAATAAATATCATTTAAAGTTATTTATTTATATACATAGTAACGATTTAAAGGACACTTATTTAATTAAAGAATTAAACCCTCTATGAAATTCGAACAAGAAAGATTATTGAGAGAGCAATTAGGAAAAAAAATGAATCCGTAAAATAAATTTTAAAGCTTAGTATTAAATTTCGTTCTATGCTTCGTATCGGTTAATCCTTTTCTCCTCTTATTTTAATTGGGCACGATTTACTTAAACGACCCATAAGAAGTAGAACGGCTGAATCAGCGGAGCCAATGCTGACTTTTTAACGGTGAGGCCAACCTTCACCGTCAAAAGCCCATTTGATACGGACAAAAAAAGAAAAGAAAATGATACACCTTCAGAAAAGCCGGAGAGAGAAGAAAATAATAGCAATTGACAGTTACTGCATAGTTATCCATTATTGGAATGATGAGAGGAGGTTCCGGATAGCCTATCATATCTCTCGTATAATTTTTTATATCATCAAATAAGAAAAATATATATTATTTGAAAAAAATTAAGTATATTTTTTTTAATATTTTATTAATAAAATATATTTAAAAAAGGTTTAAATGTTAATTTGACCATTAAATTTGTCCTTTTTTTTTAAAAAAAATTTAATCATTGAATTTTTAATAAAGTCGATTTAATCATTTTATTTTGTGGGAATGATCAATTTGATCATTGAATTTCTAATTTAATCAATTTAACCATTTTACTTTCTTAAAATGATCAATTTGATCATCACATAATTAGAAATTTAGTAAAATTTAATTATTTTACTTCTAAGTGTGATAGTCAAATTGACCATTGGTTAAATTAACTCGATTAAAAGTTCAGTGGTCAAATTGATCATTCCTGCAAAATAAAATGATTAAATTGACTCAATTAGAAGTTCAGTGATTAAATTGAAAAAAAAAAAAAACTTTAATGGCTAAATTGATACTTAAATAATTTGCCTACTCATTATTGAAAATGTGATAGAGCATCTATTCAAACTAACATAATATAAATATATATATATATATATTTATTTATATACGGGATTGCTATGAAGCGCAACTGTTGAAGCGCAACAGCCAAAACGACGTCCTTTTGGCTGTTGCACTCCACCAGTTGCATTTTATAGCAATCCTGTGCATAATAGTATTTAATTATGAAAGAGAAATAGATAGAATTTTCAATTAATTATCTATTCATAATTTCTCTCTTATTCTTTTAGAAAAAGTTGTGTCCCAAAAGATTTATAATTCCATATATTATCAATATCTTAAGTAGAATTTATCAAGATTTTGAATTAATAATTTCAGCGTGATTTTACTAATACTTATTATTATTGAAAAGGCCGGACTCAATTTTTTTTCTTGCAAAATTTATGGTTTAAGTTGAAGCATAAAAAGAGACAATAATAATATAAAATATACATACAGTACTAGATTGAGATTGAGAGGGACAGAGTAAGAAAATAAAGGGCCAGTTGAGGAAGTACTATCATCTTTCAGGGGGTGGTCAGGTATAAAAAGAGGGTTGAGAGGCCGATTTCAAAGAAGAGAAGCTTAAGCCCACTTTTCTCTTAATTCTCAAAGAGGGGTTCCTTTCCTAGGGGATTGCAAAACAACTTCTCATTCATTCAATGAATTACTGAAACCACAGACTCTCCCATCTCTCGTTTTCTCTCTCTCCCCCTCTCTCTATATCCTCGCCTCTCTTCGGGCGGGAGGTTCAGCTTTGCATTCTCTGCCAGCGCCAGTATCGTGAGGTGAGGCTGCGTTGACGCCGCCACCATGGGTGGAGATAAGGGAATCAGTCTTGAAGAGATCAAGAATGAAACTGTTGATCTGGTAAATATCCATGCAACTATTCAGTTCTCCTGATTAAATCTGGGAAACTCTCTGTTTTTTCTGTCTTCAATTTAGATTTTTCAAGAGAAGAAAAGAAAAAAAAAAAATCACTGAGATCTACTGGGTTTTTCTCGCAAAGCAATAGTGAATTTCCTTTTGTTGTCTTCTGATTGAATTGAATTGAATTAATTGTCAACTGTGACTGATGATGAATTCGTAGTTTTTCTGGTTGAGTTGATATATTCCTTTTCGTTTCTGCAAGAAAGATGGGGAACTCCACTTTTTTCTCTCCAGTGGTGGCCATGAGAGAACCCAACCCCTCCCATGGCCTAGCCTTACCAGAACTTCTCTCTCATGATTCGACTAAACTCATCTTTTCATGTTTTGTCCGTTTTCCGTGAAGCACTTTTTTTTTCTTTTCTTTTCTTATCGGTTCATCTCCTTTTGGCACAAATTCATTAAAAGATTCTGAAAGCCACTACATCACCGCACATGTCCAGCGAGAATATATACATACACAAGTCGTATTTGATTCTTCTGCGATTTCCCAAATCAATCCAGAATTTATTCTTTATTTTCAATTTATCGATTTGTTTTTCTGTGAATTAATGATAATTTTACAGTCGAACTCTTGCTGTGGTAGGTAAATGAATATTTGACAAATATGTCGGTATCTTTTTATATTTACTTAGTTTAGTTTCCTTATCTACTTGGATTTGATTATGCTTAATTTCTCCAAAAACTAGGAAAAAATCCCCAACCCCCAACCCGGGGTTTTTTCCTGTTCACATGCTCCGTTTGGAAAAGCTAAAAGCTGGTCATCACAATCGGCTCTTTAGATTACCGAAGGGAAAAAAAGTGTTCTTTTTGTCATTGACCTTGGATACAAGGATTTTTAACTAAAAATCCACCAAACACTCGTAAGAGTCTGGCAGAGGTTTTAAACATAAGTTTTGTTGTTTTTTTTGGATGGGGGTAGATGGGGACCATCTTCTTTGTAAACAGTTACAACGTAGTAATACTATGTAACCCAAAACATTTCATTGAGCTGTTAATTTTTGTCTAATGGCCAATTCACAATGGTCTGTTCTCTGTGGATATCCATACATTAATTGGGAAAATTGTTGCCTTCAGATTAATTATAGTTTTGATTTCTTGTCTCACATGTTGTTTACGTCCGATCGACGTAGTATTCCAATTACAAAAATACAAATTCAAGGAGTATTAGTTACTGTAACTATTTTTCACTATAAGCCATGTATCCTCTTGAGAGTGAGAGAAAGTTAGAGATCTGAATTTTTTTTATATTATTATTACTATTATAGTACAGAAGATTAGGTATGTGTAGGGATTTAATAGCCTAGCTAACCTTTGTGTCTGATTTAAGATTTTTGGGGAAATTCTGGTGGTACTTTTCCGTGGTACCCTATGGGTTTCTCTATTCTCGATGATGGCGCTTTGGAATTTTCCTAGAGTTAAACGGTTGTGATGGGTAATTTTTTCTCCTACTGGTATTATAATCACGTCTCGGACCATTGACTATCTGACACACCTGGAATTTTTAACGGAATAGTATCGTGGTAGTAAATCTGACCCATTGATTTAAGGTGCCATTTTTCTTCTTTTGTTTTTGTGTTGGGGGACCCTGAAGTCTTTCTCGGCCGCTTTTTCTGCGCGCGTGGGGAACATGTGAAAAAGTGGCTGAGGCTATAAGCCGGTGTGGGTCCCCGTGAGTCATGAGTCTGATATTAGGATACTGTGATTGGTGGGCTGCCCAAGGCTTTCCTTTATAGTTTGGAAAAAATTTGTTATGTGTGGGGTCCACTGAATGGAAAGTCAACTTGGATGACACGCACATGCATATGACTGTGTGTGGTACTTTGTATTCTACTACATGTGAGTACAGATATGCTAATGTGCATTACAGTGTCCAAGCACCCATACAATAATAACAAGAGAGTATCAATTAATTATTATGCTAGGAATTAATATTTTATTTCATTTTTTTAATAAAAAGGGTAATTAAATTTTAACTAATGTTTCAGCATGATTTTTTCTCTATGGTGGCCTGATGATTCTTGGTAATTTATTTGCTCTAAGATTATTATGTACTGCTTAGAACATTTGTCCAAGTAATTCAGGAGACCTACATGACAACTTCAAACGATTAAACAAGTTTAGATGATAACCTCTATGTATGGTGAAGATGACAAGGAATTACAACTACTGTTCAAAATAATGCCTGTATAAGAGATCATGTGCCAGGAAAGTTATTGTAGAAGCTAGCTTGCTTATCTAGTAATTTCAATTAATTTTAGTTGAATTATTGATGGACAAAGAAAATGTTAGTCTGGTAGTTGCTACCTTGAATATGTTGTACTAAGCCATGGGTTTCCTTTTACCTATTTGCAGGAGAAAATCCCAATTGAAGAAGTGTTTGAGCAGCTAAAATGTACAAGAGAAGGTTTGTCTTCAGACGAAGGAGCAAACAGGCTCCAAATCTTTGGACCAAACAAATTAGAAGAGAAAAAGGTATATTTTATCGATTCACAATGGCTTCTTGACTGCTTTAAATTATGTATACTATATTTCTCAGTGCAGCACATAATTCTGTTTATTTTTCACCTGATCACAGGAAAGCAAGATTCTCAAATTCTTGGGTTTTATGTGGAATCCACTCTCGTGGGTTATGGAAGCTGCTGCCATTATGGCAATTGCACTTGCCAACGGAGGAGGAGCCCCCCCTGATTGGCAAGACTTTGTTGGTATTGTTTGCTTGCTGGTTATCAACTCCACCATCAGTTTCATAGAAGAAAACAATGCCGGAAATGCAGCTGCTGCTCTTATGGCTGGTCTTGCTCCAAAAACTAAGGTATAAATTTCCTATTCCTTACTCTATAAAAGCTTCTGAGTTACTGATTTCATGTGTCAGAATTAAGAATATCTTGATTAAGTCATAATGTCTTTTGACCATTTGTAAATAGGTTCTCAGAGATGGTCGTTGGAGTGAGCAGGAAGCAGCAATTCTTGTTCCTGGAGATATAATCAGTATCAAATTGGGAGACATCATTCCTGCTGATGCTCGTCTTCTTGAAGGTGATCCCCTGAAGATTGATCAGTCTGCCCTCACAGGAGAATCGCTCCCCGTGACCAAGAATACTGGTGATGAAGTTTTCTCTGGTTCAACATGCAAACAAGGTGAGCTTGAAGCTGTTGTTATAGCTACTGGAGTCCACACTTTCTTTGGCAAAGCAGCACATCTTGTTGACAGTACCAACCAGGTTGGGCATTTCCAGAAAGTGCTCACTGCCATTGGAAACTTCTGCATTTGTTCTATTGCTGTTGGAATGCTGGCTGAGATAATTGTCATGTACCCCATTCAACATAGGCCATACAGAAAGGGAATTGATAATCTCCTTGTTCTCTTAATTGGAGGCATTCCCATTGCTATGCCTACTGTTTTGTCTGTCACAATGGCTATCGGATCTCACAGATTATCTCAGCAGGGAGCCATCACCAAGAGAATGACTGCCATTGAGGAAATGGCTGGCATGGATGTCCTCTGCAGTGATAAGACAGGCACTCTGACTCTAAACAAACTAAGTGTTGACAAGAACTTGGTTGAAGTATTTGCTAAGGGAGTCGATAAAGATTATGTTATTCTTTTGGCTGCACGGGCTTCTAGAATTGAAAATCAGGATGCCATTGATGCTGCAATTGTTGGGATGCTTGCTGATCCGAAGGAGGTATCTCTCTCTTTTCTGACCTACCGTTCTTTGTGGATTTATTTGGAATGAAGTTAAATATATGAACATTGTATGAATTCACACTTCCACCTGTAGGCACGAGCGGGTATTAGAGAAGTCCATTTCTTCCCATTTAATCCTGTGGACAAGAGGACTGCATTGACTTATATTGATGCTGATGGCAACTGGCATAGATCAAGTAAAGGAGCTCCAGAACAGGTGCAAGTTTATTTTCAGTTCTTTCAGTTTGAACATCATCATATAAATAGCGAGCAGTGATGCTCCTGTTACTGACATTACCCTTGTCCTATGTGTTGCTAGATCTTGACCCTCTGCAATGCAAGTGAAGATATGAAGAGAAAAGTTCACTCCATTATTGATAAGTTCGCTGACCGTGGTTTGCGTTCGTTGGCTGTTGCAAGACAGGTTCGTACAGATGAAAATATTTATGTTCACTGGGATAGTGCAGATCTTTTTCTCCCCATCTACCTTTCTCATTCTTTAGTATGAAAATTATGCAATTTCAAAGTTTTTCTAATATGAATTTTGACCTGCAATTGTTTCAATTTTTGAATACTTAAAGGAAGTGCCTGCAAAATCAAAAGACAGTCCTGGTGGTCCATGGCAATTTGTTGGATTATTACCTCTATTTGATCCTCCTAGACATGATAGTGCCGAGACCATCCGCAGGGCTCTAAACCTTGGTGTTAATGTTAAGATGATTACTGGTAACTACTTGTTCATCTTTTCTTCAAATAGATTCTTTATAGAACTTGTTTTGTTACCTTGAGAGTTTGTTTGCTAAAATCTTCCTCGAAATGTAGGTGATCAGCTTGCCATCGGTAAGGAGACAGGGCGCAGACTTGGAATGGGAACAAACATGTACCCTTCTGCTTCTTTACTTGGTCAACACAAGGATGAGTCCATTGCAGGCCTTCCCGTGGAAGAGTTGATTGAGAAGGCTGATGGTTTTGCTGGAGTTTTTCCGGGTGGGTGCATTTGCTTTTGACTGACTGATTCTTGCAGGAGACTTTACAATTTTGATCCTTGATATTAGGTAAAGGAATGATGAAGGTTTTCTTTTTACTATGCAGAACACAAATATGAAATTGTGAAGAAGTTGCAGGAAAGGAAGCATATCGTGGGGATGACTGGAGATGGTGTCAACGATGCACCTGCTCTAAAGAAGGCAGATATCGGAATTGCAGTTGCCGATGCCACTGATGCTGCTAGAGGTGCTTCTGATATTGTGCTCACTGAGCCTGGGCTAAGTGTTATCATTAGTGCTGTTTTGACTAGCAGAGCGATTTTTCAGAGGATGAAGAATTATACAGTCAGTCACTTCTTTTCTCTAGTTTTACTTGAACCTCTCAGGGGAACAGGTACTGATTGCTTTGATTTTGTGGTATGGTTTCACAGATATATGCAGTCTCCATCACTATTCGTATTGTGGTAAGTAAATTGTGGTGACATATGATAAAGGATTTGAACTGTAGCACGCCATATCCATTAATCTCTTGCATTGTCATCTCCTGTTTACAGTTTGGATTCATGTTCATTGCTTTGATTTGGAAGTTTGACTTCTCTCCATTCATGGTTCTGATCATCGCCATTTTGAATGATGGTAAGCTGGCAACCATTTTCACTTGTTTCTCTTCTGCATCTATATTCTAATGCCTTATTGCTCTGGTCAGGAACAATTATGACAATTTCAAAGGATAGAGTGAAGCCATCACCCACCCCTGATAGCTGGAAACTGAAGGAAATTTTCGCCACTGGTATTGTGCTTGGAGGTTATTTGGCATTGATGACAGTTATATTCTTCTGGGTGATGAAGGAGACTGACTTTTTCTCGGTAATGACTGAAATGTTTTTTCCTATTTGGTTTGTCTTGTTTATTTTGCTTGTGAAACCAGTTCAGAAGGTGTTTACTTGGGTTTTACCGATGATGCAGGACAAGTTTGGGGTCAGATCTCTCCGGACAAGTGAGGATGAAATGATGGCTGCTCTATACCTCCAAGTCAGTATTATTAGCCAGGCTTTGATTTTCGTCACTAGATCACGTAGTTGGTCTTTTGTGGAACGTCCTGGGCTTCTTTTAATGTCTGCATTCCTCATTGCTCAACTGGTAAGGGTCCCAGTCTTTGTTTGCTTATTGACTTTAAGTTGTAATTTAATTTTTACTGTTGTTTAGCCTTGATTATCCAGATTATATGAGAGTTGCTAATATTGTCACGACGTTAATACAGGTAGCAACTCTGATTGCCGTGTATGCCAACTGGGGTTTTGCAAGAATTAAAGGATGTGGCTGGGGATGGGCTGGTGTCATTTGGCTATACAGTCTGGTGTTCTATTTTCCACTAGACTTGATCAAGTTCTTCATCCGATATGTATTGAGTGGAAAGGCATGGCTGAACTTGCTGGAGAACAAGGTAATTGTTCTAAACAGAAATCCCTCCAAATGAGTTTTTCCACTTACTGAATTCTGTTTCATTCTTTGAACTACTTGATGATTTTCTTGTCACTTTGAAACAGACTGCATTCACAACGAAGAAAGATTATGGCAAAGAGGAGAGAGAAGCTCAATGGGCCGTTGCACAGAGAACTCTTCATGGGCTTCAACCACCTGAAACCTCTAACATCTTTGAGGAAAAGAGCAGCTATAGAGAACTCTCTGAAATCGCTGAACAAGCTAAGAGGAGAGCCGAGATGGCTAGGTAAGTCTATACATACATACATAACCTTAATTCTATATATAACCTTATGCTTAAATTTGTGACATTTATACTTTTGGCATGTTAGGCTTAGAGAGTTGCACACACTCAAGGGTCATGTTGAGTCTGTGGTGAAGCTGAAAGGTTTGGACATTGAAACCATCCAACAGCATTACACTGTTTGAAGAAACCGACTCTACAAACTATTACATGAGAAGGGATGGGGACAGGAGAGGACTGAAAACTACAACAGTTAAAAGAGTCCCCTGAACTTCAGTTACCTGATAAAGTTTATTTTTGTATCAGTTAGCTCTTTTTTTTTTCCCTTTTCAGTTTTCTTTTTTTTAAATAAATGCTAATACAGTTTCTGCACTTGCCAAGGACGTTGGAAAAAAAATTTAGACTGAACATATATATTGTACTTATTTCAAGCAGTAGAATTTCTGTGGCAATTAATGGAAAGAGTTATTCATCAAAGTGTGCTGGTTCAAATTTTGACTCAGAAAATCTTGAAATGATTTCATTAAAAATTATATCTGTATAAAGTTAATTTGTTAATACTCACAAGGGACCAAGTGAGATGATGAACAATGTGCTTCAGTATGTGTGATAAGTACCAGTTCCTTTCAAATTAACAAACAAGACTTGGTCGTCATTATGTTTGATAAGTACCAGTTCATTATATACAACGTTTCCTTAGCGATACACTATTTTGCTTGAAATATGTATATATACTAGCTAGTAGTCATCGTCGTCTTCTCTTGGAGCAAGAAATCTTCTGATAACTGCAGCAACGGCACCCAAGACCATAAATAGGATGAAGGTATCAAATCCACCACCTATGCTGACAGCAACACTTGGACCTGGAGCAAAGAATGAGAAGGGTGACCAACCCCATCCACCATAAAATGGCACCCCATATCCATATCCATAGCCACCAACCAGAGGAGGAGCAACTGGTGGATTTATGTAAACATTGGTCCTGCAGGGCAGAGAATTGAAATGGTTTTTTAGGTTGATATTGCAAATCAGAGACAGATCATTTTCTACAACAATATTAGTCTTAGAATTTGGATAATCACTCAGGAGAACTTTAGAAGATGATTCATTACAGATTTCAATTCGGTTATCACTGAACTAACTGCAATGAGTTGGAAAATAGGTAAAGTTAATATTTCTCCACTGTGATTCACAACAAACAGCTCTCGAGGGACTGCTATACTAGGACTAAAATCATACTAGATCAAAGAAAAGTTCATAAACTGCATCACATTTTACTATAACCATACTAGATCAATGGACAGGAATGACAGGTCCAGGATGGAAAGCAGACAATCATTGATCCTGGAAACAAACATAACGAGAAAGAGAGAGTATGTAGCCGGTAGAACAGAAAGAAAGACAGACAAGACAACACAGATAGACCATGAAAGGAACTCCGCACCAAAATTCTGAATGTGAACATTACAAATCAGATCATTATGTAACACGATTAAAGTGTGAAGAAAGAAAACTTAAAGTGTCGATCTATCATACATATCAAGAGATGCAAGTTCTCTCCCGTAAGAGCATATATTCCACTGTTCTTGCTCCTCTTACTTCGGGTCAAAAAATAGATAGTATAACGGGGTACAAAAAAAAAAAAAAACCACCTACTCTCATGAAGGCAAATATTTCACGTGCTCAGCAAACTAGTACAAAAATAAGAAATCCACAGCTCACGATGCCTTTTTTTTTTCAACTTGTTTTGCATATTTATGCTATGAAAGAATTGGTTACAAGAAAAATAATGTATAAATTTACAGCAAAATCTCTCTTTACACAATAACCAGTTGGAAAATTCACAAATCACAATGCACTTAATGATTTCAATGATTCAAAAAAGGGGGGAAAAAGGTCTTCATGGGACTGCAAGTTTTACAGCTTGAAGGCAGCATAACAATTCATTCATTGGTAGACTTAGCAGTCATTCACACTTCACAGCAGTAAAAGGCTTTGGGTATTACTGAAGGAAAGAACTTTCTTTCAATCAACAGAACAGAGAATCCCTTTAATTCTCTGAGAGAAGGTATCACTGACTTCTAGTCCTTAAAAGTCCACAGCGTATTCAACATGTCACTCTTGCAGTTTACGAGCGCACTATTAATTTGTGTACAATACATAGAAGTACCTTGACTCTAATATTACTAGAAAGATGGCCTCCAAAACTGAAGGTTTTGCAGAAAGTATCCATTATTCAAGTAAACGTTTCCAAGTTTAAATTCAAGAACAAAAATTCTCTTGCCATCAAGGGCTTGTAGTAGAAGAAAGCTAAGAGGAAGACCAAAACCCAGTTCCAGAAATTTCAGGTTATACGGCAGTGGTAACAGTAGCAGGTTGCAGAACCAACTAAAAACTTAATATTGTACACAACATGACAACCTCGATGTTCTAATAATCAAAATGCATAGACTCACATATCACATGCAAAATTTGAACAAAGTCTATCACAAGATTGACATTGAGATACGTATTCTTGGTTCTAAATAACTACACTACAGTTCAAAATTCAGATACATCAGGCAAGTTCCACTAGAAGTTCACTGAATTACCTTGAATTATTGATTCTTGGACCTGAAGATCGGGGAGCTGATGATCGGAAAGCTTGACCACCGACACGACCGCCTGATTTGGCGGCTGATGCAGAATCAACTGAGCCCAGTGTGAGCACCCCAGCAGCAATTGTAACCATTGCCAATTTAGCCAGCTGATTTTCCACTTTCTTGCTACATCAATTGACCCAAGAAACTTAAAATTCAGTCATAAGCAGAGAAAAAAGGCTAGCTTTACAGTATAAATATATGTGCTAAGTACTAAATAGTACATTCACAAACCTGGAGGAATCTTTGTGGTCATCTGGGCTGTGCCTGCACGAGACACTACTTAGTGCATTTACAGGAACAGAAACTTTTCTTTGGGGCCTAAAAGTTGAGGTAAGAGGGTTCGTTAGAAAGCTGCACTCAAATGAAGCAACTGACATGATTTTTTTGGAAGTCGATGAGCAAATCAAAGGGTGCTCAAGTCTTGCAACCTGTAGTTTCAGCACTCTTCGTTTGAAGAAAATTGATGCCCGGCTCTTGATATTATTTCCAGTAACTTGTGCAAGAGCTTGAGTCTCCTCTATCTGATGATTCTCAACTGTCCACGTGTTCATTTACTAGTGGATAGAATAGAAGTTTCGGGAATATCATCCTCGTTTTCTTAGAGGAATTTTCAGAAAAATTCTGCTAAAAAAATTGGATTGAATGTTTTATAGAGAATTTAGGGTGTATTTGGACAGCTATCAAAGTTTTCAACTTTTTAAGATGTGGCCTTTTCTCTGTTTTTAAATTTTGTTGAAAATTGAGGCCGATTATATGAGCTTATAAAGAAATCTATTTGGATTTGGTACATGGCTGAAGTTTTAAAAAGTCCTCAATATCCTCACTACTAAACCAAAACTACAAAATTCCTTTTGTCGGGGCGTTTTCATTTTTATCCAAATTAAAATAGTAATTTCTTATTTATCCAATTTTTCACAATATTTCACAATTACTCATATCTAAAATTAACTGTTCATTCTATACCCATTTTGACTTTTCATTAAAATAAAAAATCAAAACATAATATTTATTCTCCTTTAACATGCATTTACTATCTTACCCCTCTCAGCATTCAA